>QVRM01003339.1:0-297675 GCA_003439945.1 Dermanyssus gallinae
GCCGGTAGGGTTTGTGAAGAACGAGACCGGTTCTATAAGACACGAGCGGTTGTAAGAACGAGCCGGTTGTAAGAACGAGCCGGTTTGTAAGAACGAGCCGGTTCTAAGAATGAGCCGCTTCTAAGAACGAGCCGCTTCTTAGAACGAGCCGGTTTAAGAACGAGCCGCTTCTTAGAACGAGCCGGTTCTAAGAACGAGCCGGTTCTAAGAACGAGCCGCTTCTTAGAACGAGCCGCTTCTAAGAACGAGCCGCTTCTAAGAACGAGCCGCTTCTAAGAACGAGCCGCTTCTTAGAACGAGCCGGTTTTAAGAACGAGCCGCTTTCTTAGAACGAGCCGGTTCTAAGAACGAGCCGGTTCTAAGAACGAGCCGCTTCTTAGAACGAGCCGGTTCTAAGAACGAGCCGCTTCTTAGAACGAGCCGGTTTTAAGAACGAGCCGCTTCTAAGAACGAGCCGCTTCTAAGAACGAGCCGCTTCTTAGAACGAGCCGGTTCTAAGAATGAGCCGGTTCTAAGAAAGAGCCGGTTGTAAGAAGGAGCCGGTTCTAAGAATGAGCCGCTTCTAAGAACGAGCCGCTTCTAAGAACAAGCCGGTTGTAAGAACGAGCCGGTTCTAAGAATGAGCCGCTTCTAAGAACAAGCCGCTTCTTAGAACGAGCCGGTTTTAAGAACGAGCCGGTTCTAAGGACGAGCCGGTCCTAAAAACAAGTCGGTTCTAAGAACAAGTCGGTTTTAAGAACGAGCCGGTTGTAAGTACGAGCCGGTTCTAAGAACGAGCCGGTTTTAAGAACGAGCCGGTTCTAAGAAGCAGCCGGTTATAAGAAGGAGCCGGTTCTAAGAACGAGCCGGTTCTAAAAACGAGCCGGTTCTTAAAACGAGCTGGTATAAAGAACGAGCCAGTTCTAAGAACGAGCTGGTATAAAGAACGACCCGGTTCTAAGAACAATCTGGTATAAAGAACGAGCCCGCTCTAAGAATGAGGTGGTATAAAAACGAGCTGGTTCTAAGAACGAGCTGGTTCTAATAACGAGCTGGTATAAAAAACGAGCCCGTTTTAAGAACGAGCCGGTTCCAAGGACAATACGAGTTCCCGTCCCGTAGTCCTGATATACTGTTGCCTCAGAGATAGGAAACGCTTTATCGTATATGGATTTCGTGGCCCGGAACGCCTCGAAAGCAGAGCTGACATCAGGATTCTAAGAACGAGCCTATTATTAGAACGAGCTGGTTCTAAGGACGAGCTGGTTCTAAGGACGAGCTGGTTCTAAGAACGAGCTGGTTCTAAGGACGAGCTGGTTCTACGAACGAGCCGGTTTTAAGAACAAGCCGGTTCCAGGATCGAGTCGGTTCTAAGAACGAGCCGGTTCTAAGAACGAGCCGGTTCTAAGAGCGAGCCGGTTCTAAGAACGAGCCAGTTCTAAGGACAAGCTGGTATTAAGAACGAGCCGGTTCTAAGGAATATACGAGTTCCCGTCCCGTAGTCCTGATATACTGTTGAGCTTAGAGATAGGAAACGCTTTATCGTGTATGGATTTCGTGGCTCGGAGCGCCTCGAAAGCAGAGCTGACATTAGGGGCATCACTAAAATTTAGCCATGTATTAATTATTAATTTTAATCAATAAAGAATATATCTTTTTCAGAGACAGTTTCTGCGAATCTTCTTATAATAATCCAGGATTCATGATCCTTGTAGAGCCCCTCCACAAGGGCTTGGCATGTCAGGAGGTTCTACTCTAAGCTCTGGGCAAGCTTCATAGCAAGGCTTTACATTATCAGCCTCATCTAAGCTGCACATGCGGTATACGGGGGAGTCAGATTTACCAATGGGGTGTAGTTATTGCTGATAGCAACCACCATGGTTTGTTAGCAGTTGCACGAGTGGGTAGGTAAACGAGCCGTATCTGAGGCTGAACCAATTTTTGAGATCAGGGAGTATTGATTCTGTCCAGCATCTAGGATGGCCCGCCTCGATTGTTTACCATTGTTGGCTCCATTTGCGTAGGGTGTTCTGCTAATTCGTGTTTTCTCCGTTCGATCTTAAATTAAGGGGTTCGTGATGCCAGGCTTTTTAACTTTTAGGTCCCAGGAAATTTGTCTGTAAAGGACCTATATGGCTGATGTAAAAGCCGTGCGACTTGCCTGCGCTATCTTGAGCGTCATCGGTCTTTGGGCTTTGTTGAGGAGGCGGCGTGTTGGAGTTCTGGCAGTCGTGCGCGTCCATAGGGGTGAGACGTACAACATGATGTTTTCTATTACAGAAGCTAAGAGAGAGTGCCAAGAGTCGATTGCTCCTCTGGTTCATAAGAGGATTTTCCGTAGCTTTACTGAGGCTCTAGCTGCTCAGGTACTTGACCATGGGCGTCGATGTTACGGGGTGACCTTCCAGGTGTAAATCTAGATTCTGTAAAGGGCGTTTTCGACCATTTAGAATAACTGAGACGTTTTATGACCATTTAGATGAACTGTGACGTCATTTCAAGACTTAACGTGCGGAAGTGCTGTCGGATATCTACCGTTGGCAAGGATCCGTTGACTGTTTCTTCGAGCAAATCTTCGTCATGGGCGGTAACGATTAGTGCCAGATCGTCTGCGTAGACGATAGAATAAACTCCCGGGGGATGCAGTAGTCTAAGTACTCCATCGTAGGTTATTTTCCACAGGGTTGGTCCCAGTACAGATCCTTGGGAGACGCCGGCTGTGACGGCGTAGTCCACGCTTTTCTATGTAGATGTTCGATCTTTTAGTTACGGCGCTAGAAAACGTCGTAGGTAGAAGGACACGCCTTTGTTTTCAAGTGCTTGGTTGCGACGTCCCAGAAAATGTAATGAACGCGTGTTTGACGTCAATAGAGATGAGCAGATGACCAGGCAGTGCGACCGGTTTGCTATCGGTGAATTTGTCAGTGCTTCTAATAAGAGACGTGGGTAGAAGCCTTAACCTCTCCACGGGAGACTCAAGAGCATCGGAATTTTTGCGTCAGAGACTGTCGCTTGACATCCAACGAGGAAACGCAGCATCTGTTCGGGGCACATTGTTGAACTGGGCTAATCCCGGGTTAGATAACCCGTAACCACACGTTAACGCGGAGACAATTGTTCACTCCAAAGTGCTAACATAAAAGTCGTTTAATGTGAAAGAATAAAATATTTATAACATTAGTGCATATATGAAAAAAAAAGAGATGTTTATTAGAACTTTGCTGACAGCCGAATGTGTGGAGTATCCGGCGCGGAAACCATGCTGGTGTTCCGACAGCGCCTTCTTGTCCTCTAATTATATAACTAGTCGTCCGTTGATAAAATGCGTCCTTGAATAGGCTGAAGAGACGTGCCGTTTTCCAAGGTTTATCCTCGCTGGCGAGAATTGCGTCCATCATGTGTTTGAATACGCTTATATGGTTCCTCAGGAGTAGACATACTGCTTGCGGGGGGACAACATCTGGTCCCGGTCCTTTCCTTGGCCGTACACGTTCCGCCACGATTTTGATCTCTTGGATTAAGATTGGCTCCAAGGTAAGGTCTAAAATTTCTTTGAAGAGTACCAGCTCCGGCGGCGTCTTAGTGGAAAGAGCGCAGTCATAGCCGGCCGGGCTACTTCTACTGGTAGCGACGGCTGTACTCGCATTTCGTTGCGAACGATCTTGTACCTTTTGCCCCAAGGGTTGTTTTCGATCTCCTCACACAAAGAGTTCCAGTGCCCTATTTTGCTGCACTTATTGGCTTTATGTAGGACTCCTCGTGCTTCTCTGTATTCTCTCTCATAAACGAGTGTTCTGGCCGGTACCTTGCTCTGCGGAGCGTGCATACTAGTCGTAGGCGGTGATGGGTCTTTCGCACTTCGGCAAGCTGACTCTTCGACCAGTAGCACGGTGTTGATTGGCTATTTTAGAAGGTAAGCGGGAGCTGGTCTCTTAGCAGGTTTCCTTTAGTAGTGCAGAGATTTCCACTGCCGAGTAGCTAATGAGATTAGGTACTTTTCTTTTGAATGCTTTCTCTAAGGCGGGTATAATTTGTCCTGGAAAAGCGTTGCCGTTGCGTAGGAAAAATAGGCTGGAAGGAAGCTAGATAAACGGAGAAAGTTACGTAGATGGGATAGGGTTTCTTGGTTCTCGTGAAATATATGTATATATATATATATATATATATATATATATGCATGTACGCTGACAACAAGTGGGCTGGCACATTTCATACGTAATGTTTTAGCATAATAGTGAGATTAGCTGACACACTGAGCAGGAAGCAGCGGAATTTGCAATGCTAGCGAAAAGTGTTCCTCTTACAGTGCGTACTCTTTTCGGACGGTACGAGGTTAATTCTGTGCAAATATTTTTTATTCTAAACCTTTCTTTGGTACAACAGTGTTGATCGTCTACGATTAAATCCAGCCGGTTCGTCCTGCTTGTTAATCGTACATTTAACAATCAACCGCCACTAAAAGAACCGCACACAGGGAAAAGAGTTCCCTGGTGTCCAAATTAAATTACACAAGAAGCAACTAGCAACTGCCTATTTTGTGTCAGCGTCACCAATATTTCAGCGAGGTAATTGGAAAAAAATACATTATCCTTGAGGGAACGGAGTCCCCACAATTAGATGTTCGTAGTAGACGCGTCACGATTCAACCGCTGAGGTCCAGAATAGTTAAGTCAAACCAAAGAGCGTCTTTATTTGAGGGAACAATGGCAACTTCAATAATAACGTTGACTACTTCAACCACTTTTTCGGCGGTCAAATACATTGGATTACTTGCATGCATTGCTTCAAGCTATTTTCTACTGTTCCGAAGATGTAATATGATATTAGTCCCACACATTTTGTCTATCGGTGTTAGGCCAAAAGTACGTCCAGCAAGATCGACAAATGCGATAGGATAGACGGTAGCCCAATAAGTTAGTTACTGGCTCTCGACTTTTAAAAAAGTGTTCTCTCTAAAAAGGAACGAATGGGACGACATATAGCAAATACTTTCTAATATCATTGACATAGGAGCTGCTTCGGCAGTGCCACTTCGAAACAGAGGACAATTATTTTCGGACTTCACGCTCAGTGCAAGTCCGTCGGAGGCAGGGAGTATCTCTTTCCAGCCACTGGCCAATGCTTAGCAGTCCATGCTACTGAAGGTCGTTACAGTGTACGATAAAGCCATGACGGTAAATGCGTTCGCCATCTGTTCTTTTTTGGCAATGACACTGGCCAAAACAACAAGTCTCGTCCACAAGGACAAAGATCATGGTGCCTTCAGGGATGAGAAAGCTCAGTCCTTCAACTTGATACTAAGATAATTCAAGGGTCTGTATCAGCGGCGAAAATAGTAGACTGCATTTCCTACATTAACGACGATATGAGCCGCTTTACAGGGAGAATGAGAAATGAACATTTGTTAGAAGCGGTTTCGACATAGAAAGTCATTACTCATATTACCTGGCGGATTAGCCTCTGCGCGGCCAGACGTGTCGGTGGGTTTCGCTACTAGTAGACTTTTTTACGCTTTGAGGGCAAGCTCGGACGCTACCTCACCCAGAGGTGTGTCGGTGGTTCTCGCAGGTGGCAAAAAGTTCAATTCTCGCCCCGTATTGGGGCTCTTCTCAGAGTTCTGCACAAGTACGGCCTGTGGGGACGCACGTCTGGGCAGCTATCCACAACCTTTTACTCTGACCTGACGGCGACCTTGAGATGAACCTAATAGAGGAAGTTTATTGCCAAATAATAGTTTGGGTTTTAACGCACATAGGACGTGTGTAGGGCACAGAAATGATAAAGAAAAAATAAATTACCGTTACTAGGTAATAGATCATCTTTTCATTAGAACCAGAAAGAAAGGGTTGGTCTGGCATGTTGTCACAAGGAGTTTTGACAAGCGAATGGGTCAATCCTGGGTTTTGGCAAGCGAATGGGTCAATCAACCGAATTCGCAATTGCTAATATATAATTATATCTGGAGGTGCTGCAACAATAGCTACTATTCAAGAGTAAGACTTGAAATGCGGGCTGTTAATATGACAAAAAAAAAAAGTGCACGCAGCTTGGCTAGAAGCAGACCACACGGGTTTAGACACAAAAATTAACCCTCATGAGAAATAAATGCTATAACTGCGGATCGAAGCCAATATCTGCTAATAACCTTTTGGTATGCTTTGAGCGGCTCTTGGCGACCACATACATATTCAACGCCAGATGCTTCCTCTATGTAGAAGGAATTGAATAACGAATTGAAATGTCTACTCGTTGAATAATTGAATTTAAAGTGTACATATCACAAGTCCAAATGCTCCTAACTGAAAAAGACCCCTTGGGCACGATCGTAGCAGAAACAAACAACTGATGTCAGAGGCGCTTGTTAACTCTTCGATGGGCAACCCTTTTTAACCCACGCCTTATTTTTAGGAGTTCTTCCTGAGCTCTGGTATAAAAGTGTTTTAAATATACCACATGAATAGAGAGACTCTTTCTACTTGTCTTAAGATAGCCCTGACGTAAGATTGTCGAAGTAAGTTGCGCACACTAAGTAGGGCTTATCTCTTAGGGCTTATCTCTAGTAATTTATGCAATTATTTTAAAGCACTTAAAAGTATATCAGCCGAACAATAGACGGGCACAACACTGGAAAAGATGACTCTGGTAAAGGTTGCGCCACGTATCCTTTGACTGCTAATGGTCATGCTACGTTCTAACCCTATTGTACTTGTCGGTGGAGTTATATAACACAAGTTCTTCCTTCAAATTACTAATGTTACAGTAAGTGCCGACGACGTTGGTACTGTATAGCCATGTCTTCATGTACCTCAAAATATGCTTTTGGTTGTACGGAAATTACAGTGAAAAAAAAAACTTGCGTATTGAGGCCAGCAAAACAAAGGCCGTAAAGCTCAGAACTGGTGGGCCTAAACCCGATAATCTGTTCGTTCATGGTAATCTCGTACAATTTGTTTTTAACTTTACCTATCTGATGTTTGTACTTTCCGGTGGCTTATCATTTGCGCCCTATATCGCAAAAAGGGTATTTCAAAGTACCATTGCGATGTCGTCTATACTCAGCCTTTTTAATGATTTTTGCCCATCAATACCGCATCGAAGATAGGCTAACACTTCGGCAAATTTGAACGAATTATGAGAAAATAAGATATATGCGACCAGAATTCTAGAAAAAGCATGCATTGCATTACATCACACGGCTGCAAGTTTTAAGTCAGACAAATAAGAAAGTGATCAAAAACAGCTCCATGTTTGGAACAGATCAAAAACAGCTACTGCTTTGGACCGACCACAATTCGTTGGTTTTCCTTCGAATCCTCCATCAAAACGCCTAGCAATACTCTGTCTAATCGCACAACAAACACAAGCAGACTACAGAAGCAAGATACAATGAAATACGTTAACAGTCTGTTTCCAAAGGCATAATTCTTGCAAAACGTTTTATTTCTGTGTCAGATGGCTGTTTAAGGCAAATGCAACTGAAGCAGCGGTTTCAATGTCAAACGAGGTCGTGACATGACGATGTTGTCGACCAGAGGAGGTAGAGAGCACCTGGCTAGCCAAATATTAGACAACGCCGTTTTGTAGTCGGGCGATCCACATGACACTCAACTGATCGATCAGCAATAAGATACGAAGGCTTTCCTAAAGGCCGCTTATTAGAATAAAGTGTTATTGGAAACTTTGGCACGCTCCCCCACCTTGCGCATTCGGGCTACGAGATTCTCGTAGATATGCCCTTTACACTAGATAATTCTGCAAGATTTCCGAGTACAGCATACATGCTGAATGCATGCTTAATATAAATATTTAGTCGCCTATACGAGGTAAAGCAAACAGCCATTATAAGTCGAAATCTGTTCGCTGCGTGCGTGGTTTTTCAAATAAGTCTGACTCTCTGTCTAATAGTGACCCAAAAACATTTGTTTGGCAAAATAGTAGACGCCACATTGATCCCGTAGCTAAAATTTACTACTCGCATAATATTCTCTTCATTGCATGGCTTTACTAGTTAAATGCGGCAATCATTTTTGCAATTGAAGCATTGAACTGAGTAGTCCCGGCGATAATTTTTTTTTTCGACTTATTGCTGTCACTAACAAAATGGCTTGGTTCACGACTTTGTTTGCCGTTCCGTGGGCCAGCAGAGAGTTCAGCTACCGCGGTTTCGCCCACCGCCTGGACAAAAATGTAGTTTCTCTCCCTTGCGATTTTTTGTAACGAAACTCAACTTAGTTTCTCGACGCAAAATAAGATAACATTAGTGTTGTTAATTGATGCGATCATGGTATGCCAGGCGTCATATGACTATCATTGGTTAAATATTTACATATGTTGCTTTAGGTACCGTAAATACAAAAACCATTTCGAGACCGCAGGTGTACAAGCCTGCGATTTTGAATTAAATAATGTTATCTTACATTCAGTGTACCATGCACACAAATAAAAAAAACGTTTAGTAGACCCATTGGCATTCTCAAGCGATCGGAGGATTTGCTTGGTTACTCGGCCTTCTACCACGCAATGCCGTGGCTTTGTTATATCCAGCTGGTAATTTCCTACGGCGGGTACATTGGGCAAGCAATAATTCTTGCAAAATCTCCTTAGTACCAAAAACTACATGCCATATCTTTCCTTGTTTGGGAGAGTCGTAGGCCTCAGCCCTGCCGAAGTGTAATGGCAAGGCCTCCTCCTGGGGTCCCCGCCTTCTTGACCACGGAGGGCCCGGCACCAGGGCTGTTACACACTAAAGTAGCGTAAATCTAGCAGCCCCAGGCAACCCAGCCGTTATAGCCTGAAACTATTATGATTAAGATCACCTGCGGTTGTTTGATATGGTTGTTACTTAATTTTAAAAAAAGTTTACGAGATCCAACTATTCACATTGGCTTTCTGTACCAATCTATTCTTCTGGCTAAGAGCTATTATATCATTAGTTCAGAACAAAGTACAAGACAGATATATACACTCATAGTTGGTATTAACTGCATCTATTATGAAATAATAGATTTTCCAATTCGTTAGTCTGCTTGCTAGTATATACTACAGATATAACTTTCTTTACTAAAAGTAAATTAATTTTTTAAATTTCGATGTAATTTCCACCAAATTATATACAATAATTAAGAAGGTGGATTCATGCACTCTCCGATACCGCAAACCTTCATGACACGTTTTTTGTAGTTTTCTATTCCAGCGCACCCGTTTTCCCTCAACTGTACCACTTTCTTTAACTTCTACCATTACCGCAATGTCTCTTCTGAAAAAAACGATAGCGACCATCGCCCTGCCAGCCGATCGTCGTCACCTCGATTTCGAAGGTGGAGCGCGGTCTAACGTTTGACTTGCTAGCCGTGGGACTTGTGTATAAAGACATAAATATGTACCCCAAATCTCATAATTGGGGTACATTATTGGGTCTTGACAACAAAGAAGACCAATCCTTGTCGAATTTTATCGCAGAATTAACTCGGGTTCTATTTGATTTGGTAGTCAAGAAAACACGCGGTCTCTTTGTTTTTATCCGTGGCACGTAGTATTAGTACTCATGATAAGTACATTCCTACATAGCACCAATGTACCTATTAGACTGCTTGATAATGATTGTGGTCTAGTTGGCTACATCTGCAGTAATTGTTTCATCACCGTTTAACACAATACATGGTTGCTCTTAGATCTAATCTCGCATGAACCTTATCTGTCAAACGAATGTTTCCCTTCTAGAATTTAAAGGTTTTGTTTTTACAAGATTTTGGTGGTGTTAAAACTATCTTCATGTGTGCGAATAATCTGGTTTTGTCCATTTTCCTTCAGTCCTCCACCCTAAGTCTTTCAAATATAGTGCCTACCCAACTTCAACTCACTCTTATTTATATTTCATTCATCTTTGCCTTTGATTGCCGCAATAATGTGGACGTGGGCGCAAACAAAAGAAACGGGGTTTGTACCTCAAAACATTTTTGGAGGTGATTATCCTCCGTTTCCTACGGGCTTGAAACCGCCGTGACGCATAGCGTCAATGCACCGAGGACCGGACATGTTGAGATATCTATGGGGGGGGGGGGGGGGGATGACAACCATGACAAAGGTTTGTACCTAGTAACGATGCGCAACAAGGTACACAAGGTACATTGTGTAGGCACAAGCGTTTACACAAAATACATTGTGTAGGTACCAACGTGTACACAAGGAACATTGTGTAGGTTTAAACGTGTGCACATAGTACATTGTGTAGGTACAAACGTGTGCACATGGCACATTTTGTAGGTGCAAACGTGTACACAAGGTACATTGTGTTGGTACAAACCAAAATACATTGTGTTCCAACCAAAAGCGTGTACACAAAGTATTATACAGAGTGCATAGCTACCATCACTTGGTATGTTCGACCCAAGGTAATTTTCCAAAGATGGCGATGAATGTCGTTGCGGGTCTACTGGCTGACGTGGGCTAAATACCACGCAGCGATTGTTGATGCCAATGAAGCGCTCTTTGCACACCACGCCTGGCATGCCGAATTATGGTGTAGGTACTTCTCAGATGATTCTGACTCGTGAACTTTGATCTAAAACTGCGCGGTATATGTAGATCGTCAACCTGAAGGATTTAGCCCAAGCCACGCTGTGCGCTCGTATCGCATCGGTCTAGGTCGAAAAATAGAGGGCGACAAGATATTAGAACATGATACCCGCATGTAAGTATTTCTTACTACTTCATATTGTTGAAGTTCCAGTAAAAACGTTTCCTTCTCTTAATAAGTATAGTGAGCATGGCTCAACTGAGAGTTGCGAGAGCGCAGCGTTATGTCAACTGATTATTGGCAGGTCGGCCTGCTTATTGAATCATTTTTCGTTTGATCTCGATACGGCAAATGTCGCAATTAATAATGCCGTGGTTTTATAGAACAACATCATTTTACATTCCGCTCCTCATAGATTTCGACAGTAATATCAATATTGATAGGAATAATAAGCGATTAAGTGCTACGCCTAACATTTACAGAAACTCTTTTTGCTGCTATCTGAATATTGTCTTTTACAATAGCTATGTTACCGTTAGCCTGAGCTGCACATCGAGCCAATCTGAGCTTTCACTATGTGCACTATGCTATGAAGTGAACATTTCCCCGTAAACTAAAACTGTATACGTTTCATTGTTATTTGTTTAAGCAGAAAGCGTAATTTTTAGACTGCTTAAAATAGGAATTAGGAAGGAGAATTCTTAGCAAACGACGCATATGATCCAGTGGTCCCGTCTATGTATTTCTGTAACACATAGCATGAAAGGGTGCTAATACAATGAAAAATGACCATATAAAGGAGGCTCACTGTCAGTACGATCAACTAGCGAATAACCTACTACCTCTATTTGCCGCTGATAAGAAAAGTTTATGCGTCGGTGCTAATGAACGGAGGCGTAAGCAATAAACCCATCATTACATGTTTTTTGTTTGAAGCTATTAGAGCAGAAATGCGGACAACCGCTGCGATCGCAACCGACAGCTAAATATAGAGGTAATTTATTTAAATTGAAACGGCTCAATTTTAGCAAGAGAGGCAAGCGCCGCTGTTGCTTTTCTTTTAATAGTTAAGATTCGTAGCTTGAAAGTCTTAACAATGTAGGCTAATGGTTGTCGAGGACAATCTGTTAGGTACACCACAACCACCTACAAAGGTAGAACTTTTATATAAACCTTACCTCAAAGGTAAGGTTTATATAAAAGTTCTACCTTTAATAACTTCTGTGTCTCTCTTTCTAGTTTTCTCTATACGCTTGTGTTTGCTTTTGCGATCACCTGCGTATCTACAATATTCAAATCTGTCTCATTACGTAGCTTTATCGTTTATTCATTTTGAATTTGCAATTTGGCTCTTAAATCACTATATTGTTTTCATTGTATTTTGTTGCGGTGTAATCTATGAACTTATTTTGCAAAACGCCAAATATGATCTAGTAATAATATAGACTTCTGAGCCTTCCTGATAACGATTCTTACTTTAAACGTCCCAAAAAAGTAAGCTTAAAATTTAAGCAAAATGTTTGCATACGAAGGTTTTAGCCTCGCGATTCTTCTGGTGAATACAAAGTGTGCCTTATAACTTGTGAGCGTGTACCATTTTTTGCTCTTATAAGTCAATTCATGACGGCTATCAGAGAAATCAGAGTACACACAATTACTAAGAGATTTAACATCAGTCATGTGATATGCGTATTAAAATTATCAAGTTTGGGTTGTACATGCTGCAGCAGCATAGCAGTAACACATGATAGTTTGTTTAGAACCGTATTCTTATGGGTGTATCTTAATAGCACTTATACGTAAGGGTGTCAAGCATGGATATATTAAAGCACCTTTACTTTGAATATTTTACCTTAAGTTATCATTGTTTAGCTTTTTATCCTTAGGAAACGAACCTTGCGTGGATTGCAACGCATCAATAAGACAGCCAAAATGCTTGTCACTCTTGAATTACATTTCAATGATATGACAATTTTAATTGAGAGGTTGATGTGGGGAAGGCCTCCGACTGCACTTGGTAGATAGCAGTAGATGAGAACTTATAGGTACAGCGCAAGGAAACAAATCAAGCGTTAAGGAATCTCCTCAACCGGAAATTTGCAGCTCGATTATGCTCCTCAGCGTTTTTTTGACTGTAGGAAATAAGTTTATAGTAAAATTGTTCTATAAGACTCTACGGCTATTAGATTGTTATCTGCGAAAGTAAGTAAGTGCATATGAAGTGAAAAAAATACACCAACCTTTTAATTAATTAAAAGTGGGTGAATCTTTCTCCAGACTAGTCGAATTTTTGCTACGAAAAAACATATATAATATATGTCAAGGAAGCAATAAATCCATCCACTTTTAAGACATGTGACGGAACCGTGAAAAGTGATAGCTAGCTGACGCAAATTAAAGGCAATTTAAATACCGACTTTAAAGCATGCTTGAGAAAAAGTGCAAAAAATACAGTACATGTGTATTTAATTGGAAGGAGGTTACTTTGAAAAGGACAAACATTTCTCGTGCAATAATACTATGCCTAGAACTTTTTTAGTAGCCGTAGTATGCGCGAAGCAACAGAGAAGCTATTCAGCTTGATCATGCGAAGCTCGTCTCATGCCGAGCTCAGCATCATGCCACTCATTAAGTCGTCTCACAATGTGCTGACGTGGCATTTGGGGAAGGGAGAGTGGGGTAAAAACACGCGAAGGCCGGGTTGCTGCCTGCGAACTCAATCAACATGGTGGTCGAATCCGTTCTCTGCGATAGCGTAACGACTGTAGCAACAGAGTTCCGACGGTAGTCCCAAGAGGGACAAAGGGGTCATATGAAAGAGGCCCTGCCGATTTGCTCCATTTGCTCAGGTCTTTTTTCTGTGCAGGTTGGCTGAACGAATGATTTGTTGGCCCCGATTTACCCCGTGTCCGCCTCTACCGGCTAAAAAGGATGGGGTTCCGTACCCTGGTAATGGGCAAGCCAGAAATACATAAATGCCTTTTTCACGTCAACAGGCTTTAGTCCTTGATCTACTTCTTTTGTACGCTTGTTTACTTTGGAGAGACGTCTTGAGATGCGCTACATATTTAGAAAGAGAGTGTTGAAGCAGAGTCTACGAGTGTAGTCGCTTGCCAAGACGAGTCGGCGCTTTGTACGCTCTCCTTGTTTTGCACTATTTTTTTAATAGGTACATGTTACAGCCAGTTTCATCGGAACTGCATTCACTTTGCTAAAAAATGGAGTGTGCTTTGTTTATTATTATTTCTTGCAAATGTTGGTCATCGGCCGTCATTCCATCTCGTTGTCGGCCCGTCCATGTTACCATAAGCGTTTGGCGCCCCCCTCATCTTTATAAAGCATTACAGCCGACTAGGCGTTTGTAAGTACGTTTGCTCCTACATTATTTTTGTTTGGAAAAATGGCAGCAAACGTGTTTACAAACTCGTAGTAGACTGTGATGCCTATTGGGTATGAGAGGGGCATCAAAAGCAAAACGTCTCCGAAAGGTGCAGCCATAGTATGTTCAAAGTGTGTACTTATAATCATTTATTATCTCCTCGTTGCTCTTCGTCCTCCAGATCCTAACCATTAGGAGGGCAGCTTGGTCGGCTATAGTGAGATCTATGTACTATTTTTGCATGCGCCTTGTACACGTTGAGACTTTCCCGACGTTGGCGACAACCAGGTCCAGCGCTGCCGTCCGCTTCTGAAGGATGTGCGCTCGGCGAGGTTGTTCGGCTGCTTTCTGATAATTGGTTCTAGCCCGGCCAAGAAGTCTTTAAATTAGCCGAGACTCCTTTTGTAGTGAAAAGCAGCAGCTGTGTAAAACTGCGACCCCTCTCACCGTAAACCCCCATATGATCCACTTCCTCTGCTTGCTAACGTTATCAACCACCTGTCGTTGGGTTCGGGTACCTTGCGGCGCGTCTAAAGGCCTCTTTTGTGAAACTGCTTTACACAGAAAGACGACATTGCACTACTGTCGAGCTACCATCCAATATCTCTGGCCGACTATGTGTTTAAGGCATTTGAAAAGATTATGCCTCTAAGGTATTTGAGAAGATTATGTTTCTAAGATATTTGAGAAGATTATGTCTCTAACGTATTTGAGATGTATTAACGCGGCTTGGTCAGCGCCATGAGTCTCTCACTTGCTGTCAGCTGATCAGTTCGGTTCTTGGATCGCAAATCGACAGAACGTGCAACGGTGCACACTTACCACTTAAGTGGGTTCGGCAAGCCCAAATAAACCGATATCCGCATGGCAGCACTCCGATACCCGTTAGGGGAGTCTCACATTGTAGCGCTCCGTGAGGCTTGCCGATGCTCTTCCGCCGTGAGGAAGCCCGTCGAGAGTGCGTTAAGAGCCTAGTTGTTCTAGCCCACCCTCTTTCGGCGGCTTACCTTGACCGCCCCTAAACAGGCGCCCCGCAAACCACTTCCTTGGCTTAACGATTATTTCGTTTTACAAAGGCTTCAAGGGCTTGGGTACTCGGCAAGTACAATTGTATTACTTCCGCTCGTATGACCTATCCTCCAGAAGCCAGGCCGCAAGAGTTAGAATCGTCCTATCCGTATAGCAATCCGTCGAAAAAAATACGAAAGAACTATAAACGAAACCCTACAGGATTTCGTTCTTGGCCTTTTTGTTATAATTATAATCAGGTGTTTTTTTGTGGTAAAAAGCAATGCATACATAGGTACATTTGACCCTTGAATAAATGTGTTTTTGACTTTACTTGACTGTTCGTGTTTTTTTGTTCTTAGTAATGTATGTATATTTAATATTCAAAGTTAGAATTTAGGCCAGCCAATTGCATTCATTGAGATATACTACGCGTTTCTTTCGGAGAAAATTGCTATACTGCCTTTGGCAAGCCAAATTGTACGTATTGTCAATTCCAGTAAGACACACTTTATTTCGATCTCTCCAGATGAAGCTTTATCTCAATGCCAAACGGTTCCTTACAAATTGCCCTTGTGGAGATCGTCCCGTCCTTTTGCCTTATAAATGCATGAAGTGGCAATCGCATCTAGCTATTGGCATTCGCATACATATTATGCCCAATTGTTTTCATAGGGATCGCACTCAAGACAAAAGTGCGACAAATTTATTTAACGTTTCATGTGTTAATGCTCAAATATTAGCTATTACTGCTAAGGCATTTCTGGCAGCCCTTCTTCCAGCGATGGAAGCGACCCCACTACCGCCACTGCCTTGCCACCTGCCTGAACTTCTGTGGAGATACGCTGCAGCAAATGCTCCCCGCTCGCGCATCCTTCGTCATAGTGGTTACACTCTTTCCGAGTTCCTTGAGGAACCTGACGGTCACCTCACCCATTGGTCCTAACGAGTCAATATCAATCGATTGAATTATGTGTTGCGGCGACAGCTCCCTGTACTTCGACAACTCACGACTTTCAGCAAGACGTGCGTTTGCACCAGTTTTATGACTTGTACGCGCAATGCAACTATTAGCAAGTGTATACGAAACCGTCGCGTTCCTTACTAGCAGACGGCCCTGTTCACATGGAGACCCAAATGTAATACTCGCACACTTTATAATGCCCCATTAAGGGCATCCCACACTATAGTTTGTCAAATTCCCTATCTCCTATCTGCACCGCATGTTTCTATTGACAGCTTGATTATAAATAATAAAACTTTGTTCTTACTAGTATTCTGCTACGGCATTTGTATCTGGGACGGGCCAGATGACGCAGAGTCTCCGCTAGCGATTTCTAAATACTGCATAAGCTTCCTCGGCTCAGTTGACATTGTACGGTTCGGGGTTACAACTGGAGGTTTCAATCTTATTTGTAGAAGTACATCTATTGAGACTTCCTTTCACCTAGCTCCTAAGCGCCGTATAACGTTGCGTCGTACTACATAAAAAATATAGCGACCAGGCCTTGGACTCTTGTTCACCGACCCTCGGAGAAGTATCCTCAAGGTTCGTTGTGAATTTATATCCTCAATCTGGGCACAATTTATTTATTTTTGTACCGAGAGCATGAGCGTTGTAAAATGCAGTTCCGTTAACAAAACCATGTTTTAAACCTTGAATATATATATATATATATATATATATATGCAGGGTGTACGAGAACAAAAACGACTGCCACAAATTTTGGAGTCTGGTACAACTCGGCAAGCAATTACTTTTTTTTCAACGGAACGAGCGGCGGAAATGTCTTCCTTTGGAGTGAGACTGAATGTACTAAAAAATGTTGTATCAAGCTTTTTATCCTGACATACTTTCACCAAATCTGCGATTACGAAGGCCCCAGTCATCATATCGAGAATCCAATTATACCTACGTTTTTCTTTTCCTCGTCCCATTGGATGGAGTGCTTATCGCTCTAATTCTGGAACACTATATATATATATATTTATATATATATATATATATGAGTTTTTACCTAAGTCGAGCCCGGTGGCGTGGTGGCTTAAGTCTGCGCCTCGCACCGGAGGAGACACATAGGTGCGCGGCTTCGAGCCCCACCGTTGCACATTTGTATTTATGGGGGTCCGTCTATGAAGCAATGTGAAAAACAGTTCCGTGGACGTTAAATCTTGACTGAGGGTCAGCCCGAAAACTTTACTTTACTTTTACCTAAGCAATTTTCGAAGTGCTGTTGTTTGTGAGCTAGTTCTTACCTATCCTTAACAGTTCATTAAGTTCTAATTACCTTCAATCCCCATGACAGTATTTCACATTTCATACTACTATTATATATGAATTAGTACTGAAATAAACAAACTCCGTATTACAATGCGTATTACTAAATTACTGCCTAACATAGACTTTCTAATATATTCGACGCACCGCTATTATACGTACACCTTCATACATATTTGCTAGTGGTCTCCAAACGCCTCCGAACGTTCGACGGCTTTCGCACACCGCCTTCTGAGTCGCAAGAGATGACGAACAAAAAACGAGGACCTGTACAATGCTGTGCTTGTTACGCGCCAGAGGCAGAACACGCCCGGCCCGATGCGAATGAATACCATGGCCCCTGTAGAGCCCATCGGTCGTATTTGTCGTAGCAGCGACCAACAGCAGCAGTAGACGGTAGAACAGCATCGCTTTCATTGCCATTGTACCATATCTCCATCTCTACGTCTCTCGGTCCTGCCTTGGCAGTCGTGGCAGCCGGATAGGTCGAAGGCACACAATTATGTCGACCATTTGTCCGCCTGATTGTCTACCTTGGGGTCTGCTATCTGACTGCTGACTATCTACATCTACCTATGTTTCGATTGATACCAACCAACGGGCGTCTGCGTTGACATCGCCGTCGATGTTTGCTACCGGCGTCTCCAGCTTCCCGTCCCTACTCCCGGCGCTACTGGCTTATTGCACGGCGCCCAAGACCCACATTCAACCGGCTCTGCCGGTTCGCAGAGGCTTGTGGCGGGGGAAAGCGGGGCTTCGTCGGGTTGCAGGACATCCCAATTGCCAATACCCTGAGCCGGAAAGAACTCGTCTTCTTTATCGAATGAGCGCACCGATCGTGCATTAGCGGCCCTAGTAGCCGCCCAGTTCAGCAAAAATTCTACGAAACGATCTTTTGGCCGAAAATTGAACAACAGCTGAGAGCTGCAGAGAGGCAGACGGTGAACGAGACAAAAGCGATCGTACGTACATAGGAGGTTCGCGACAGACACAAATGACGACGCAGCAAATTCTTTAACAAACGTGCTTTATTATTGTGGTTGTTATTGTCGCAGCCGTATTACTGTTAATAGCCTTTCGTATCATGTGCTGTCAGCGATTTTGTTGGAGACATTTTTATTCCTGTATATATATATCTATATATCTATATATATATGTACATATACGCGAACGCATGCACAATCGCATACGTTCATCCACATCCATACACAAACAGACACAAACTCCCACGTTTGGAGGCCGTTTAATATAAAGTCTGGTTCTACTCGTTCTCTGCTGTTTTCTCTGAAGATGTGCATGGGTTTATTTCGGTAAGCACAGTTTGTATGCTTTTGTTTAATACCTAGATAAGGTCAAGGTTTATATATATATATATATATATATTTAGTGCATGGCTTTCATATACATTCAAGCCTCTTATACCGCGTCATGGGCAATCATGTAGTACACAATAGTATGCCATGTATCTTTACATCTCCGTAGAATACTGTAACAAGATAAATCCCAGCACCCGATGGGCCAACGTGTGTCACTGGATCTCTATCTGCAGCAAGCGGAGCATGCAGAACTCACTAGTGGTTGCATTCGAATTACGTCAACAATTAACAGTGATCGCCGTCAATGAACAACGGCCAGGACATGGGGGCACTCGCGCTCATTTCGACATTATATATATATATATATATATATATATATACCCGCACATTGTTTGCCACGTAAAAGAATAGTTAGTGGCACCGCATATATGTTTAAGGGTTAACAGTCATCGCCACGAAGACAAAAATGAGGTGGTGCAATGATGAGTGACATGGTCGTAGCTTTCCCTATAATCAAGGTATTAAGGCTGTAGGCGAGCGTCCGACACAACTCTATTAATTTCTTACAGTTTGTCATCTTCCTTAAGTCGCCCTAAGTATGATTGTGAGCTCAAGAGTTGTCAACAAGCTAATTTTCTTTCACTGATACAGGCAGAGTGCATCGACCGATGAGCCTACTATGATCATCACCACCGTCATAGCTCCGTGACCGTCGTTTGCTCATTACGATTTCAATATTCGTTACTGACGCATTTATGTGTTTGCATGTCCGTGACTAGCATCATCGATGTACGGTGTAAACATCACTATAGGAGTGTATCGCCTGCGTTGTGAGTGTGCGGTAGACAAGTCCTGCTCCAAGTCTGGTGATTGAACAGCGCCGATGGAGCAGCAGTTGTCATTTGAGACATCATATAAACTTACATATCTTAGTTGATAATCTCTACCACTGCAGATACAAAAAAAGTATATATATATATATATATATATATATATATATATATATATATATATATATATTAATTTACACAAAATTGTTGTCCTGTATGTCCATCATTGGTTCCCTCAAATTATTCTGAACCGCGCAAAATTGAGAATGCGCTCTACCTTGGCAAGATAGTCGGATCACGCCGTGAAAGTTTAGTGTTTTTTTTGCCGCATTTAAACTGCGCTCCGCATTCGTATGGCCGTATATATGAGCGTGTGTATCCACGTATTAATATGTATGTATATATAATAAAATACATGCACAATTGTATAAATATACACGTATATGCACATGCATGTACATATATATACATATATATATATATATATATATATATATATATATATATATATATATATATATATATATATATATATGTTGTATAGTTGTCGAAAAACATCCGAATTCTTGTGGCAGAGGTTGTCGCTTGACATTCAACACGGAAATGCAGCATCTGTTCAAGAGAGATCTCTTAATTTGGCTAATTCGGGGTTAGAAACTTGCGACTAAAGGTTTGCGCGAAGACAAGTGTTCACAGTGGCAAAAAAATTTATATTGTATATATATATATATATATATAGGGCTGTGTTTGTAAACGGGTCGTCCAGGCTACTACTAAATTATACAGAGTATACTAACTCTCGTACGAACATATAATGCCGTCCAACAGAACGACTACCTATTTCGGTGTTTACGTAAGTACGCCTCCCATATATATATATATATATATATATATATACATACATAGAGCAGACAACTGGAGAGCAAACGTCGATCTCCCGGGTGGGGTATGCAGTGCTCTCTCTCTCTCGCTCTCTCTCTCTCTCTCTATATATATATATATATATATATATATATATATATAAGTTTTCTGCTAGCAGTCGTGATGCTCGACTATCTGGAGTGTTCGCTCCCGGGTTACAACTAGTGGTGTGACGCCAAGGCTGCAAGTGTTCCACGGGGTTGGTCTAACCTTCGTGCTCCTCCCCTCCTCCAAGATTGCGCATTTCGTTGCGTGTGAAGCCTGTGACCCCAATAACATGGGTCAGGGGACGTTAAGCGGCCGACTCAGTAAACTACAGTAGAGCCTTGTCAAAATGTGGTTAACATACTCGGAACTGCAGAAGCGGAAAGGGTTGCCAAAATCAAGGCAATCCCGCAGGAACAGTTTCTCTCCCCCCCCCCCCCCCGGCTCGTACAATCACGGGAGGCTTAAACTCCACGCTCCTAATTGACAGCATTCGTGCAGAGAAAACCGACGGAACGCAGACAACACAGAAGAACAAGAAAGCATGGCTGCAAGAAGAACAGAAACGACGGCGAGAAAGACGGTGACGGCATCACAAAGGGAAGAGCAAGAGGGCCTGCTGGAGAGAGCACCAGAAACAACCTCGCAGGCTCTAAGAGAAGCTCGAGGAATGCAGAGTTGAATAATGACAGACAGTGGCAAGCTTAATGGCGCTGTTGTTAAAACGGAACAAGCTAATGGTGGTCTAGCGACGAGGCTAGCAGTAGTAACAACAGCAACAACAACAATAACAACAACAAGGACAGCGGAGAGAGCTGACCAATCACAATTGAAGAAAATGGAAGACGGGAGAGACGACCTTGTTCTGCGTCAGAAACGACAAGATAACATATCAGAATCTAGATCTGTGGTGTGTGAACAAACAAAATGCAGAGTCGTTGTGCGATGCTGCGTGACAAAAATTACGCAAACTGTTGCCAAAGTGAATTTTAGCCAAAAGGAAGCCTGTTACGTCGCTGGGTCAGGAACGTTCCCTTTCAACGGATAGTTAAGAACAGTTCTCTCGCGCCTGACAATCCAAGTGTTCGTAAATAACTGATCCTAGTTCATAAAGCTTTAAACGTAGAGACACACTATTAACGTCGGTCGGCTTAAAGTAGGGACTGAGAGTGTAGGCAAGTATCAATGCTGGATTCTATCAATCCAGCATGCAATGGCGGATAGCCCGCAAATGCACAACATGTATTTGTGGAAAACGTGTGGCTAGTTGTATAGAAAAAATTGCAACGGACAGCTGCAAAACTTAAGCACGTCTTGTGTGTGGTAGGAATGCTGCATCCTTTATAAGCGCAGCGGAAGAAAGGCAATAGGATTGGGCCCTTGGTCATAAAACCCACGTTTGGGTCTCCTTACAATCATAAATAATATCATAATAATTTTAATTTATCTATATAGGTGTCGCATTTTTTCGTGCCTGGCATAGTCTTTCGTCGCTCTTATATATATATATATATATATATATATACTTGCTGTAACGATAGGATAAATAAAGTTTATTTTAAAGCAATCCCAACAGCAGAAACCGCAAAAAAACGAAAATTAGCCAAATGTTGGTAAAATGTTAAGTTTTGCTATAATGTAATGAGTTCGGCATGTTTGATAAATCATTTTTAATATTATTGGTGCTCCTCTAGTTTTCAAAGTCAAACAGCTCACTTCTCTATTGATTGCACACTAAGGAAGAGAGACGGAAAGCCATGGAGAGACAGAAAATGCCAGAAGACAGGTATTCTTATGTCCGTGTATATAAGGAAGGAGTGTTCAGATGCTTAAAGGGGAGGATGCTGGCTTATCAGCCGGCAACTGTTTGAGTCCGGCCTTCCACTGCTTAAATTCGTAGGGTAGCTAGTCTACCCTTGCTTATATAAATATAATATGTATATATACACACATTCACCCAGACACAATTATTATATATATATATATATATAAAAGCACACGTTCACACGTATGGGGCATACAGAAAATTTACGTTTAACTACTACGATAGAGTAACGAAATAAATATCGAGAACAGCAGATCGCGTAGAAAATAGTTGAACAAACTGAATCATCATTGAGATATTCTCCTAAAAATCCAGAGACTAATGCAAGTAGCTCCAATAAATAGACGTAACGATCGTAACGGGATAAATAGTCGTATTTCTAGTCGAAGTAATAGATATGGATAGCGCGTCCATTTCAAAAAGTGACGCTGACTGACACAGCTGACAATAGTTCACTCACAAACAGTAGGTTAAAAATTGGGTCTAATACAGAGAAGTGAGAAGGTGGCAAGTTCATCATTGTAGGGGGTACGTCTCCATTAATTGAAAATGCAGATAAGACACACGATTTTTTAGCCGTAGGGCTTATTGCTTATTTTGGGCAAATATATATACTCGTACAGTATGTACATGATACACTACGTATGGGTATATATATATATATATATATTTATATCCCTTTCTATACACAGCCTGCAGTCCAGAGGCGGAATATGAAGACCGGGTGAGATGAACAGACGATGCACTACGTTATCAATAGAGCCTTCTAAGCTCCTATTCTTCTTTTTCGACCCTCCAGAATACTCTACAGACTTATGGACAACTTACATAGAACACATTTATATATATATATATATATATATATATATATTTATATATATATATATATATATATATATATATATATATATATTTATATATATATATATATATGTCGTAGGTGCGTATGCGTGTAGCACGTTTGTGTACATGCGGCGCCTTTTTCTCTATGTGTCGGTAAGGGGCGATGCGATCTGAACAATTTTGAACATGTGGTACTCAACGTTATCTCTGTTGAACACGTCGGACAGAGGTCCACTTGGTCTACGCTACTCGTAGCAGTAATAGTTAGTCGTAGTGTAGTAAGAGTAATAATATTCGTAGAATGTTCACATTATGAATAGTAATTATTATGTTTAGTAGTAGTAGTAATTTTATTAATTATTAGTATTATCAGCAGCAGCGGCAGCTGCAAGTACTGAGTAGTAGGTGCAGCAGGGTGGTATAAGAGACTAGATTCGATTGATTGGTATAACTAGACACGACCAGTTAACAGCGTAAAGCTGTGCAGGCGGGCGATGATTATCGTGGTCACCATCATACCATTAAATGTACAACATGAACGTCAGTTTGTGGCATCATTTCATTATAATTATCGACATCGACAATATTGTTGTTGCCGTCTAGTGTCTACGACGTGGTCTGCTGTTGCTGCCGCCGAAGCCGCCGAGGTAGCTGCTCCAAAAGCAGAAGAGCACAAGGAGCTTGCTGCTACGTAGGCAAATGATGAGGTACGATGTCTCTGGATCGGCAGGTCATATTGATGGCCGTTCTACTGGTGAAGGCGATGAGTCCGCTTCGGCTGCAGTTGACCTCAACCCCCCCGCCTCTCCTCCTTGAGCTCTCAATAGTGTCCCATCCAGAGGAAAGGAGCATCGGCTTATTACCACGGCGGCGGCGACAACGATGTGTCGCCCTCGTCGAGTAGGCTGCATCATCTTGCGCCCGCCTGGTGAGGTTGAAGGCGGCTTGCGTGCACGAGAAAACCTTGAATGGGATGGAACGCCAACCCTCACGGTGAGGTCACGGATGATGGCCGCTCGTTTGGCCGGATGACCTTGACAGAAACTGCCGGGTATAGCAAAAGGGGGTGCCCAGGTCGTCGTCAATATGACCACCACCGCACTAGCACTTGCCTACATCTGGTAGTCTGGCAGAAGTTCGGCAAGACCTCCTATTCGATTCGACGAGGGTCGACAGGCCACGCTCAGTTTGTGCTGAATTTCGTCCAGTACCCGTTACTAGTTCTAGTACCACGACGATCCACTACAATCGCTACTGAAAATAGCTGTTGTTGTTTCTATAGTTGTCGAAACAAACGTTGTCATGGCTCCTCTTGGCCTCTTGGCCACGTTCGCCAGGACCAGCTGACCAGAGATGCTGACACAGCACCTTACCGATATGCCGCAGACCCTACGAATGGTGATGGTTGTGAATATTGCAACCGTTGTCCGCAGGTGCCTAAAATACGAAATGCACAACATGTTAGTATATACATATATATATATATATATATATATATATATATATATATATATATATATATATATATATTGATTTTTTGAACTCGCAAAAAGATGAGAGAGAAAGAAAACAAGGCTTAACATCGGAACCGTTTAACTTTAAGTTACGATTACAAAGAAATACGCTGACGTTTTATTTCAAATGGTGCAACTTTTTTTACCAACACCAAGACGCAGACGCGCGCACTCAAGCACTGCTAAAGTGTACGAGAAGCCGGGCCTTACTCAAGCAAACCATAGGAGACAGCAAGGCTAGGGTCCGGAGAAAACTCCTCAACGAGGTCGAGGACGATCCCTGGGGAAACCTCTACAGGATAGTCAGGGGAAAAAAATACCCCTGTTTCTCTGGACGAACAGCAAACCAAAGCAATTATAACTAAGCTGTTCCCGACCCACGCTCCTCTTGAGAGGACAATTTTTGAGAACATTCCCAGGCAGGAAGGTGAAGGGAAGATTCCGTCTATTCAGCCAAACAAGATTCGACGCACAGACAGCTCTTAGACAAAAGACCGGTAAGGCCCCCGGACCAGACGGGGGAGAGAGAAACATTTCTTCATGAAGCATACCCTGCTCAAGAACGGCACTTTTCCGTTATCGTGGAGGCAAGCCGAAGTCGTTCCCAGCCCCAAGGGAAACTGGAGATATTGGCCGATATACCTGCTGAACTCGCTGGCAAAAGAATACGAGGCCATAATTGAGGAAAGACTCAGACTTTTCGCAGAAAAACACGGCCAACTATAGGACACACAATACGGCTTCCGTAAGAACCGATCCGTCCCAACTGCAGCACATTGCGCAGCAAGTAAGGCGGATTTGCTACGCAGCTCTACCATAAAAACAAGACAGCTCCTCCTGGTCGCTTTTTTTAGACGTTGAGAACACCTTCGATAGCTAACCATGGAAGACCGTTCTGGACGCACTGATACGAAAAAAGGTCTTCTCGTATCTGGTAAAAGTTATTTCTGACTATCTCGAGGCGCGAATAGTTGTCAACGGTCAGATCAGCTTCCAAATGACAGCCGGGGCCCCGCGGGGGTCTATATTTAGTCTTTCGACGTCGCCGGAAACCAAGTTCCAGAGAAGTCTCTGGAACTTGGCTTCCGACGATGTCCTCTGTCCGACAGGCCTTCCCCAAGGAGTGGACATAGTGGCCTATGCCGACGACTTGGCTATAGTCGTGCAGCCTAAAACTGTCGACGAGTTTGAACTTAATACGAACAAAGCTGTACATTTGACGTCAGAGTAGATAAACGCAGCGGGATTTAGACTGACCCTGGAAAAAAAGCGAAGCAATACTTCTCACAGGGAGGAAGAGGATTCGTCCGCTCACGTATGGACACTCCAAATCAGACACTGCTACAAAGCTCGGCCTGGGAGGCTGCGCGGTTAAGGGCAAGCAGATACGTTCGAGAAAACTTGACCAGGGAGGGAGTCCCACACCACGAGATCAGCGATCCAATTTGGGTCAGCTTAATAGAGTTCACAGAACTGCATTTAATACTTTCTCCACAAAAAAGCATCGCCTGTTTACAATTACAAAAAGATCATGCCGACTACAGCACCAGAGAGAGAGAGCTCTTCGGAAGTGACAAAATACGTATTATGTCAAGTCGTTTCAAATTGCGTTGGCAGCAGGCCGCGCAAATGTAATACGTCAGACCGTTTAGTGACAATGTGCCAGCAAGAGTACCGTGTTGTAATTGAAAAAGAAACTTGAAGGCTTAAATGCATCTGAAATTAAAGCCAAATTAGATGCCGTTTACAGAATTATTTGGCGTACAGAACCATAACCAAACGAATTGCCTCATTTAGATAAAGTCTTATGGGCATTAAGGATAGAGCACCACGTTTTGGATAGCTAAGAACATCTTCGGATGAGAGAAAAGTTTTATTAAATAAAAAAATAAAGCCAAGTGGCAGCCACACGAGCTAACAATTAAGCAAACGCACACACACACATTTGTCAATTTAAAGTAATTTGGAACTTTTAAGGTTAAATCTGCAGAATTTTTGGGCTGATTCGTAACTGCCAACGAAATCTGGATTGGCCACTTCACTCCAGAACGGGGAGATGCCACTTAGGAATGGACCCCATGCAGCGTAAGAGGTCCCACCAGAGTAACGATGAGCATCCCGACCAGAAAGGTATTGTCGGTCGCTTTCTGAGAGGCAAAACATAATCTAGTAATTCACTACATTTCGACAGAAAAGCAATAACTGGGTGGTACTATGCAACAATGTTGGACCAGCTGAGGCAACGCTTCATACTACTCCAACCCGCGATGCAGA
Organism: Dermanyssus gallinae; assembly: GCA_003439945.1. Taxonomy (NCBI): domain Eukaryota; kingdom Metazoa; phylum Arthropoda; class Arachnida; order Mesostigmata; family Dermanyssidae; genus Dermanyssus; species Dermanyssus gallinae. The sequence goes on from QVRM01003339.1 coordinate 26,669, forward strand.
AGAGGGTTCTGCTGTTTCACCACAGCAATGCGCCCGCCCACACGTCTCTTGTTGTCATGGCTAAATTACGCAAACTAACGTTCCAACTTATTAAATATCCTCATATTCTCCAGATCTGGCCCCGTACAACTATTCAGATACATTTGTTTGGAACGAAATATTTCATATATCATTCATGCATCTGTTCGGAAAGAAGTGTTTCTCTTGAAAGAGAACTAGAACAACAAGCGTATGCGCCGTAGTGGAGTATCTTGGAACGAAAGGTTCTGAATATTTTCTTCGTGGTATAAGTGCTAATAAAGGTAGCTGGACATGATAGTTTTAGCTTTGAGGGGACTTTACTGAACAATAAAAGATACGCGGTCTTGGTCCGTTCATTGCTTGTATTCCATGCTATGAACTTTTTGATCCACACAGTATATATATAGTCACACCTAGGAAATATATATATATATATATATATATATATATATATATATATATTTGTGTGTATTAAACATTTTTACGTGTTTATTGTAAATATACATATTTAATTAAAACTCGATTCTAAACGTTCCAAATCTCTGCCAGGGATGCCAATGTGCAAGCTAACGATTAGTGATAATATGTCGGCGGGCGAATATGCCATTTAGCGGATGGCTAAATAGCTCATTCGCAGGCACACACGAATCAGCCTCGTATTGACGAGGCAAGTTCAACGAGAACTGGTAGCGGCTCATTAGGTGACTTTGTCTGTCTGTCTGTGGGTCTGCCGGCCATTGTCCGTCTAACTCTACGTACGCTGTCTGCCATTTCTTAAAAAGGCATAAAATTATTATTATTTAAAACGTTTTTAAATACATTTAATTTTAACATGTTTATTTAATTTTGTGGGAGTTTTATGAACAAAAAAACAGATGGGACTCATCTCCGTTCGCGTCTGCTGGCCGTGACGCCTACCTCAAGCGTGTACGTGCGCAGATAGTAATCGTCGCGCAGCCGGCTGTTGAGCGTCGACCAGTGGCATCGGAGCAGCTCCTTGAACGCGCGCCGAAAGTCCTGGTGGAACGTCACGTAGATGATCGGGTTCAGCATCGAGTTCGAGTAGCCGAGCCAGAGCGTGAAGCTCTTGAGCTCCTTGGGCGCGTCGTACTTGGCCAGCGGCTCGAGTACGGCCAGAATGAAGAACGGCAGCCAGCAGACGGTGAACGCGCTCATGATGATACCGAGCGTGATCGAGGCTTTTCGTTCGCGCAGCATCGTCGAGCGTCGCATGTTGTTCTGCCAGCTCTGGACGCCCGTCGACACAGCGGCAGCCGATCCTGATGCCGACCCGCAGCTTCCGCCGCCCTTGAAGGTGACCGCGGCGGGATGGTGGTGATCCACTTCCGCCGCCGCCACCACCCCCTTGCCGCCTCCGTTGCCGCCCCCGTTGCCGCCGTTATTGTGCGATAGTTGCTGGCCGCAGAATCACGGTGGCCAGAGTCGCCGCCGCTGCCAGCCGTTTCGTGCATCCGTCCGTCTGGTGTTGTTTAGCAGTACCTGCAATCAGCAGTCGACGATCGGCACGATTGGTCAGTTTAATGGAAAATTTCTAAGTGTAGTAGTAGATCGTGCCCGGTGGCGTGGTGCGTTCGCGTGCGCCTTGCGACCCACGAGACACATAGATGCACTGGTTTCGATGCTCGTTGTTGCAAGTTTATATATATATAGAAGGAGATATATATATATATATGATATCTATATATATATATATATATCTATATATATATATATATATATAATATATATATATATATATATATATATATATATAAACATTAGAAATAGGATAGCGGGAAAAAAAATCATTGCCTACGGTTTGAAAGTGTATGTTTAAGAGATGCATTTTGCCGAATGTGTTTATATACCTTTAAATATAGATTATATATGATCTGAAGCACCTGAAGATATGAAGCACCTGTATTTTAAAAACAAGTTGTAGAAGGCAGCGCGCTTGACCATGCGTCACAAAAAAAGAAGCTGCCGCTGAGAGGCGGCTTTTACGACAGTTTGGTTGAATGTCAAGAGGTGATAGACACTGCTAGCCCGCTGTACATGATCCAAGGGGCCGATGTTTTGACCAATTAAAATGTCAACAAGTAAGGCAATATATACATCAATGGAATTTATAAAACATCCAAAGTTGCGGCTACTTTAATAACTGCGATCACGAGAAAACATATATATATATATATATATATATATATATATATGTATATATATATACATATATATATATATATATATATATATATATATATATATATATATATATATAAATATATATATATATGTGTGTAAGCCTTTAAAAAAGGCGATGTGTTAATCAAGATCCAGCAAGTTTTGTTAACATGCATAACATGAGACGTGAAATAGAGGTCGGTATGCCTCACGGCGGTTCCAAGCCCGTAGACGACGGAGAATTATCACCTCCTAAAAAAAATATTAAATAAATTGAGGTCGCCTATGATCTGGACACTCAGAATGCGCACTCTGGTGATAGAGAAAGATAATTCACCGATAATGATATATATAAAATATAATAAAAGTAGAGCCGTCTGGAGATTCTATAAAAAAAAATATATATATATATACAAAGCCTTTATAACATTAATCAGATAACAACGATATTAAACTGGCAATTAGGAAAGCAAGCATGCTATTACATTGGCAAGATCGTTTTTTCCCTTACCTGTGGATTTATCTGGGCTCTCTGGTCGGCGTCGACGACCCGTTTAGCAGCCGCGTAGATCTTGTAGTACATCACGATCATTATCAGTAGCGGAATATAAAACGCACCTAAAATGACACTGATTGGTTAGGTCGCGTAGCCACCTCATGTGACGACTTGGTAACCAGGCTAGCAAATCATCATATGTTGTTGTTGCTTTCACCTTTTTTTTATCATCATATGTTGTTGTTGCTTTCACCCGTTTATATAGCCTTTGTAAATTTTCTCTTTGTTGTTGTTTTTGTCACTGTTTACTATTGCTATTGACATCATAGTCTTTGTTGCTCTCTTTCACCTTTCTTTTTTTCTGCTTCTCAATATGTTCGCTTTTCTTTCTTTTCTTTTAAATAAAATCATCTCTTAAATATAGGTATCGAATACTACTAGTACAACGATATTGTCGCGTGCTCTTAATCGTATTAAAAGAAAGAAGTCATCGCTGCAACTCAGAACCCGCGCGCTAGCGAATACCTACATGTAGCTTTAAGACTTAAGGTGGCCGGTCAAAATCTAAGCCGTATAGTACTCCCTGTGTCGGCAATCAAATTCAGGTCAAACATCATCCGAGTCTAGGTCCAGCTCCCCGCTAGTCACTCTGTGTGAAATCTGTGCTCATTCCTCCTGCCAGGCCAAGATAGTGGCACACCTGGTCCCATGGCAGCATCTTAGCCAGATTCAAAGGGCTTCGGTCAAACCGCTCGATGGGCCCAGCTCAGCCTGATTGCTAATGTCCGTTGAATCGACCCTATTTTTGGCCGTTCCGCAGTGCTATGTCCACCCAAGCACGCTTTGCATAGAGCCCCCCCCCCCAACAGTACCACAATTCAATGGCATAATTCATGCGAGGTTTAAGGTTCGCTCTACATTTGCTGCGGCATGTTTTACATATCGAGTGCCTATCCACTTCGCCATTATGAATAGGGCTTCATTGTCCGTGCTTTGCAGGCCGCTCCTATCCGCGTCGTGACCATCAGGCTAGATCGTCCGCATAGGCAAATAGCTCGGCCCCTTCTAGGTAGTTGTTGATGTCTATCACCCCAGCGAGATATTTTCCGGATTCACCGCGATGGCCAAGTTCCAGGAGACGGATGCCAGATTCAAACCCTGGGAGCCGGCAATACCCCTGTACATTAGCCCATCTGCAACTAGCATTTATTTACTCAAGTAGAATAAGATCATTCGGCACAAGTATGAGGATGTTCCCTTTCTCGTCAGCGCTTCTACGACTACTTTCCAATGGATCGTGTTAAAGACGTCGAAAGTGATCAAGAATATAATTATTTCTATCGGACGATGATAAATACTTCTGCTTACCTAGAATGAAGTATACTTTGACATACTTTGATTTTTTACAATCATTGTCTATAGATGAGCAATAAAAGTGATACATAATTAAGAAAGAAAAAACGAACGAATTCAGTTGGATGTTGGATCAAAATGTGGAGAACAAATAATGAGATAAAACGTAACAGGCCAGATAAGAAGAAGGAAGCAGCTGAGATTTTTTCGTGAATGTGGCCTACAATAGACTAAGATGAGACAAGATGAGAACGACATTAACAGGCAGCCGACTGTAACACAAGCAGCTATTAGCTTTACATAGTTGACGCTTGCTTGAAACACGAATTGCAAGCCATTTGTTTCAGTTTGTATCATATGCACAAGACAACTTTGCTATTGTTAAATCAAATGCGCCGATCATGCACAATGACGCGCAGAATGACGCATCCCTGAAAGCGGTCGGTTGGTCACGACTCGTAAAATCTGGCAAATGAGAGCAAAACGTCCCAGAGTGTAGACAAAAATGACCAGTGCTCACCTAATGTCGCGTATAGTTGATAGGCGATATTTTGGCACACCTGGCAGCCGGGCTCATCATCTGTGCCATGCTCGTTGCCTGCAAGGTACATAATAACAGCCGCAGCATCGTTAGAGTCTCCCACATTGGGTGTCTAGTAATATTAACTGATAACGGCCAGGTCAAGCCGGTAGCTCGCAAACAATCTCTAAATTCGTTTAGTGTCGTATACGAACAAGAACTACATCAATGACAGCAACGACATTACCAACAACAACGACAACAACAACAATGATATTTTTTAATCTCTTTTAATCTCTTGCCCCCTAATCTCCGATGAGGTCCCTGATTAGATCAGAATCTAAACGCTGGTCACACAGTGCTGCTACTATTACTGCAATGTTTTAAACATATGATGAGCCTAGAAGAGCAAACTTTTATGATGTCTCTGCAAGAAGTTCACACAAAACACGCCAGTGTGCTTGTATGTTTATATATATATATATATATTTTTTTTTTTTTTAAGTATTATCATTAATTAATATATATATATATATATATATATATATATATATATATATATATATATATATATATATATATATGCGACTGTTACGATTATTACGACACAAAAAGATGCGACTGTCTTATCGGAGACAGCTCTAGCAGCTTCCCTCCATAGGTCTATGCAACAGGCAAGAAGCCTCCTGGATTCTGTTGCTCTCACGGACTTAGAAGCCCGATTGGAGACAAGCGCAAGGCAGTTGCCCTGTGCGGCCACGAGCCCGTCGAAGCTGGACACCAGAGAGAATGGGCAGCAATTCTTTATGAGCAAAGAGTCGAAAACCTTATTGCGGAATGCGCCACGGACGCCGATAAGGCCAGGCTGCGCGCCGTCTCCTCCAAGGGGGCGGGCGCATGGCTCCACGCCATACCCTGTGCTCAGATCGGGACCCTGTTAGATGACGAGTCGGTAAGGATTGCGGTCGGACTTCGTTTAGGAACAGACCTTGTGTACACCCATGCCTGTGTCTGCGGAGACGTCGTCCAGCCAGATGGACGCCACGGGCTGTCCTGTATTGTCAGCGCAGGTAGGCGAGCAAGACACCAAGCCTTGAACGAAACCTTTAGCAGAGCTCTACGATCCAGTGGCCTACCGTGCGTTCTGGAGCCCGTCGGACTAGACAGAGAAGGCGGAAAGAGACCTGACGGTCTGACCTTAACTCCGTTTGAGCGCGGATGCATGCTGGTTTGGGACGCGACAGTTACTGACTCATTAGCCCCTTCAATGGTCAGTGCTGGCGCGGCTCGGGCTGGTCATGCATCGGCTCTCGCCGAGGCAGGCAAGGTTAGAAAGTACCAGAACATCGGTTACCCGTACGAGTTTCACCCACTTGCCTTTGAGACCCTTGGCGGGCCGGGTCCGTCTACTCGCAGTTTGCTACAGAAGGTCGGGAAGCGGCTAATTCTAGCCAGCGGAGATAAGCGAGCAAGTGATTTCCTCAGACAGCGTCTGTCGCTGGATGTGCAACGGGGCAATGCGGCCTCGGTTCGAGGAACCCTCCAGAAATGGCTGGTCCCTACACTGGACCCCCCGTAATGGTGCACACGTTCGCAGGGACCCAAATGTCATGGTCCGACCGTGAATGATTTGAAATTGAATACATTTTTATATTAAATGTAAGGTAAAAGAAATATATATATATATATTAACATACAAGCACACTGGAGTGTGTTGTGTGAACTTCTTGCAGAGACATCATAAAAGTTTGCTCTTCTAGGCTCATCATATGTTATATATATATATACATGAGTGTCCAAATGTCACTGGCGACGTTGCCGCCGCATCTACCGATGACCCCCATAGTGCTTCTCGATATTCGTCGAACAAAACCACCCGGCGCGGACGCCCAACAACTGGTTTATATGGCCAGCCCTACGTACGTGCATTGACGTATGCTATACACTACACGTATTCACGCAGACACATGCCAGCGTTCGACAAAAGCACAACAACAACCCTATCGGCAGATAGACGGACGGATGGTCAGATGGCTATTCGCCAGTCGATGAATGGCAAAACGAGGCTGAAAACGAGACCCGCAGCGTTAACGCTAGACTGCTCATTGTCGCCCATAGTCTTCACGCCCAAGCGCGAGAGCTCCGTCTCGAGGACACAAGAGGTAGCAGTGCTGATAATGTGGTGGTGTTGTTGCTGCTGCTGCTGTTGCTGTGCACGTCGGTCAGTTGACACCCATTGGTGCGCATACATTTATGAGGTGCACACGCACATTGTGCGCACGCATTTGTTCGTTTGCTTTTGTATAGTCGTTTGCTGTTGTTGTTGTTGTTGTTGTTGCTGTTGTTGTTAATGATAATGATGATGTGGTTGTTGTTGCTGATGATGCTGTTGTTGTTGCTGCTGCTGACGATAATGATGTTGTTGTTGCTGCTGCTAACGATAATGATGTTGTTGTTGCTGCTGCTGACGATATTGATGTTGTTGTTGATGTTGCTTCTGCTGATGATGTTGTTGTTGCTTCTGCTGATGATGTTGTTGTTTTCGTTTCGACTGTCCTTGCTTCAGCACACCCTGTTCATGCGCTATGTGCATGTAGACATACATGTACATCCTTTCCTCTGTCTCCGTCTTTTTGTTGTTGTGGTGGTTATAGTTTCTGACTCTGTTGATGCTGTGATCATCGACCACCCACCATCTCTATAGCACACCTTGCTGCTTGTACAAGCGTGTATGCGGGTATGTATGTGCATGTTCCTTCTGTCTCTCGCTGCTGGATCTTCATGTTGTTCTGCTTGCTGACTGACACTCGATGGTAGTTAGGGGCAACTACAAACACCTAGCTGACGCCCAGTCACCAGCTGGCGGCGGCCGTGGGGCCGACGGGGGGCCACACGGACAAACACAGACAGAACAGACTGACAGAATGACTCTCCAATGTGTCTAGACTCCCTCCCGCCATTCTAACCTACACGACGATCTGCCTGTTCCACTTCCGCCTCTGCCCTGCTTCGGCTCCGACCCCATCCGTCCACTCACGGACGGCAGCTGCAAAGGGTGCCGGGGGCGTCAACGTCCCCCGTGTCTTTATTGACTTGTGTGTATTCGACATTGTGCATTGGCAAAGGCAGATAGATATACAGTCGGGTACATCCATCTGCTTTTGCCAGCAGCAGTAGCAATAGTGGTAACAACATAGGACGTGCTAAACTGCGTGTTTAGCCGAAAGAAAGAAAAGCCTTCACAGAAAATATGGCTAGAAAAAGAAACGAAAACCTCTAGATAGATTGTTTTTTCCTCTTTGTTTTGCTTGTTGGGTAGGGTGCGCGGTGCGGCAAAAACATAAAAGAGAACTAGAAAAAAATAGCAAAAAAAACAGAAAAGGGAACTAGAAAATAAAATAGAAAAAAAAACAGAAAAGGGGAATAGACGGTCTGCGTACTTGTTAATAACGTATTCTCTCTCTTTTTCTTTACAATCTTTCATTATCTCGCTCTGTCGGTAAACATAGAAGCACACAATTTGCTTTTAAGATGTAATATGATCAGAACTACATCGGTACTGGTCGTCGATTTGTCTCTTTGCCCGGCGGTCATAAAAAAGACAACAACACGAATCATACCAACCCAGAGCGACCATTCTTAAGATCTACAGAAAAAAACGCAAGGGGACATCGAACTCTAACGGAGACATCTTCTTTGGACAACAGTAAATGGCTTAATCACAGTGTTTAGCACTCATGCCTCTGTAAACGTGCCAGCGTTAAATATACGGATTCCTAGAAATTCCAGTATATGACCAGTGGCACGTGATCACATTTACATTATGTTTCGCCTTTGTTATTACAGCCTGTGCACACATTTTGAATCAATTAACATTTAATAGGTTTACTTATACGTACGCTATATTCAATAAACCATAACCTTAGTCGCAAACCTTGCTCTATGCTGCGCAGGATCAGAATGCACAACCTATGTTTAGCCGCCAGCAACATAGCAAAATGCTTCTAAAGCTTAATATAGTCGTCATCTGTTATCAATAGTTGTTCTATTAGTAGTTGTGATGCTTAGATATTACGCGCCGCTAAGTGGAATTACCTCGCAGCATAATATCAATGCATTTTTTCTATAATCAATTTAATGTGTTAATTTAGCTTCCCCACCATGTACAATATAGCATTATGGATGCTTAATACTGTCAATCACAGAATTCGTCAAATATCCCGTTAATACAGTATACATAGAATGTGTGCAACCTTATACCTAGTTATGTATTGTTTTCCAGTTGTACGTGACTTTTTTTACAGATTCGTTTAATTAATTTCATTAAAGAAACCCACATACCATGCGCTTGAGTGCATGTACTTGCTTAGAAAAAAAATGCGTGGAGCCACGCTATTTACATTGTAATCTATACGATCTACATAAATAGTATGCGCCAACAATCGTTGGTTAAGCGTCGCGTTAATCCGTTTGCCTAAATCTGAAGTTGATTTGTGCATACAAGTAAGTAGGTGTACTTTATCACCATCGTGGCCCCAGATGCCGCAGGGTTGGCTAAACGCCAGTCACTCTTGTACTCTATACACCAACACCCTAAAAATAGCCAATTAGTTTGCCTTATTCGCCTGTAATGTAATCGTGTTGGCGATTCCCGCTAATTCTACACCGTTACGACGCTACCGCAGTGAGTTGGTGCAACGTTTAGAATGCATTAGAATACTATTGGAAATAAATGACAAATTAATCATATTTATGCGTATACCGAGACTGCACCGATCGGCTTATTTCCTTAATACTTGAGCGCAGAGCACAGCCTGCTTGATTTGAAAGCCGCACGGATGGCCGTTTACGGGGTTGACTTTTAGTGGAAAGACATCAAACATAAATTTATGCCTCAAACAACTAAACAAAGTTTCAAAACAAAACATAAATTCTGAAACGCGACTGAGGATTGCATAAGGTAATACTGTAATCCCAAGCGTTCCTCCTCAGGCTACCACGGACTGCTGCATTTGAACGAGACATTGCATTTTAGGAACACACGTTTTCGGAAATTGCATTTATTTTCGTATCCACTTTAAGTTGGGTTATTTTATCCATCGTTCGGTGATGGTTACACCTAGGCATATGCATGTGTATTGCGCAAATTGCTAAATATGTGCTAGTGAATGTAACGTGCCAGAATCTTGGCAGGACTGCGACCTCCATGGCATTCAGGGATCGCATGGTAGCGGGGGCGTGACATAGTATAGTAATCACAGAGAAATATATCTATTCGGCTCATAGCAACACTTTTTTACGCACTTCCCTTCGTATTGTATTGAGAAATTTAAAATCAATATACGTTACAAACGTTTATACGAGGGCCTCCCTGGCAAGGCATATGGCTCAAAAATATTTTTTTTAACAGTGACTATAATTCGGTAAAATCCAGCAACCAGTCAATTTCACGTGCAATGATATAAGCCTATAACTCTTTTAAAATAAGCGAGGAGTACTTTGTTTAGAGGGGCCGCCTAGGCGATCAATAGTTGTATCCAGTAGCGTCGTATAGTGACCCAAAAGTAACTGACGCTACTTTTGGCTGTATAACAGATGCGCCAAATATTTTTCTATCGAGCAGCTCTGTCTGTGGAGTAGTAATGCACGCAATCGACAAAATCAAGTCGCCACGTGTTCATGTTTTAAGAACGCTTTGATTAGCTTTGCATATGCAGTTATTGTTAGGTCCAAAAACGTGAACTGGCTTTCTTATCGGACCGTACTCAACTGTAAGACCGTAATGTTATGCTGTTCGCCTATAGTGTATATTGTAAAAAAATGTATTTATTGGTAACTAAAAAATACGCTAGCTTTTTGCTTACTTTATTACCCGAATCTAAATTAAATGCGATGCACAAGTCGCCAAGAATACTATAAATAAACTGATTTTTGAACGTGCTACTATCATTTTAAAATTTGTGAAACAATCTGCGCCGAACTTGCGCTGCTTATCCGGCACTACTTTTTATGGTCAAATATGAAATTAATCGTCGTACGCTCCTTGACACTTTACAGTCAGCATAATTCGGTATCGTCTCAATACGGTGGGTATAGCACCGCTTTTCAGGCAGCTGCCACACAAGTCCAGCATGGGGCTAGTGCAAGACCCTGTTTAAAATGTTTATATTTATTATCGTCATTTTAGTTCGTCGCGGGAATGAAGCTGAAAGTACGTGTTGCTTGGAAAACCTATTGTATGTTGAAATCGCGCCCTAACTCTTCACGCATGAATTTCTTATGCCACACAAATTAGTGCCGCGCCGCGTTCTGTAGTGCTTGCGGGTGCTTTTCTTGTCGAAGCTGCTATTCTCACTTCGCACTCTAAAGTGGCATTTACGAATTATAATGTCCATACGTTTTGGGAGTTAAAAATAAAAGCCGCGACTCTTGTCTGAAGTTGTACGATTTCCTATCTCGCGCCACCATGACAGTATTACACTGAGGCGCCGACCTTTTCCTTGACTCTCGTCCTTTGTGTTAAAAAAAAAAAAAATAGTAAGCTGGCTGTTGTACAAAAACCCTAGCGAATAGGGCGCTTAGTGTACATAGCAGTAATGCACTGCCTGACACGTGCTGGTTCAATCTGAGTAGCGTGACGCAAAAATGCCCATGTTGTCTGTCTTCGGGTTCCACCATCGCCTCTTCCCGCTGAGCCAGTTCGCTCTTAGGTCTTTGTATGGATATTCTTCCGGCTGACATCTCTGCTCCAGAGAGAAATCTGCAAACGCCGTGGGAGTGTTTTGAGCATTGTGCTGCTTACGGCTGCGCTGCCCTCTTTGCGTTTTTGTTTTTGGTAGTGTTAATCACATTCCTCTGTACTTTCTTCATCGATGGAGGGGTTGTATCGGCTGGGTGCTCTTGCTCTGGCTGAATTGCTTTGTTTGTATGGACACTTTTTGGCATGCTTCCTTTCAGGCTTTCAGCTTAACGTTCATTTTTTACGCGATGCAGAGAATTTACGAGAATCCCTGAGAAAGGTCGCGTTTTTTTAGCTTAACACCCAACTGACTCTATGTCGCGTTTGGCACCGACAATTTGTGCTGCTGTTATTGCATTGTTCGGCAGTTGCTGAATAATCTTTTTTTTTCATACCACAAAGCGGTATATCTTCTCTTGCGAACACACAACGTTTTTCTTTCTCTTTACGCTACCGCTTGCTTGTCAGCGTGCTTATACGGCTTGATCATAAACTCGACATAACAGTCGTTGAGTTGTTCTGCCGACTGATCGGCATATACGGACTTCAACCTTCTGGCGCTATATTTAGCTAGCTTGTTAACAATTTTCGCTCCAGCAATTATTGACACTCACTTCTGCCGGGTTGGCGATCCGCAGGTTGTACGACGTTGAACTCTTACCCACATCGTGATATGTAGTTCAAGAGTTGACCACTGTTCGACCGAACCCTGTCCCAATGCTTATGAAACTGCACAAAGTTGTCGGAAATCGATCCAAGCCGTTTTTGTTTGCCAACCCCGAAGCTATGGCAGGCCGACTTTGGACTAAACAACTCAGCTAACTAAATCGACACGTTGTGACCGTGCTGCAACCTGACGGCGAATTCAAAGGAGGCCTCTAATTAGGCGTGTCCAAGGTGGATACAAAATTTGCTACCAAACGCTTAGCGGTTTGCAGAGCGCGTCCTCTATGGGCGGGCGTTTAAGGACAGTATATTAGCAGCGACCAAAATAGGACCAACAATAGTAGCGCTAGCGACGCAGTCTTAACAGCAACAATGTCACCTATGAAGGCATGGTAGCTCAAAGGCGAAGCGATTGTTGTCAACACGTCCGAAAGGTTTATTGTCTCGCACCCATCTACAACGGCATTTGTTTCCATACGGCACAGCAATCAAAATGTCAGCTCTTCAAGGCAAAAACGAATTGCTTAATGTTCGTGCGCACATCAATGCCGCCGCAAAAACCCTATTATCCGTCTATATATATATACATTTTTACCGTTCTTACTAAATAGTGTTGCTGGTGGCGATGCTTCCACCGTTATTGTTACTGTGTCTTCCTCTTTTCTTCCCAGATGTATTATTGATTTTCATCAAATGTTCATATTTATATATGAATATTGATAAAATGTTCTAATTCGTTTCAGGATTACAATTTACAGGATTACAAGGTTACTATTTGTTATCGAATGATTATTGCGTATTCGTTTTTTAAGTAGGTTGATTTACCGCGTCAATTTGGCAGAGTCTGTAATGGCATACAGCTTAAGAATGCAAGACCTTGCGGGAACTTAGCTTAGCTTGTTAGAGCCTCCTGGAAGCTGACAACGCAGGACGTGAGAAACTCTCTTTGCTATTAGAGTATCGTTCGGTCTTTCTTTGAACCATAAATTCATTAAATGTGACGTCGCGTTTGCTACGCAGCTGACGGCCGTCGAATATATATAAATATAAATATATATATATATATATATATATATATATAGAGAGAGAGAGAGAGAGGGGGGATAGAGAAAGAGTAAGAGAGAGATACGCATATATATGCATGTTTGGCAAAAACCGTACATCCGAGAGAAAACAAATCCCAACACTGCGATCAACTCAGTTGGTGGAGCACTCTACGAGAGGCGTACACTTTGCGACGACGCAACACCTGCTTACGAGGCGTCACGTCCCACGCATGCCGGCCACCGGTCGTTAATTGGGTCAATAAACTTCAGGGACTTCAGAAATTTCTGCAGGCACAAGCGCTAGCTCGCAATGTGACCGCGAACAACTTCACCGGACCCGCTCTCGCTCTGCAGAAATGCGCTATGTAGTCGCGCCTAAACGCAACCGCCGTAAAACGGAGTTCTTTTCAAGTCGCCTCTAAAAATCAAAACGCTCTTTGGTAGAGCTTTATATATATATATATATATATATATATATATATATATATATATATATATATATATACAAAATGTCCGGATAAGATAAGGTCAATTTTAGGCATATGGTCAAACTAGGAAGACAAATAATTTTTGCCGATAAAAAGAGGGAGCGGAAACCTCCCCGGCATTATGGATCCGCATCCTTATCCCTGTGACCTTTGTCTTTGGTTGGACGCTGCAGGGCGGTCCCTCACGTATCACGTAACGCAGGCAACTACAGGGCATGGACAGTTCCAAAATTGTGTGCTTCGTGTTGGCAAGTTGACTACCGATATATGCCTGCTTTTCGCTACTGGTACTGTCGACGACGCCGAGCACACAGTCTTGGCCTGCACGGCACTCGCATTCGCGGCAGCTCCGCCCAGGTCAACCAGACGTGTCGAGCCCGGTGGCGTGGTGGCATGCGTCTGCGCCTCGCGACCGGAGGAGACACATAGGTGCGCGGGTTCGAGCCACACCGTTACACATTTGTATTTATGGGGGTCCGTCTATGAAGCAATGCGAAAAGCAGTCCCATGGACGTTAAATCTTGGCTGAGAGTCAGCCCCGAAATGACTTTTTTTTTAGGTCAACCAGACGACCAGACGACACAAGCAATCGTCGCGTACATGCTGCGCAATCCTGCTTCATAGACTCACGAATTATATATACTACCTCGACACCATCATAAGGAAGAAGGTTCGCCTAGAAGACCTGCGCCGAAATTGCCTTGCACACGTGCGGTCTGCAAACAGTCGAGACGACCGTGTCCCGCATAGGGGCAATGCAATCCAACCCTCAGGTGAAGGGTCTAGACGCACAGCCCCGGGTTTGGGGACCATGAGCCGGTAGAGCACGACGCTCTCCTCTCATGGTCTCGGAGAATTGTCCAACACAATTTCGAACCGAGGGGTAGAAAGAACTAAGGCTTTTCGTGGGTGAGAGTTCCATACTAAGCGTTGTTGATTGCCAACACCGGCAGTCCTGAATGCATTTTTCAAACCTCCTATATAAAAAATGTGATGAATCGTGTGTATTTGTTAATGATGCGCTTTATTTAAGAAGGTTTTTAGTCTGTTATAATCAGAAGTTGGTGGATTATTCTCCATGGGAATATATGGCTCAAACTTCGTTTTATCGCTACAAACTTTGGAGTAGTATTCTTCTCACGACGCGTAAGGGTAGCGTTGAACATCTTTAATATTTGTTCACTATGACCTTCCTCAGTGCTAATGAGAATAATACAATCCATTTTTCTCAATATTTCAAATATGTTAGGAAGCAGAACGTCATCACATGAGATTCCACACTGATAGAGTAACTGCGTTGTGCATTTGTGGCCAACGAAGTACAACGCACTTTGTCACCAACAATTTCATATCAAAAGAAACAGACCACTTGAAACTCATTTACCATATTCTACATTTTTCAGGTGAGTTCGTTTTTTGCAAATTATAACATCATTCGCATAGATATTGTATAACACGTTTTTAGTAATTAGATTTTTGTAAAGAATAAATGTAAATGATGGACATAAGTAGTCCAAGAATGGTTCCTTGAGGGCAACCGGAGGAGGTGGTTTTAGTCTTCTCAGACAGAGCATCTTGAACGCGTACATGAGGGGTTCGCCAACGTAGGAAAGCGTTTACCCATACAAATATTTTGGTGCCTACTCCGAATTTAATATATGCATTGAGATTAAAATGCACGAGAATATATGCATATAAAGACACCAATATATTTAGATATATATATATATATATATATATATATATATGGGTGTGTGCGTTCTTAGATATACCGTATGCGTACATCGTCAACAAATTATCAGCCGAAATAAAAAGATCATACAAAAACCTTACGAAAATACCCACTGAAGTATTAGAGAATTTATATACACTGTTCGCTACTATGGGACGCTAAGGCGTTTGGCCAAGACTTCTCTAAGTAATATAAACGTATAGTGCCGGGCACGCATTGCAGTGGTGCATATATACGCTCTATAGTCGCAGTCGTACATACGTGATCAGTAGGCCCTACAAATAGATTTCGACTTTATCTGTCGTAGTAAATAAAAAATGAACTGTCAGAATGGCGTTTGCCTGCTCACGATGATGTTTAATGTGATTTGACGCCTCAATAGTTCTAAAGTCAACCGGATTATTGTTAAATCGGCAAAATGATTTATCATACCATGGCAATAACGTATTACGGCGAAATCGTTTTAGGTGGATATCAATGATAAAAATAACCGACCCTCCTCTGGCAACTTACAAGATAAAACACATAGTTTTATTTCATTATAATTTAGAAGAATATATAAAATGCTTCACGGCGTTGCTGCTCGTCGACCTAGTTGCTCCCTCTGGCAACTATACACTGAATGACACGGTATGAACTCTATCTGACAGAGAGCTTTACGTAAATAGACCCGAGAAGAGTGCGGGATATAGTGACTGTTCTACTATTGAATATAGACATATAAACGCAAACAAGATAAGTCATAGGTATTATTAAAAATAGAGAGGTATGGTTCAAGGATAATTTAAAGAGAGTATAAAAAGCAGAAAGATTCTAGAAAGGGAGCTGCAACTGGTAAACGTTGTCCAAAACATGGCTGTTCAGGATATTTTCTTGCAACTGGAGGAGGATTTCATTCCTCATTATGTCTACTAAATCAATCAATCAATCAATATGCCTACTAACGGTCGGTCCGGGATGGGTGGCGGCCACCTATTCTTACAATTAATAGTTTTAATGCCGTACAATTTATCTTGTATACCTTGCCTCCCATGGTCAACAGACCTAAAAAAAGTTACTATAGGGAGTTTACAAATTGTTCAACTTTCTATTTGTAAGAAGCGTACCCGTAGCATAATTGGCGCGCATCACGAGGTACCCGTTAGAAAGAGAGCATAGTTGTTCGTGCAAATATTGTATCAAAAAAAAAAAAAAAATATATATATATATATATATATAGGCGAGCACTGCCGATTGTGCAAACATATTGTAATTGATTAATAAAGCATCGCAATATTTTCTATATATATCCAACTTTCAGGTCTAGTATAACTCGGCCAAAAAATAATTTAATAGGGATGGAAATGTCTTCTAAAAATTTCTTGAGAATGATCTTCAATATCAGAATTAAAAAATTAAAATTAAACGGTTCTAGAAATCAAAAAATGTTTAAGTTGTTTTTGATTCTAGACCATCATCCGACCCCTACGTCCTTGAAACTGGCCGCGAGGTATATCTTAAATGCATCGAGGACCGGGCATGTTGAGACAACTAAGGTTTCCCCAATAGTCCTTGTCGCAGCATAGCTGCTGTCTCTCAGCGGTATGGTTTATTATATATTCTCAATGAGCTTCGCTTAAATAAAATTCATTCAACAACAGGGATCAAACCAGCGACGCCCCGGTAGATAACAACCATGACTAGCGCACTAGTCCCTTAAACCACGCCGCCACTCACAACATTTGTTCTACGTTGAGTTAACTTAGAATGCAAAGTAACAGATGCAAACAGAACTTTTTTTCTTTTAAACACGCAGGTCTAATTGGTTTGTTGATAGGATGACTGGGGCTCTCGCAATCGCAGATTTAGTAAAGATATGTCAGGCTAAAAGCTCGATACAACACTTTTGTGGTAATTTCGCTCTTACTCCAAAAGAAAATATTTCCGTGCCTCGTTCCTTTGGAAACAATATAGTTGTTCTGAACCGCAAAGTTAGTTGAGCGAATGCTAGAAGGCTCTGTATACTGTTTATTTCGCACTTACACTGAATTTTAAGATGGAACGTAATTAATATAATCGTCATTTTATATAAATTGAACACTTTAGAGACCGTCGCACCGGGCGAAAAGATGCAGAGACCACCGATGCGTCTGGCGGATTGCTGCGTGGTATTTAACGACAAAGACATTGAGCACCAACTTGGTGAAGTCATTGGGTTGAAGATGCCAAGAAACGATAGCATGGCACAATGTACCTTGTGTACACGTGCCGACTTGTCATTCTATCCCAGAACTCCCTGGCGAGGTACACATCTAACTGAGCTATCTCTGCCAAGGCCTCGGCCACTTTCCCTATCACTTCAACAGAAATTGCTGGAGTGTTCCTGTAGCAGGATAAGATATTATACTGGAAACAATCATAGTACGCCTGACAATGATTGTTTCCACTGCCGATTTGCTAGCAGGTACATGGAGCGGTTTCGTGTCTAGGGGATTTCTTGTCGTTGGAGGATTATCTTATCGTCTGCGGCAAGCAAGGAACACGTTTTATGTACGGTATTTGAAGAAGCATCCTTCTAGCAGCGCAAATTTTGCTGCTAAAGGATGTCCCAGCACCCTGCCGAGGATGTAGCTCAACATTGGCATAATCTTAGACGCAGAAAGACGCACTGCCGCACTCCGAGACAGTCTTCGAATGTCCCTCACCTCTTTGTGAATAGAAGCAATAGCCGCCATGTTACCGATGTGCTGGATACAACTCGTAAAGATAATACTAAATGCTGGTCATTAGCCTTTACGTTTGTACTGGCATGTATTCAAATGGACGCGCGAAAAGATGAGACCAGATTCACTTTATGTAAGGAACTCGAATTGAGTATATATATATATATATATATATATACAGGGTGTTCCTATTTGTGTGTCCAAAACGCTAGGGTATGGTCAAACTCGGTGAGAAAATCATTTTTGCCAATGGGTGGAAGCCGGGAAAACGTTTTGTTTAGGAGTGAGGATGAAATTTATAAAAGCAGTTATTCTGCCTTTTTTCTTCTACATGCAAAATCTACGTTTGCGGGAGAACCATGAAAGGAACCCATCATACCGGCGTGTTTGGCGGAAAATTCTGCACAGTAAAGTATACAATACTAGCTTGCGTAGCAAAAAGCGAATAGCCAGATTAAGGAAAGTCATAAAAAGTCGAAATGTCACGTTAACGCATTTTTGTGCAACACCGTAATTTTTTCCATTACGACCGAAAATGTACGTTCAAAAGACTACTCTCAGGCAATAGCAAATTTAATGCCCACTACATTCGTACCAAAGTGATGGTGCTGCGTTACGTATTTGCCAAGTGACTAAGCTTTTTCGACAGTCATAGTTGTTATGTTTCACGTTGAAGTTTTCACGTCCAGAACCGTAGCATTTTGCCAAGACGTTTCCGCCCCCTCTTTCCATTAGAAAAAATTATTCTCTTGCTGAGTTCTACCAAACCTCAAAATATGTACCTAACTTTCTCATACACCCTATGCAAGTATGCATGCCTTCGCTTTCGATATGACTGTCGAAAAAGCTTAGTCACTTGGCAACTACGTAACGCAGCACCATCATTTTGGTACGAATGTAGTGGGCATTAAATCTGCTATTGCCTGAGAGTAGTCTTTTGGACGTGCATTTTTGGTCGTAATGGAAAAATTTACGATGTTGCACAAAAAAGCGTTAACGTAACATTTTGACTTTTTATGGTTGTAATAATTTTATTTGTGTCTTTAAAAATACAATTGTCCTGTATGAACGTTTCAAATAATTATACAAATATTAAAAGTGGTTAAAGCTAACCTTCTGCGCGTCCGCACCTTGTCTGTGCCGAGTCGCATCTGATAGGCTATTCAACGACGGTACCGCCGCACACGATGCCGCGTGGTACCTGGGGCATCTTTCACCACATCTTATACAGACACATGTATCTGCAGGTGCATGAAACCCCCCTGTTTCGCATAAAACGTGATGAAAGCCATGAACAGCAAAGCGCGTGAGAACGTGTCGGTTCGTTCGTCCGGCCTGTTTCCATGTTTCAGAGGTAATCGCACCCGTGCTATAGAAATCAGGATCGATCTTCGCCATTTTCCCCTCCCAAGAGCTGATAAATTGCGCGTAGGCCGGAGTGGAAGGGAGTTTGAATCTACGCTTTAGGTCCTCTATTAGCAACGGCGTGTCACATAGCAGATACACGTATCTGTTTAGCGATGTGCGATGCAGACCTAGAGCTCGCTTCAGGAATGCAGGCTTAATCCGCTCGAGTTTTTCGAGTTGCGCCGACGAGAGATAATCCCAAATGACCTGTATTCCGTAGGAGGCGACTGGCGCTACCGTCATGTTGAACAAAGCTAGAGTCGTTTGTAGGGATAGTCTCGAAGGTGTTCGTATACTAACACTTGCAACCAGGGCTCGGCGCGCTCTGTCTGTAATGTGCTCCACGAAGGACCGACCGTTTGTAGGGAGTATCACCCCTAGATATTTGAAGCTGTTTACATTTTTCAGAGCATCAGAAGCCGCAAGACGACCGCCGCGTCGGAATTTCATGGCTTCTGTCTTGCCCATATTAATCAATAGGCCAGCCTCTTCCACATACCCCGACAGCCTTGCCAGCGCCTGCTGAACGTGAAACCGACTTCTCCCAAAAATCACAAGATCATCGGCATATAGCAGAGTTTTCACGTGTCCCGACTGGTCTTGAACGCGTCGTGGCAAATCGCTCAGTAATAGGGAGAAGAGTAGCGGGCTTAGATAGTCACCCTGTGCTACACCCGTGGACTGGACAAACGGGTCTAGGAGCGCTACTCCGTCGTCTATGCTCACTGAATTTGCCTGCAGTATGGCCTTAATCAGCAGTAGCATGTTTTCAGGAACCCCGCACTGAGTAAGTTTGATTAAAATCTTGTCACGTGGCGCCATATCGAACGCAGATTTAAAATCCACAAATACCGCATATAGTGCTTGTTTTGGCCTCCGGATCGCCTGATGTACCTCTTGAAGCAAGATCTCACACGCGGTCATGGTGGAGTGACCTGCACGAAATCCATGCTGCTCAGGCGGGATACAGGAGCAAGCCTCCAGGTACCTTGTCAACCGCCGAGTGATGAGAAGAGCCAGCAGTTTGTAGCAGCAGCTCTTTTTCGCGATAGCCCGCCATGATGATGCGTCAAGAGGGCTGCCTTTGTTCTTCGGGATGATGCTAAGGAGAGCATTGCTCCAGCATGCTGGCAGACGTCCATGTCGTAGGCAGGCGTTAAACAGACTTGTCCAACAAGGAAACATGTCGGCCGCATACTTCAGGTGTTCGTTGCGGATCAGGTCCGGCCCAGCCGCCTTGTTCGACTGAAGATATTCCAGCGCACGCAGAACCTCAAACACTGAAAACTCGGCGCCTAAAGCCTCACGCATGGCGGTCGTTTCCTCGTCCCATACACAGGCATAAAATGGGACCTCTCGAGGGATGGTACCCGTCGCCGCGTACATCCCTCTAAAGTGCTCTATTAGCACATCAGAGCTGATAGGGCATGCCGTCGGCCTGTCTCGCGTCAGCCATCTGTACGGCTCCTTCGATGCCCTTATTACTAACTTGTCCTCTTCTCTTGCAAGGTGCTGCTGACGGGCTGATTCGAGTATTCGACGGTACCGGCTTCTTACAAGGATGAAAAGAGGTCTCAATGCTGGATGCCGTCGCGCCAGTTCGCGAGTCAGTTGTAATGCGGTGGAGGCCATCTTACATGTCGCATTAAACCACGGGCGCTGGCGTCGCGGCCTCACCTCTGCCACTGACGATTTCAGGACGTCGGTTAAAGTGCAGGCGTAAGAATCGATATCTGGATCGCGAGGAACAGGAAACAAGGCTGCCAGCTTGGGGCCTAATTTGGTCGGGTCCAGCGCCTTAGGAAGACCAACGTTTCTTCCGGGTGGAGCTGCCTCTCGCGTGAGAAGCAACTCGATTTCCACTGGAACGTGCCATCTTAGAGAGCTGCCTTCGCATAGTGCATTATTCTTGCCAATGTAAAGAGATCTTTCCGGTTGGACATTTGTAGCAAATATGTCGATTACCGACCGCCCCATGAAACCTTCGAACGTGGAGATGCTGCTATCGGAGAGTAGACGACATCCGAAGTCCCCGAGCAGCGCGAGCAGAGTGCGTGTACGTAGTTCATCCGGCTTGTCGATGCGTGTGTTTAGATCACCGGCCAGGATGAGTGGAGTGGACGGAGAAGGAAGGGCATGCATTGCGCGAGTGATCTTGTCAATCAGAACCGTCGTATTCTCACTGGGTGAGGGACGAACATAAGCGGCTATGATACTACATCTGCTGCCGTTCAGTACCAACAAATCGTCCTCTGCAAGTACTACTTTGACATCCCCAAGCTTCTGGTTGTACAGCACCGATACCCCGCCGCTCGGTCGACCTCGCCCTGAGGGAGGCCGAGCCAAGCAGTGGAATGCGTAGAAACCCGGTAATTCAAATTGCTTTGTTTCCCAGGTCTCCGTAAGAACGACGGCATCAATGCCTGAAAGTGCAGATTGTGGCAGTAAAGATAGTGCCCGCGAAGCGCCTTCTACATTCCATTGCACGATGGTTATCTTGTCAAGCAACTCTCCGCCGTCTGCGCCAATTCTCAGTCGAACCGACCGCCCTGGGTCCAACCTCTGCTCTGTGGACGACCGTGAGTTCTGCTGAAGTGCGGATCGTTGTGCTGCGAAGTCCGTTGCGACTGCACGTTCGCGAGTACTTGCTTCAGTACTGCTTCCAGAGACAAGAGTGTAGCTGGAAACCATTCTTTCTGACCGGATGAAGTTCTGTCGACGGGACGCGGTTTGTGATGAGTGGCCCGAGCACGGGTTGAAGAGCGGCGGCGAGGCGTAGGTGGCGGTTTCGCGAGAGACGCACTGGGAGGGTGGGCCGCTTTGTCCGGGTGCTGATGCGCCTGTAGCCCGCTGGTCCCCGGAGGTCTCTTGAATGTTGCATTCTCCGGTTCGGACGTCAGTACCTTTTTCAGTTTCAGCGGCTTTACTCCTAAAAAAGCTTTTATCCTTCGTGCCAGGATTGCCGCGATTTTCATGGAAACGTCTCCCTTGTAGGAGTACCGACCGCTTTCAACAACTTGTCGTTGTATCACAGTCAACGGCAGTGCAAAAAAGGGTGTATCTTCCTCAGCCACCTTTGAAGAGATAGCACCATTCCCGGCCTTGCATTCTGCCGAGAAAAGCGGATTCTATGCCGAGAAAAGCGGAAAGATTTTGACTTTTTATGACTTTTCTTAATCTGGCTATTCGCTTTTTGCTACGCAAGCTAGTAATGTATACTTGTGCAGAATTTACCGCCAAACACGCCGGTATGATCGGTTCCTTTGTGCGCTGACTGGTTCTCCCGCAAACGTAGATTTTGTACAACTATGTAGGAGACAAAAGGCAGAATAACTGCTTTTATAAATTTCATCCTCACTCCTAAACAAAACGTTTTCCCGGCTTCCACCCATTGGCAAAAATGATTTTCTCACCGAGTTTGACCATACCCTAGCGTTTTGGACACACAAATAGGAAGGAGGAGGTTTGTGTGTCCAAAACGCTATATATATATATATATATATATATATATAACGTAGCTATGTTACTGCTATGCAATGCAAGCGCTTAAAAACTTTAGACTGGGAATTTTTTTTGCGTGCCTTGAACTTGAAAATATGCCAGATCGAAATATCTATAGAGTTAGAGTCAGAAAAATATGAAAAGCGGCCGTTGTCCATAAGAAACGTATCTTGGCACGCTGTCGCAGAGCCACCACTGAGCTGGTTTCGCTCCGTGGGAAGGCGCAGAGTCCTGTTGGAAAGCGTTTACGGCTTATGTGAAAAGTATGTACGCTATTGCCCAAATGAGGCCGCGCTCAAGACTTCACACAGACCTCCAGTATTAATTGGAAGTAAAAGGAGATACTCAGCTGTGTTTCGTGCAGAAACAAATACTGGATAGTTCCACCCAACGCACTTATCCCGGTCTAAACCCGATAACATACTCCGCCCTCGGAGTAGCCTCTAATTGGTCAGCATGATTGCTCTGATCGTTTTTCCCTGCCAAACACGGTGCATAGAAGCAAACATAATTGTGGCAATAAGGGCGGTAGTGGCGGTTTACCGCTTCTTCGATAGTAATCAAAGAGCTTCGCCACTGTAAATACTGCTGGGTAGTTCACCACCATTCAGAACGTCATGGAGCGCTTTTTTTTCGATGCGTAGACAGTAGCGTCGCGTGCCGTATCTTCTCTGCAGAATGTTCATCACGAGCCTGGCAGGACTTAAAAGGACCCTTACGATTCAGATCACGTTGCAAAACTCGTTGTTTGTTTTTGTTCGTAACTTTATTTCTGCTAGATTAATTTTAATAAACTCGTCGTTGTTGATGTTTTGACGGCGGCCGAATTGTAAAGAAGGCGACGCCAGCACAGTTTTGCGCGCGCTCCGTCAAGGTTAGTATTGCAGATAGATATCTCACTTCGTTCACGTGCGCCGTGAGGTTCGTTTTGCAGCAGGTGCACGCCTGGTGGTGCACTGCTGAACAATTGAAACTGAACAACAACAACAACAACGACAAATAATCGTTACTAACCGAGAACGATGACGGGTGGCACTGAGATGAGACAGGACATGGACCAGACGCCGCACACGTAACAGCAGATTCGTTTTGAGGTCCGCCGCACGCCGTAGGTGAGCGGACGGGTGATGGCCAGGTAACGGTCGACGGATATCATACACAGGTTGAGAATCGACGCCGTACACGAGGCCACATCGAACGAGACCTACATACACAAACACACGCAACACATTAATGACGGCGATAACCCAATAAGGTTGATGATGACTACAACTCCAACATACTGCGACAAGACGCGCTGGCAATGATTGGTGTGGACGAGCAACATCATTTGCGAGACAGCTCTATTATAACGAAAGACAACAACAACAACAACAACAGCAGCAACAACAACAAAATTGAAACAGAACGTGCACTCTGTCGGTAACAGCGGAGCATATATATATATATATATATATATACCGGAAGAGTCCGATCGCGGTTGGTAGGTATTCCTTACAATTTACCGCACGTTGATCACACGTTCGCGCGGAGACCAATTGTCCACTCCAAAGTGCTAACATAGTAAAATTATATAAATAAAAGTCTTTACATTTACCGCACGATATTATATCTAAGTCATTTTCAACCAAGCACGGTCGGACTCTCCCCGGTGTATATATATATATATATATATATATGTGTGTGCGTCATTTCTGTCACCGACTCTGCTGTGAGGCATTTTTAAGATTAGACAAGCGTAATCTTAAATTTACTAGCACAAAAAGAAAAAACGTTTTTTATTGATGACAGAGACAAAGTCAATACTTGCACGGCGGATCAAAGCATCGCGAATGGAACCTATATCACTTTATGTTAAAAGCACTCGATTATAATTTATTTATATCAAATTCGATGGCGTACAGTAGGACCAACAACTTGTTTTCAAGCGCGTAGCTTGTTTCCTGTTTCAGGCAAAAAGTCTAGCTTGAGAAAAAGTAATTCAATTACACGTCCAAGGCGCCTTGAAGGCAATATCAAATCATGTGGTTGATGCAAACGTCAATAATTTCTTTAAACGTGGTTTGTTCTTGGCCAAGTTAATGTTGTTAGATGTAGAGCACCTTCTATCGGGATCGCCTCTTCTTTTTAATTTCTACCTGTGTCTTTTTCTGCATTCTTGCCTAATCTTAGCGCATTCACCTCTAGTTCCCTACTCCCTCTCAACCGTTCACACTCCCTAACCCGATGATCTACTTTTGCCTTTCTCTTCCCGCATATCCGACAAACCTTTGTTTCTAATTCCTTAAAGCAGTTTTGCTGCACCCTCGTGTCTGACATACCTGCTCTCGCACCCGCTAACAGCCCGCTGTTTCTTGTATTCTCGTATAACCATTCTACTCTACACTTCGCGATTTCATGTTTCCGTATACATCCTTTAAACTAGCTTTCTGCATAAGTGCTGCCCGCCACTTCTGTGTGTATGTTGCCTTTACTCTACTTTTAATTTGCCTACTGGACATAGCAGTATCTGTTCATTGTTTACTATTGAGTCCGGTCTGTCCTGCCGCGAATTTCTTCCAATTTTCTCCATAAACCCGAGCTATGCACTAAAAAACGTTTCTCAATGTCACCCTTGCTACATACATTGCCTTCTAAACGTAACCTTGTAACCACATACCGATTGAACCCTCATAGACCTGATACAGGCAAGCTGAGAGAACTCACACTGAACACTGCCAAGTTCGGCGTTGACACGTGCTGCCATTAGGTACCCTATTCAGTGTCGGGTATCTTGATGACACCGGGAGTGGCATGTCAGCAAATGCGGCGACTATCAAGTAAATTCCAAATTTTGAGGAATAAGGATGACTAATGTTCAGCACTTTAAAATGTGAGATGACTGCTACTATTATAAGTTTGCCTCAAGATGACCAGAACGAATGCAAAAACACTCCCTGAGGTAATAAAGACGGATTCCAAGTTTAGACATTCACAAGTAATTTTAATATGAGAAAATGCGTCCTCAGAGATTTGTCTGCAAAGAAAGATTCCTCGGCAGGCAAGTCCTTCATTAACCGACACAGTCCTGCTATTACAACTAATTCCACCGGTTCAACAACTAGGCCATTACGTATCATGTCGAGATCGAACTCACAACTCAATAAATCACGGTTTACCCCGGGAATTTGCAAGCATAACTCATTCTGCAGTGTCTTAAATCTCATGCGTGCGATAGAAAACGCAAGCACATCTCAAGTGAAATCCTCAGCATTATCACGGATGTTTAAAAAATTCTTGTCATAACTAAATTGGATACGAAACAAATGTGAAACACGCGCAAACATTTTTGTGCAAATCCGAATTTGGAAAAACTGACTTTGTACCATTCGCTGCGGACAGACTAGCCTTTTCTAGCTAGTCGTAGTAGTTCTAACTAACAACATTGCAAACTTGTTTCGACCTCCTTGCGCATGCTGACCTCGTCCTCATCGTCCAGGCCCGGACGCCGGAGCTGCTGAGGGGACACGCGAACGCGAGGCTTATTATGTCCATGGCCAAGTCAGTTACTCAACACGGAGTTTCAACATGGCCTTCTAACACTTGGCCTTAACAGCTGCAGCGCACCGGAGTCGCCTGCGCCAGGCCCAACGGGTCGAAGCTCAGGATGAACATGGCGCAGAGGACGGTGAGCACAGCGGCGGGGCTGGTTTACTCTCCGGAATGGCTCCCTGGGGAAGACGGAAGAGCCGCCTGTGCGAAGACCCTACATTCAATAAAAAAGACGAGCGGCCATAAAGCATAACTCTATGGCAGGAGGCATAGAACGGCCTGGAGTAGGGTGCTCCACGCGCCAGTCTTCGGAAGCCTTATAGCTTGTTTAAATTGGCTAATTCGGTCAAGAGGAGAACTAACCTACCATACCACCCAAGTTCTGACAGGTGACGGGGACTCCTAATCCTACCTGTTCAGCACAGGATTCTGGAATGTCCCATTGCCGGTACTGAACTCAACAACGATGGACGTAATCGGCCTCAATGTGGATTGCTACATTGAATGGCCAAGCAAGGTTACCGATTGAGCCATCCGTTTTTTGCTGTATGTGCGTGCCATCAATGCTGTTGACCTTGTTATTTCTTTGGTTCGTGTCGTGCTCTGGTTTAAACGAGCAAGATTGTTTTTGCCGTCGAATGAATTGTTGTCACTCTTGACACCTCGATGGTGGCTTGCCTCCGTCGTTGCATCTGCTGTTGTTTCAGCCATTATCGCAGTTGTTGCCGTTTTCATAATTCTTGCTGTCGTGATCATCGTTGTGGTCATCGTTGCTGCTACCGCTAGCGCCAACCATCAACCGTAACCGAGCTGCAGAAACCCGAGCAAACCATCAATGAGATTTTCAATCATCAATGAGGTTATTTGATGCGTATGCGACTCAATCAACTTTTGTCAACTTACTGACAGTTTTGGTCGAAGGGAGGCAATCAACATGCCGCTTGTAATTGATACGAGGGCGCATGGGGGCTGGCGGATGGGGCGTCCAGTGCAGTCAAACACGTTCCTGCGGAGGCAGCAGAACATCAACTAGCCAGGCCGGTCAAGCAGACGTGGCTTGCTTCATTTATAACTAGCATGCCAAAAAAAAAAAAACATTTGGACCGCTATGCAAACACGTGCTCGATGTTTGCACTAGATTAGATGAGACAAAACTATGCTAGACAACAGAGTGGGTGCCCAAGGCCCACACATCCACATACATCTCTCGGATATCTGCGCCTGATGAGTGGGCAGTCAGCTCAGAGAAGCGTGGATACAAGGATAGTCGGGCGGCTATCCTTGTATCCACGCAAGAGTATGTACATATGCACATAAACATATGTAGCTGTATGTGCGGGGCGTCTATGCATATCGATACGGCGATGACGACAACGACAACGTACGCATTTTTTAATCGTTGGTTATACAGATACAGAAAAAAAAATTCTGGCGGACAGCTTGTGAGCAGGTAGATAGGCACCTGCCTTACGGCAGCTTTGTCGCTGTCACCTCGTGGCGTGGTAAATTGAATATACACTTGAAGGATGCATATTTTGTGCAAGGGCGTGTTTTGAAGAATGCAGGCTGCCAACCTAGCAGCTGGCAGCTGCTTTTTTGAAGCACCAAGCCCAGACCCAGCCGCTCACTATGGCAAGCACACACTGGTGTTCCCCCGCTCGACACAAGACATGACATACATTCTCAAGGCACTTTCGTTGATTAGCCGTCCTTTGTAGTGGGATATTCCTTCGATCCGAGGAACAATCGGGCTTAACAGACAGAGGGGATATGGACTGGCTAACACATTGGCAGACAATCCCTCCTATATGGCGGTGATGAATTGCGCACCTGTCCGGCTTGAGGGATTGCTGCGGCTATTCTTATTAGCACTGCACATCTATCTTTGAATGTGTTTTTTCTTTTCTCTTTCTTTGAATCTTCTATATGTGGAGGGAACGACAATATCGGAATATTGAACTGGGGTTTACTGGTCGCCTTTTAGAGTCGCCGATATAGCAGGATGCATGATTACGTCAAGTGCCGACTATCTAAACTAGAAGTTTAAAATGAAAGCCAGAGTGGAAGGGGTCTTCTGCAATACATTCCACCCTTCTAAACAGCCAAGAGGCGACTATCTAGACAGGCAGTTTAGAACAAAAATTATAGTAAAAGGATTCTTCTACTATACATTTCGAGTTTTCGAACAGCCGTACTACAAGATTAGACGTGGTTAGCTAACTATAAACTACTAAAATAAAAATACACTATGCTATTTGACGTAAATAAATGTGACATTTTAATCTCGACGAGTTACAGTCAGGGAGCGTAGACGCCCATTAACTCAAGTCCGCTTATCGCAGTTTATTACCCTCAATACAGTACATCTACACATGTACACTGACAGGTATGGTTTGTACGTTTGCCTTTAACCAGGACACGTTGATCCTGCCTACTAAGCCATTAGATTCCAAACAACTTAAATCGATCTCACCAATGGGCTACGTTGCGACTATTCATGGCGGCATATGAGAGATAGATTTGAAAAGAGTCAATGTCAACAACAACACGTATCATCAATAGTAAGAACCACATCAACAACAACGACAACAACAACAACGACAACATTAACAACAACGACAACATCAACAACGACAACAGCAGCAACAAAAACCACGACAACAGCAGCAACAACAACAATCCAACCGGCACTACAACCATCAAGAAGCAGTGAGGTGAGAGTGGTGGACAAAAGAGCAAACAACGCGTCATCATACCCAGAGATCGCAGACGGTCGCGCCGAGGTACCACTTGCCGACGATGTCGAAGTACATCGCGAATGGCATGACGAGAAGTGCCACGCACAGATCGGACACGGCCAGCGACACCAGCAGATAGTTGGACGGGTGACGAAGCCGGCGCACAGAGAGAACCGATACGCACACGAGAATGTTGCCGATTGCCGTCAGCACAATGATGCACGTCAGGACTGAAATTGGCACAATAAATCATAGAGACAATTAGAGAGACAGATCGCTCGAAAAGCACACAGGCCGGCAGACAGTCACGCAGCACGCACGCACGCAGGATACGCAGGACAACAAACAATACATGTGACACGCGGCTAACAGTACAGGAAGCACACCGCACAAGCAGGAACAAAACACAGTCAGTCGGTTTATCATCACCTATCCATCCATTCATCCATCGAGTACATCGCTAGCAGAAAATCATATGACGTCTGTTTACATCCGTTTGTAGCAATAGGCCGCCCATCCCGTTCCCTGCCTCCCATCCTTTCTGCTTTCCTACATTCTTACTTCAGCTAACCAGAGTGGCCGCTAAAACCTGAAACATTTTGAACACGTATAAACACTTTGTCGCGTAGGTTCGCATCAAGCGAGGCATGCAAACAAGTTGTTAGCTTTCAGAAAAACACCTAAGCTTATCTAGGCTAGGCGAGAGGCTGCGGCTAGCCTAAGTAAGTTTACAGGATGAAAAGAAGAGGCCATCGAACAGTGCATCGTAGAACTATGATAAATGGTATATATATATATATATATATATATATATCTGTCGAGTCTGTCCAGAAAGATCTGTAAAGCAAGTTCTTAAGGCAAATCCACAAAAATTTTGTCAATAGTATGTGCACGCTTTTTCTTCTATTTCATCCTTATCACACGTTTTAACAATAAACAAAAATGCTTTCCTTCATAAAGTGTCTCGCTGTTCGATACAAATAAGTGGTTACACCGGCATTAAATAATCATAAGACTTTTAAAGCTCATCGATCGTAAGTAATTCTGAAATAAGTAGAGGATACGATCATCTGAAACGGACATGTCATAACCATAAGGCGGGCTCAGCAGAATATCCCATTACAATCGAACAATTTGAGAGGTCGCCACAGATGTATGCTGCCGGGAGCACATTGTCATGCTGAAATACGACACATATACGATTATACACTTTGGAGCGCTTTTCGAGTGGCTGCTTCAAACTATCGAGCTGCTGTCATGACTCTCCGCTTTTAATTGCTTCCTTGTTCTGCAGAAGCTCATTATGTAATTTATTCGCCCCCCATACCGGGCACACAGAATAAGGCCCGTGGGCAGCATAAATCTTTGCCGCCGCAACAGCCGCATTCGGTCTTTTGTCGTTGTGAAAAAGCCTAGACGCAAATGATCTGTTCGGAAGTCGGAATCGATTAATCGCTGAAAAACAAACTACGCCTTATTAACAACACCCGCTCACCTTCATCAGGATAAATAGGATAAACAAAACATCACGTTGTTATGAATGCATACAAACAGCAGTCCATATTTGTATAACAAATATTGAAAAAATCAAATATTGGTAGCAGAAATGTTATTAGTGAAAAACAATACACATCGTGATGGAAACAATTTAGTTTCTATTGATCGTATTTTCAATCGCTAACGATCGCTTCGAGAGGTATTAAGAGCAAGGTGGCATAATATGTTGGCAGCACTTGCTACCATCATTTATAATGAACAGATCCGACCGGTAGTAGTAAGGTACAGATTATCCGGCCGTTGGTGGCGCGAGAGAAACATCGTTTCCACCACTGAAGCTGCAGCAACAGCAACAAACACTTTGACGACAACAACAACGGCAACCACAACAACAACAACAACAACAACAACAACAACAACAACAATAACAACGTCAACAACAGCAACAACAACAGCAACAACAAGAACGACAACAACAATGTCACCAACAACAACAACAACAACAACAACAACAACAATGATTGGTTACGCTGTAGTAACGGCGGCAGACAAAGTCATCGAAGCAGCAGCACCAGCAGTCGTTGCAAAGGTGGTAGACAAACGCCTGTCGTTAGTTAGTCTAATTAGCCTACAGGGTGTTGCTGCTACAACACCCTGTAGGCTGGCTGGCTGGCTGGCTGGCAAGCAAACAAGCAAGCAAGCACATAGCAAGCATGCACGCATAGAGAACAAGCAGCTTCTATTGCCAGGCTTTCATTGATTGCTTCACGATTTCTCTCGCAAAACTTCTAAGGGTTAGAAGAAGCCCAGCCCAAGCGAGCGAGGGCCTTCTAAGGGTTAGAAGCGCGAGACGAAAGCAGACGAAGCGGACTTTGTCGGAGCGAAGTGCCGTATGCAACGACGGTGTTGTATCGCGGCGGCAGCGACGTCGCTGTACATCTGGCGAAACGCCGTAATTGTCGCGCGTTGCCTAGCCTAGAGCCTAGAGAGAGAGAGAGAGATATAGAGATAGATAGATAGATAGAGAGAGAGAGACAGATAGGCCCGGCCTTACTTCGGCGGTTGTAGGCCGTCACTTTGAGTGAAGGTTGAGTGAGGCTGCTGGCTCGCCGGCCACTGCCAATTGCTCCCATTGAGAAGCTAGACGAAGAGCTAGACAAAGAGTAAAAGCGGCGATTGCATCATTTGTGAGGTGCAGTGCTGATAATGATGATGGTGATGATGTTTGCTGATGATGATGATGATGATGGTGATGATGGTGATGTTTGCTAATGATGATGATTGTGATGATGACGGTTGACAAAGCCCATAAGGTCACACAAGGCTGAAGACCCGCGATGGCCGACGGCGATGATGAAGTGTCGAAGGCAGTAGCGAAAGGGGGGCGCCTGGGTTCGCGGCGTTCGCGATCGATTACAGCACTAAGATGATTTCGAATGCGACGCGATCCAAGACGCCATCAGCGCGTATGCAGCGCGCTTACATCGTCGTCTGCGAGGTGGCTTCGACACTACGAATTTATACATATATATATATATATATATACATATCTATATGTATATATATATATAAGGTGTGTCTCGTTAGTTGGATAGCGTATGGCCGGTTTCAGGAGGTCGGTCTGATGTTACTTGACACATTTTCCGGCACACTATAATAATAATCATTCTTAGATTTTAGCAGCTGGTTATGGCCTCAGCCCAGCCCCAATCCCCATTACACACATTACGGCGGCTGGTTGAAGTCGTCTCAAATTACCACTGCTTACATTTTCGAAGCTGGATATCGCCCCGTCCCCCCCATCAGACACATTTTAGCAGCTAGTTAAATAAGTCTCAACTTACAATGCTTACATATATATATATATATATATATATATATACATACATACATTTATTTTATTTTAAAATACTTCTGCAGCATCTTAGCAGACCTTGGCGGCTGGTCATCCCCTTTCCCTCAATCCCATTACGCCGCTATACAGTACCGTTTTTTTTATTTTATTAGCTGGCTATCGCTTTCACCCATTACATACATTGCTATTACTTATATTACTACTGTTTATTTATCTATATATATCTGCTATATATGTTGTCGATACGCTACTCATCATCAGTGAATACATATGATGAATGATCTACATGCATTACTACTACAGCTGTAGTATGGTTAAAGAAGCCTCAAAATATGTCATGCTTACATTTTACCAGCTGGCTTTGCCGCTTCCTCCACTACTCACACAGTACGCCAGCTGGTTGTGCTTCCCAGCAACGCGTTGCTGCATTAGCCACGACGCTAAATGCGCTCAAACTGTCCAGCTAAGTGCAATCTCTGCTTTTTGCGCGCAACGTGAGACACAATATTTCACATTAGAATACGTCGTCACATGTGACGCCGCCGTGTGTCATAATATCGGGTACGCCACATGTAAGTTGCCCCGCGTCTTGTGAGCCCGGGAGCCCGTGCTGCCTTCGTGAACGTCCATGCGCGCATGCTTCTCCGGTGAGACTCATTAAGCCTCTTAGAGTCTCACATTATGCGCGTGCCTATGGTGCATCCTGACGCGCAAGCCCGAGCATAAGCGAGCAGCTTTGCCGTTTAGAAAGCGCAGGCCATGTAAGGACGTTTTACGTTCGTTTTTTCTTATTAGTTAACTACAACAACAACAACAACAACAACAACAAAAACAACAACAACACGTTCGTTGATCTGCTAGCCTATCATAGTTGTTATGTCTATGGCTGTGACCGTATCTAGAGTCATTGATTCGCTCATAACCTTTGCTTGTACTCTCTTGCTGGGCGTATGCATCCAGTTCATAGCTTATGGCCTTGCTTATGGCCTTATTTCCGTTTCTTTCTTTTGTTTTAACAGAGCCAGTGTCGAAAATGTACAATTTGTTAGCACAGCCAAAGCCACCGAAATTAACCGTATAACAGGAAGACGTCGTCCAAACTCGAATTATTACGGCACAGCCCAACATGCAGATATTTAGCCGCACCGACGCTGCCTCCGCCGGCCTAAACATGAGCAGGATCTACTATAATTGCTGATTCATGGCTGCGCTTAGCACTGACGCTGAGAGGTCTACCATTGATCAGCGTAGCACTAACATTAAAAAACAATATATATATATATATATATATATATATATATATATATATATATAAATTTAGTATTTCTTTTACGTTTCCAAAAAATATTAGCGTTAAAAAACGATGGCGCACCGGCCAAGCTAGCTTGTGGCTCTGGGGCCGTAACAACATAAGTAAAAAGTGAAATAAAGACCATATATATGGGAAAGACTATGTTACTCTCATTATTGAGGCTGTATCTCTACAGCAAGTGAGAGAGAGAGAGAAGAGAGAGGGAAAAAGGTGGACAGAAAGAAGGAAGAAAATGAAGGAAAGAAAAAGACACAGAGAGAGTTTGTCTGTCTGTCGTTGCTAAGCGACGCCCTATCGCCCAAACTACGAGCCAGCTTTCCGGACACTATTGCATCAGACGAAAAAACGGCTCATCGGTGTCCACGTAGTTCTGCTCGTCACTGGTGCGGAGTTGAATCACGAGGCCATTTTCCGCTACCCGCTCCGTTCCCCGGTCTCTTGTGTGCCTGCTTAGCTTTCGCACTCGTCGCATTGCCGGGCAGCCGGCTTTGCTCAATGGTTTGACGGATCGGCCGATCGGCCACACCTTTTCTCCCGTTTTTTTCTGCTCGCAACGAAACCTTGCTCAAACTGGCTGTTGGGTTCGCTGCTAGCCAAGCTACAGAACGACTAGACGACACATTTAGTCCACCACCAGCTACTATCACTATTTATTTTTACTACTGCAACTTATGGCTTTGCTGCTGCTGGTAAAATACTTTTGGGGCTGACTCTCAGCCAAGATTTAACGTCCATGGGACTGCTGTTTGCATTGCTTCATAGACGGACCCCCATGAATACAAATGTGCAACGGTGGGGCTCGAACCCGCGCACCTATGTGTCTCCTCCGGTCGCGAGGCGCAGACGCATGCCACCACGCCACCGGGCTCGACGGTTCTACTTCTACTACTACTACTAGTAGAGAATTACTGGTCGTCACCAACTTCATCGACTTCATACACTAACGGGCAAGACTGCTAATATTACTACTACTACTAACTACAGTTACCTACCACTGCAACCGGGGCTGTCAGCCAGACTCGCAGAAAGGAACCTCACCCCCGCATCCGCCGTTCTTCCTTACCGCCGCTGAGCGTGGATCTAATAGTTACCTCAGCTCATCTCTCAAGTTTTTTTCTTTCGTCTCTCAAGTTTTGCCTTCTCGCTGCGAGCTGGAGCTCGGCGAAATCGGAAGTAGGGCGTGAAAAACGTGATGCGAATACAGTCTTAGCCGGCCGTTTTCTTCGGTATACGAGGTGTGTTCGAATTTTCGCGGGTTACGTATATTCGAATTTCGATTTTTTGTGGCGTTATGTTGGTACTCATGTCTCTCACTTATGCCGACAAGCTCGGCCATTTTGAATGTTCACTTAATTGTTGACAGCTGCTTTGCTTGCACGTGTTTTGGATCGTCTTCGATTTTTACCTATTCAAAAAAATGGATCAAAGAACCTGTATCAAATTTTGTGTGAAAAACGAAATTAAGTGCGCGGATGCATTCCGAATGTTGACTGTGGCATACGGAGAAGCTACCTTGGACCGAAGCAACGTTTATCGGTGGTACAAAATGTTCTCAGAAGGCCGAGAAGATGTGAACGACGAAGAGCGTGCCGGACGCCCGAGCACTTCAACAACAGACGAAAAAATTAATGAAGTGGAGAAAATGGTATTGGCCAATCGTCGAATCACCGTTAGAGAAGTTGCTGAGGACCTAAACATATCGATTGGCTCGTGCCATTCGATTTTTACCAATGATTTGGGCATGAGACGGGTCGCCGCGAAATTCGTACCAAAATTGCTCAATTGCGACCAAAAACAGCATCGCATGAACATTGCTAATGAGATGTTGGACTCTGTCCGCGACGACCCAAATTTGCTCCAGAGGGTCATAACTGGTGACGAATCGTGGGTTTATGGTTATGACGTGGAAACCAAAGCTCAATCATCTCAATGGAAGCTGCCGCACGAACCAAGACCGAAAAAAGCGCGCCAAGTTCGGTCGAATGTGAAACTTTTGCTGACAGTTTTCTTCGATTGCAGGGGCGTGGTGCATCATGAGTTCTTGCCACAGGGTAGAACGGTCAATAAGGAATATTACCTGCAAGTTATGCGCAATTTGCGCGAAGCAATCCGCCAGAAACGCCCGGATTTGTGGAAGAACAAAAATTGGCTTTTGCACCACGATAACGCCCCTGCTCACACATCGTTGCTTGTGCGCGAGTTTTTGGCCAAAAACAACACACTAATGATGCCGCAGCCACCGTATTCCCCAGATCTGGCCCCCTGTGACTTTTTCTTGTTCCCTAAACTGAAGAGGCCCATGAAAGGACGACGTTACGCTACGCTTGACGAGATAAAGACGGCATCGAAGGAGGAGCTGAACAAGATTAAAAAAAATGTTTTTTTGAAGTGCTTCGAAGATTGGAAAAACCGTTGGCACAAGTGTATAATATCTCATGGGGATTACTTTGAAGGGGACAAAATAGATATTCATGAATAAATGAATAATTTTTGAAAAAACACAAAAGTCGCGATACTTTTTGAACACACCTCGTATCTGCCTATATGTCTGTCGTCTCGTTCGTTTGCTCTGTTTCGCTTGGCGAGCGCTCTCATGCTCTGTTGATCTACACGTCTCTGTTTGTTGCCGTATTTCAGATCGAATAGCGACAGTGGCAGCGGCGGTGGCGGCACGGCATGTCGACTAGGTTGGATGGCCGGACCTTTCCTAGCATGAGCGAGAGAGAGAGAGACGTCAGCGAACTTTCTCTGTTGTCAGCTTCTTGGCTCCGCCGGAATAGAGGGAGGGTGGAAAAAGGGGGCGCCTCCCCCGAAGTGCACCGAAGTGAATCCAACACACGTAGAGGACGCTGCTACTCAATAAACCAAACCTTTTATAGTTCTGGGATGAACTTTTCCCCATTCTCTCTTCCTCTCTCTCTCTCTCTCTCTCTCGTGCTCGTTCTCGTTTCGCTGTCTGTCTTCGGTTTCGTCGTATTCGCCGCGGGGCTAAGCACACCTGTCACGACAACTGCCACCGTTGCCGTGGTTGAAACTTTACTCAGGTACAAAGCTCAAGCTTTCTTAAACACGTGTCACAGCCATTCAAGTGGGGGGAAGGGGGGGGGGGGCACGCGCGCGTACTGCTAATTGATTGATTTATTATTTGCCTGACATGTATTCCTAAAAACACAACCTTGCCGCTTTAGATCAAGGGCGCGTAGAGCGGCATCATAAGCGGACACATTGAAATATCTCGGGTTTTGTCAATAGACTTTGTAGCAGCATGGCCGCTCAACGGAAATTCGAATAACAACAGGGATCGAACCAACGATCAATCGTTCATTTTCATTCATACGGCATGTTTTAATTCATACGGCAATGGCGGCGCTTTTTCATTTATACGGCAATGACGGCGCTGAGCACAAGGTGTTTGCAAATAATGTAGTTCAATATCATTTCACCATGGGTGCTACTCAGACATTTATGAAAACTTGTTTGGCCAAAAAAAGTTTGGTAGGCGCGTAATCTCTCAGAAAGTAGGCGTTCTGTTGCAACTCTAGGATATTGTTTTTTTTTAAGCGTGAAATGCCTGCCAATAGGTCCCCTATCATCGAAAAGTTGAAGAAAAATATTTCACGGGAGAGTTCCAAATTAACGCCCAAGTAATGCGAAAAAGTCCTCAAAAATGGTGTACCTCGTGTAGACAATGCCGAAAAGTCCCGAGGCGGCCATCTTCGTGACATCATCTTCTCGACATAACGGCATGCAACTCACTTTCTAATAAAATTTTAACGGTACCTAGTTTACCTTGTCTTTTATGTCCAAATGTTTAAACCTCTCAAGTGACTCATGCCGCACAATTTGTATATCGCGAGAGAGAGGGAGAGGTAAACATTGCTGTACAGGTCGGATTCCGCTTTATCTGCGTCATGCGCAAATATATATGTTGGTGCCAAGCATTTTATTATTTTAAGTATATATATATATATATATATATATCACCGGTTATAGACAGTTCTGGAGCAAATATATCTTCAAACGGTCAAGGAGATTCTGTTAGTACAAGACATTCCATTTATATATATATATATATATATATATATATATATATATATACAGATGCTTCTACATCGCCTATATAATCGTCTATTGACACATAGCACTCCAATTTGCACATGACTAAAATAGACGGACATAGAGTCTCTTTTAGCTTCCCAGCTCCATTCCTTCTTTCGAGCTGCTAGACAATGTCTACTTCAGCTTGGGTTTTAGAGCTCCGGTTTGGCCTATGAATAGACCGATATGATCGGATTCATTTTGGCAGAAGACCTCTGTGTCGGAGTCGTTTGAGTTGATGATTAATCTCGTTACCGCCAAAGTGGCACGTTTTTCTATGCTAAGCTGCCTCAGAAAAGAGAGAACGCGATCTTCAAAGAACAACTACGGAACCGTGTCTATTCAGATCAGAGACTACTTAGTTGCCTTGGACGGATGTTGCTTCGGGTTTGCAACGTTTCGCAACGTATGTAGGTGCTGTTCTACGGTAGTTTGGTATTGTTTGCTATTAGAAAAAAATAGAATGTCGTTCGCTACTAGGAAAAAAGAATGACAACAATGAGAAAAAACAGGGCGGACTAGCTGGAAGTCTCAAGCTAATAACGTCGACCTTGCCCATCTTGCTGATGGGCGTCGTTCAAGGCCATCAGCCTTAGACAAGCATACAAATGATGGCGTGCGTCTATGGGAACAAGAGAGAAGGCAGAACAGAGAAAGAGAGCGTGACGGAGAAGCAACGAAAAAGCGGCGGGCGAAACATCAGACACTATATGGAAACGTATGGCCCAAAGCCGAA
Source organism: Dermanyssus gallinae (assembly GCA_003439945.1). NCBI lineage: Eukaryota > Metazoa > Arthropoda > Arachnida > Mesostigmata > Dermanyssidae > Dermanyssus > Dermanyssus gallinae. The sequence continues at coordinate 65,288 of QVRM01003339.1, forward strand.
ACGTGATCAACAACGACAACACCAACATCAGTGGTCGCACCAGCTATACCGCCACCAGCTGTTGCGGTTGCCGGCCAGGACGTTGCTACAGTGCCATGTTGTACTGCACGCTGGCTGTTGGTGTTGAAAGCTGAGGTGATGTATACGACAATAGCTCATGCGGAGACGGATAGGCTGGCCGTCTGCCTGGAGCCCGCTATGGTGTGGTGTATCATCGTGTTTCTGCCTTTAAGGCCAATGTATGTTCACTTTGACAGCAATGTGTCTGTATGCATAAACAACTACACGCGTATGAACATATAGAAACACTCATATATATATTATATATTATATATTATATATTATATATTATATATTATATATTATATATATATATATATATATATATATATATATATGTATATATATATTTTTTTACGTTTTTACAACCACAATTTAGACGCTCGTAATGGGCTAAGTTGCCTGTGGCACGATATCGTGTAAATGCATCTATCGTCATCGCGTTCTCGTACTGGAATTATATAGGCTTTCTCCAGCAGAGATATGTAGCAGCAGGGCAATGAGAACCACGTCCAACAAATTCAACCAGCACGGCCAGAGCTCGAACTAGCAATGTTTTGCTAACCATGGTTGCCATGGGAACGCCCCGTTTCGAACGGTGCGTTAGCCGCCTAAGCCACCGCCACTACGATATATATATATATATATATATATATATATATATATATATATATATCTGCCGTTTATATTTGTCACATTTTAACAAAAACAAGTTTCCTCAGAGCATTTGTGCCAACTCTGCAAACAACGATGTGATTTGCTCTACCTTCGAAGATGCCAGACGACAGTACCCAGAGTATAACCTTAAGAATCTTACACCCTGTTTGCCCCTCAACGGCTAGCTGCGTTGCGTTTTCGACAGACTTTGCCTGTATCGTTGTGGGAGACGACTGCTAAGCTACTGACTTAAGGTGGGTAGTGTGGGCGCACGAGATGTCTCTCTCTGTTTTGTAACCTGCGCGCCTCCATAGTGTATACAGGTTCTTGATAAGAGCCATAACGACGTCTACTGCAAGAATATTCCTCAACTAGTAGAGCAACAAGCGTTATCTATGCCACTGGTTATTGATGGTGACCTGCAAATGAAATTTTCTCGTTACTACCGTCCTATCTATAGAACCGTACATACTAAGAATGATTATTCATTTAATTGATTACAGCATTTTTAGCACAGAAATTAAAATAAATAAAGATCAATTACCAGGACGAGAACAACTGCTCGACTTTGATATGCCTAGGGTGCCGCCATAACAGCTCATTTGGGCCGGTAATTCTGTCCGGTATTGTCTCATTTATTATTGCTATGAACAGGAACCGAGGAGGAGGAGGAAGAGAACCAGCGCTACGATTTTCATGCCCAAAGCAGCAGCAGCAGCTGGAAGGCGTTTATATCGTGTACACTGGGAGACCTATACGCTCAGCATGCGGGGAGGGGAGACTCATGATACACGGCCCACGCTAATGCATCATGCCGGGCTTGGTAATGGTTATTGCTTTTCGGCGCTCGCGCTGGGGCTGGCCGCCGTGTTAGTTTCAGAAAATTTACTGGACGTTGCGTGCGACAAGGTGTAATTCTTGTACGGCGGCGTATACGGTGTAATGCTTTTCATGGTCTCCTTCCATGCTCTCACCAGCAGCGACAGCCAACGAGCAAGAGCACAAAAGAAACGAGGTCACTACGAGTTTGGCAATCGCCGGAAATTATGAATCTTTCGTTGTTCTTATTTTAGAAACACGTTTTTTTGCTTGCCACCTTGCCATCTACAGGCATGCGTAGTCTTTGCGTGGTGACGGTGGCACACTAGCGCCTCAACGCAATGAAATCTCAACGTTGCTGGTCACTACGTTCTGCTATGTTCGACATGTGACAGGGCACAGCTTAGTCCCTACTAGTTATTCTTAAGGGTCGCACAATGTATTTCGACACTAAGAAGCAGCACTGAAACAATTGAAAATTTGCAAATTAATTGCAACCTCATCGAACGTCGGAAGCGGTAGTATGAACAGAGCCGCCGCAGCCTCCTTTTAAAACGGCAAATGGAATTTGCAAATCGGCGACACACAACTAGCGATGGAGAATAAGCAACAATTCTCGACAATATGCATTATTTTGTTTATGTATTGCTGTACGACCTATGTCGTAACTTGCTAAACTCACTCTGCGTACTCTTGTCACTAATTCGAATAACGACTATGGATTGTGTCGCGAGGATGGCTCGATCGAGGCAGCGAAAATACATCAAACAAACAACAGTCAACAACCTAAAACAGCGGTAACAGGACAGGCAGCTTCAACGGCAAAGCAACAACACAAATATCCCACGGGCACAATGCACGTACAAAGCTATAATAATGCGGGCGAAACAACACCAACAGTGAGGCGCTGGTCACCCTTAAGTATGAATTCAATTCGACAACCACAAGCGACCTCCTATAGCCATGCCAGTATGATATTTACCGGCAAGCTCTGCCCCCGGGCCGCTTCAGACCACGCCACATGTGTGCCTGTTCTTATTGATTGCCTAATTTGCAGTACTGACGGTAGCGGTATAGATGTTTTGCTGCCATTTAGTTTAATGCGGAAGCTTTTAGCGTTCGCAGGTGGGGTTGGCAATATGGGGAGGCATGGACGCGGCATTTTACGCGATTACACCCTTCCTTCTCGGTATCATGCGCCTCGTCGACGGCTCAAACTAAAACTGAACAAAACTCAATTTTCGAAATGTGTTCGATACCCTAATGGACTACACGTCAAATTTTCTTTTTGTTTTCGAATTGGAGGCAACACGTCGGCCGCCAGTGTCCAGCAGGGAAACCTGTCAAAACCTGCTATATTCCACTCAGTTAGTTGACTTACTTATTTCTGTGCTACCTACGATAACTGCCTCCTCGTGACAGAGGACCAGGGAGTTAGTGCGAGAATTTCCACACAGCAAGTGAGAGCTAGTGAGCCTATAACAAAACGCTTGCAAGTACCATGTGTTCGTTCTTGGGCCACCTACATCTTACCGCCGTGATCTACATAATCAAGACGCAGGTGTCGGAATCTTTGACGTACGTATATATACACGCGGCGTTCTGATGATCTAGGGGCTAGTATCGTAGTTACGGTTATCATCTGCAAGGGTATCGCCTGTTTGATCTCGGCTCTTAATAGAATTGTTTTGAGCGCTGCTTAATAATATTGAAAATGAATGATAAACCATGCTGCTGAGAGTCAGCGACCATGCTGCCACAAGGACTTTTGGAAGGAAACCCCAGATATCTCACTAGGTACGATGATGCTGCCGCTCCAGGCGTTCTCATATAAATGGGTAATGTGTGTATGTCAGGTAAATGATAAATTCATTTATATATATATATATATATATATATATATATATATATATATATAATTAGAGGCTAACCGAATGGTGGTCGCAGTGAAGCTTTTGCTTTTGCACGCAGTTGTGTACGCTGATGAGCGTGTAGCGATCACTCACCGATCACTTTCCACGTGGGGTTGTCGTCGTCGAGGCTCTGCTCGAACGGGTTGAGCGAACTGGCCGACGTCGGAAACTCGAGCGTCGAGTAGTTGGCGAACAGGAGCCGTTTGAACTTGTCACCCCCAACGAGCGGGTCATGTGGCAGCGATGCCGGACCGACACCCCCGATCGTGCCACCGCTCGCCGCCGTCGCGGCCGCAGACGCTGCCGCCGCCGCTGCAGCCGCTAGCGTGTTCTCGAGAGTGGCCGGCAGTAGAAGGGGCGTACCCCCGACAGCCGTGGCCGCAGCAGATCCTGCTGCGCCCACCGCAACCCCAGTGGACGCCGCTGACGTTGCGGCTACCGACCCCGCAGTGGCCGTGGCAACCGCCAGAGCGGGCACGTTCTCCAGAACATTGGCGGCCGGTGTCGACACGCCGCCGAGGCCAGCGAGAGCCATCGTGTTCGCTAGAGTTTGGACTCGGAAGCTCGTCCTCGGAACTTCGTCCGCGGGACCTCGCACTTCGCCCGTCGTCTCGGTCGTCTGGATGAGGGCGACAATGGCGCCGGTGGCGGTGGTAATGGTAGTGTTGGAGGCCAAAGTCGAGGCGCGATTTGCCGATCTCGTCCTCACCGGGCGGACCAGCGTTGTTGATGTGCGACTTCAGCGTTCTGGCTGGCGGCATCCCTACGACTCGTCCCGCAACTCGGCCACATTACCGAAGTACACGATGAGGCTCTGTGAGCGACGTCTGAAGTACCGATGACCAGCACAACGACGACGACGACGATGACGATATGAAGCAGATGATGATGAAGGTTTGTGAGAATGGCAACGGTGTTGAAAGCAACCCGTGAGGGATATCATGGAACAGACACACAGAGAGAAAGCGAGAGATTCTGTTAACATGCTTTTTGTTAGCGTCGCTATTAGAGCTCAGGGTTTGCTCAGATGCTGTGATAGATCTAAATGTGTATAGGAACATGTATGTGTGCAGACTAAATCACCTTGTACCCATTGGCCCTTGGCAATGCGTTGCATGACACTCAGACAGCACACTCAGAGCAGGGCATACGCCCGTACATCGTCTAAGCTGACACGAATTTGTTTATACAACGTTTAGCGGTTGCTTGACTTTGCTGCTAATCGTACCATGTTCACACAGGATATTATTGTATTACATGAAAAACGCCTCTGTCTGAACCTCACACTATTTTATATATAATCTATTGTAATAGGAGGCAGCTTGTCCTTCCCGGCCAGCCAGTCATAGATATTACAGTGTATATTATATTATAGATTTCATCTTCCAGAAATTAAAAGAAGACTAAGAAAAAAAATAAGATATCTTATTTTAAGTTTATTCTGGGCCGCATTTATATGTTTTATAGCCGGAACCTGACAATCCGATACAAACGACTAACTTTTTAAGATCAAGTCATTGTATTGTTGTGATGGACCAGTTGCACCCGAGGATTCTCAGCGAACTGCTCCTTGAACGAATAAATACATAGAAACAACAGAAACGCCCTATCCATATCAGTTTTGCTTAGATACGTAGGGAGTAGAGAAAGATGTTGTTGTTATAAATATCAAACACGTTTGAGCTGTTTTTACGAAACGTTGATTTCGGTCGTGATTGAAGGACGACTGAAATAGACATCTAGCGCCATCGAATCTAAGTTGGTGCAGACTGTAGCTGATTATTGTCGAGACAATTCGAGCAGGAAGATAAAGAGAAGTTTTGGCGCAAATATAGTTCACAACGATAATCACGTTGGCTAACGGTGACGCGCCTCTAACAAATGTGTATGTGGACTTTGTTTAGGAAGCGCCTCTAACAACAAAAAAAATAGCAAGTGAGTTTGCACTTTTTTAAGTGAGTGCATTGATATATTTTGGTGGGAATCCCACACTGAAGAAAAGTATAACGGTTGTATTATATCACAAGTGTATTAAACAGTGTGATGTACGCATCTAGGTTCTATATGTTACCATGTTTAAAGATGGCTTCAGGCACACACTAAAACCTAACTAAGTTTCAATAATATATTGAAATATGTCCATATGTCCTATTATGGCTAACAAATAGAGCAGCAAGAACTCGATTTCAAACCGGTAGACCGTATTTCAAGACGAGGCATTTGTTTGTCGACAGTTGTGTGTGACGTGTATGAATTTTAAAAATCAAGGGGCAACCCCGTTGGTGGTTTGCTGCGACATCGCACGGGCGGGGTCGGACTCTACTTGGAATACGTTTTCCAATCATCAATCGTTTCGGGTAACCTAGTTAAGAGAACCGAAACGGAGGTTTGCTGACAAATTTATTGACTGAGCTCATAAACAGCGGTTGTGTAGATAACGACAGACGCATACACCATCTGATTGTAGATGCCTTAGCTAGGACTTGTTTTTGGTAGAAGCAGGTCGTGATTGATACTTTTCAAAGCACTGTTCACCCAATGCATGCGCAATGAAAGGCCTTTTGTGAGTTGAGATTCTAGGGTTCCGTGTAATATAGCAATGCACAAAAATAATAATAATAATAATACTAGTTGAGATATGTGCTCACTATTGTAAAGGAGTGGTAGTTACTGCTGGCTTTACTGTGCCTTTAGAATGCCAACCTTGTACACTCTACGTTAGTCTATAGTATCGGCATTGCAAACCTTATCGGTTCGTGTCGTCATTGCTACCTTTTGGCGGCCGCTTGTGGCAGCAGCTGCATTCTGTGCAGGTGCCACGCGGCAATTAATTAATTAACGCAATAAATATCGCTAACGTCACGTTAGATGGGCAACAGCAGCCAGCGTCTGCAGTGGAAGCGTTCGAAAACACGCGCATATCGCTTAACAACGAAACGATGCAGTGATGCTAAACAACATACAGACAAGCTAGCCGCAGGATATTTGAATAGCCAAAGCATGCACCAACGAACCGATGCTGCGTGTTGCTTTATAATTATATAATCATAAGCATATCTGTATCATTCATGTTAAACAATTAGGCGGAATTCACAGTCGAGTATCTCCGTATCCGGCGAGATAGAACACCACCGGACGGGTCTACAGATAGTAGACGTACCGTTATTTATGATAAATTAAACGTTATCTTATGTTTTGTTATTGTATCATATTCTTCCTTGTCTAGAAAAGGAATGTCTACTGGAAGCTACATATGTACCTTAATTTCATGTGAGTTTCTGCTTCCACCACGCAGGGGCAAAATGACTTATTAAAGCGCAGACACAAATTCAAATTAATCTGAAGTTCCTTAAGCCAAGAAAGTGCAAAAGCAGGCGGTCGTTGTTATTAAAATGTACTGTGGCTTTGATTTCATGAGATGTCGGTTCAAGCCCAACAAGGTATATAATGAGTGGATGGGTAAATATTTATCATATCCTAAACTGTGCTCCCAATTTATAGTATTTAATTATATAGAAGTGTTCATGCTGCCATATTGAGAAGGCGAAACAGTAGAGGAATAAAAAAGAATTGATCTAATTGGCTCTAGTACCACGTGACAAAAGCCGCCGGGGTCCTGCGGTTAATGGCGAATATGGTCTATTTAATAGATACTAGTAGTGAGTAGGTCTTCGGAAATTCGTTGACGAGGACGCAGCGATGTAGTAAGTCTTGTGACGCTACAAAGACCATCTGCGCGCTGCCAACTGGTTCAGTGGTGGCTATCTCAAATCTCTCTGTCTCTCTCTCTCAACAGAGGGCGTCTCTAATTAATGTTTGGAGGCCAATCATGGAGTGGTCCGGTGTGTCGTCGGGGTAACTGTCCGGGGTAAGGTCGGGCAAGGAAGGATCTGACGTCGGGACTGGTGACCCTTGCAAAGGGCTTCGTTGAAAGTACATCGAGATACGCATGTTCCATACAAGAGAGCGTATGCATGTCCCGAAGCACTCCCGCATCACAGTAGCAGATACACCCGCAGTTGCTGCACTGCACTTCTGCTGCTGTGAATCTCGGAGTATTGTCGGCTGGTTTTGTCGTCTCGGGCTACAACTCCCGCACGAACACAGTCATTTAGCGGCGACAACAGCATTAGCAACAGCACTAGCGACAACGCGCAACGAGATAAGGTCAAACGAATATTACGCTTTCTGTTAGCCAGCCGCCTAAACTAGCTAACTCACTGCACTCACTGCACATGCTGAATGGCTCCTCTCTTAGACAAGCAGCCCGCGCCGCCATATGGAAAAATTGTGCAGCGCTTAACGATGTTAGGAAATTGTCAATTAAAACTCTCCTAGTTAATGTAACTCGCCATAGCTATATATATATATATATATATATATATATATATATAGATATATAAACTCCGATGTTCTTTATGAGTCCGAAAACACCAACCTGTGTTTACCGTTGTCGACGTTTCCGGTATTTGGCGAGACCGACACAACCCGCCGCGCTGGTGCGCAAAAGGACGGATTGATCTATCTCTCTTGGACAGAGCGGTAGGCGGTCTTGAGATAAGCCCTGACGTCCGTGGTTTTCACCAGCGTGCTACCTCGCCCACAGTGTAGTACTCGGGCTTCTGCGCCAAGCAAGGTAGAGGGTCACCAAACTAGCTTATTTCTAGTATTCAGTCGAAACGTTACGATGGCCATATCTCCAATTGTATAGCATGCCCTTTCACTTTTAAGGCGCCAGGCCCTACAGTCGCTCCCGAAGAAAAATAATTTAGGGCCCGACCAGGTCAGGTCTACTATGAGCATTGAATCCAGTCACTCCCTCTCTTGGCCGAAGCCCTTTGCGTCTTCTTTAGTGCAATTATATGGAGGGGGCGGATGCGTAAGGTCTGGCATGTCGTTAGGCTTTCTCTTCTGTTCAAGAGTAAACATGGTGATAATAAACAGGGTCCAAATCTCTATTGAGAAGTGGCGACAGAGCGCACATTGAAGAATGTTTTCTGCAAGTTGGTTATCCATTATATATTGAGCACGTGGCTTTTAATTTGGCCTTAGGAGAGGCCGAGACACCCGTGATGGTATCCACGTTCTCCAGTCAGAAATCGAGTGAGCTGTGGCACAACCCAGAGCTCATCCGTGTGCACTCTTTACTGACCATATATGTCAAATCACTATGTTTATGTCACTTAAGTTGAGTAAAATGTACAGTCCAGAAGGATTTCTTGATTCTTGACGCTTCATCTTCTTCACGCTTCCGGCGAGAGAAATAGTGCAACGATTTTTAGGCCAGCGCTGTGCATTCCACTGCATGGTACTTGGCACGCCTCTGCAGGCAGAATCGGCAAGTGCACAAGTCATACTTCTCGGGTAAAGCGGCTTTTAAATATACCAGATAGTGATAACCGTGCACTATGCACCTGGTGTATATGTAGCGACTGCCACATGCAGGATCAGACCAAAAGTGCAAGGCATTGAAAACGTCCAAACCCATGACACACAGCTTCCACATCCAGCGACAGGCGCTGTCTGAGAAAATCGCTTGATTGTCTATCTCCGCTGGCTAGAATTAGTCGCTTCTCGATATTTTGTAATAAACCGCGAGTGGACGGGCCCGCTAAGGCTCTAAAAGGCAAGTGGGTAAAACCCGTACGGGTACTTGATCTTCTGGCACTTTTTCATCTTACCTGCTTCGGCGAGAGCTGAAGCATACCCGACCTGGGCCGCCAGCACTGACTATTAAAGAGGCAAATAGGTCAGTAACTGATGCGCCACAAAACAGCATGCAACCGTTCTCGATCAGGGTTAAGGTCAGACCGTCAGGTCTCATCCCGCCTTCTCTGTCCAATCCGACCGGTTCCAGGATGCACGGTAGGCTGCTGGATCGTAAAGCTCTACTAAAGGTTTCGTTTAAGGCTTGGTATCTGGCTTGTCTACCTGCGCTGACGACAAGCACGTGGCGTCCGCCCGGCCAAACGGCGTCTTCACAGACGCAGGTAAAAGCGTGCAAAAGGTCCATCCCCAGACAAAGTCCGACCGCGACCTTTGCCGACTCGTTACCTAACAGCGTCTAGATCTAAGCACCTGGTGCATGGTGTAGAGCCATGCGCCTTTCCCTTTGCAGAAAACGGCGTGTAGCCTAGCCCTTTCTTATCCTTATCCTATCAACGTCCGTGGAGCGTCTTGCGATAAGATTTTCCTTTGCTTATATAAAGTTGCCGAGCAATCTCTCCAGGCGTCCAGCTTTAGCGGGCTCGTGGCCGCACAGGCCAATTGCTCTTCGGCTTGTTTCCAGTCGAGCTTCTAGGTCAGTAAGGGCAACAAAATTGAGAAGTGGCCTAGCCTGTTGCATAGACCTGTGGATGGACGCCACCAGAGCCATCTCCAATAGGACAATAGCATTAGACAACCCTAGCCCCACACTTTGCAGGGCTTCGGCAAGGCCTTTCGCCACTTCGCAAACTCAATGACTCTCGGGATGTCCCTCAGAACTGCATCAGATGCCCCGCCCAGAATACCGTCGTCCAAGTACCATAGGTTTAAAGGGCATTCGCGAGAGTTGACTAACTCCTTGATAGCCAGGCAGAACAGGGGGGGGGGGGGCAATGGGTAGCCGTGTTTGCATCCCAGTTTGCGACATTGTGGTCTCATGTGGCAGAGGAAGACAAGATGGCGCCTTATAAGCTGGTTCCACCTGGTGCAACATACTCGGGACCCACGGTTTGACCGCATTTAACAGGTGGGGCCTCCAAATAGTGTTAAAGGCGTTTTTAAGGTCAAGCTTGGTCACAAGAGTGGCTCCAGAGCGAGACTCCAGGAAGGACCGAGTAGAATGCACCGCGTCCTCGTATTCCCTTGGTGCCGCAAACCCAAGCTGATGACTAAGAGTACATGAGACTCCTGCTTTGTTTCCAATGACCCTTGCCGCCAGCCTCTGGGTTACGTATAAGCATGCGATGGGCCTCACGCAGCCATCTCTCTTCTTGGGGGCCAAAAGTCGGACCCCAGAAAAAGATCGACGGCCTTGGCCAGGGCAGCTGCAAACTGATCAGCGGCAGCCCCTAGGGCGGGGGACAATAGGTCTTGTAAGAGCTAGGGTCTGATAAAATCCAGGCCTGTTGCTAAGCTAATGAAAAACGTTTTATGACAGACCGAACGTTCTAGCCTGATACGGTTGATGGCTCGTGAAGAGGGCTAGGCCAGGACAGGAGTGCGTGTGCGGAGCCCCGAGAGCGACAAACTGGTGTCGGCCCTCTAGCGGGACTTCCAATTTTTCGTTTTTTTCGGGCGGCGGAGCGGTGGGTCCTGCCCGTAGACGACGTGTACTTGCGTTTCTTTTTCTGAATGTTGGGTATGGGTCTCCGCTTAGACAAAACAACCTGTAGATTAACCTCCGCTGCTATCTAAATCCCCCTGACCATAGTAGCGTAGGCGGGATGTCGTACCTCGGACGACGGGCTATCTTGGACGAAAGCCGGGGGACAACGGACAGCTTTAACGATGGCCGCGGGCATGAGAAAGATCCCGCCAGGTGAGGTCCCTGGCAGTTCACGCATCTCAAAACGTACGACAGGTGGTCATGTAATCTGAGCCTCCGCAATTCTTGCAGAGCCCTTTCATAGACACACTAGAGACCCACATTTTTTAGCCAGGTGTTCGGGTTTCAAGCACTTAAAGCAGATCCTTGCTTGGCCCGGCTCCAGGAGACTTGCCGAAAAAAGCGGACCCCGGTGGCTAGCAAGAAAAGCTAAGGATTACGATCGTCAGGGGCACCCTCCCGCCTAGAAACAAACGGTACAGCCGACGCGCTTGGACTACTCCGTGTTCCACCAGTTCGCGAGCAATCTCGCTTTGTGTAAACATTTGGCTGACTCCCTCAATTCTCGCCGTAAATGAGGTGGCGGCCGGGCAGGTAGCCGGTACAGAGCACTATCCTAGGCTTAAAACGTGATGTAGCATATGTACACTATTAAGGTCTATCAATCTGAGCTTTATATATATATATATATATATATATATATATATATATATATATATATATATACATATAATAGCAGAAAAACATACATCGCACAATGTATTTTGCGTCTTTTTTCTATTTCGATTTTATTTATCGCGTTGGACTAATCGAGCGTGCTTGGCATACATAACTTTTCCGAACGCTATCACTGGTTTCTCTGCCTGTTTGGCCGGGGTTGCTGCAGCTGCTTGTGATAATTCGGAATCACGTTTGGAAACATCGTAGCAGCAACGTAAAATAACGGGCGTCCTCTGGCTCTATATCATTCTACTGTCTCTGTGCTAATTCATGCACGCGCAAAAAATCCGGGCAACGGGAGCACAGAGTGGCAAACGCAGTTCCCTCTGTCGTGCCCTCTTCCCGATCTGCCCTATTCCTTTCTATCTCGCTACAAAGAGGAAAAAAGCGAGCCATAGGGGAAAAGGGACAGAGAGCTATAGCAATTGAGAATAAGGTAGTAAAGGAATTCTTTCTGCGGCGCTTAGAGGTCAGGCGGAATAAATTGCTGAGACAGCGACAGTATGTGTCTATGCGTCGTGACTATAACCGCCATATTGTACCGGGTGGCTGTATACCGCAGTACAAAAAATAAAGGATTGAGATCCTATTAAAATCCGGGCCGTGCTCGGCTTTGGCTTAATGCTGGCCAAGATGACTATGCGCATGACCGAGCGGCGGCCCTTTTCTCTGCTTCTCATTTGCTCGTTTCTTGCGTTTTCTGCTCTGGCGGCTTTAGCGTTCATCTGCCGTCGACCAACAAAGTGGACTAATTCCGCTACATATCTCCGGTACACTATCGTTTATTGAAGATAGTACCGAAGACCGGAGAACCTCTACGCGTTACAAATGTCTCACGGCGATTTTAAACCCGTAGAGGACGGAGAATAACCTAGAATAACAAACAACCTTCTTTGTTGAAAAACAATTGTGTCCAGCATCGCCGTGCCGTTTCCGTATAGGAGCAAAAAGCCGGAGTAAAGGCCAATAATTACGCAGACAGCAAACCGCTCTGACAACCACGACAAACCTGCCCGAACAATTCACACTAAGTGCTGTCCAGCTGAAAGCTAATCCAGTCTCAAACTATCACTAACACGAACTAGCACATCGCAGTGTGCTTTCAATGCATTTTACTTAGTACGTTTTACTTTTTTGGAAGAGGGGGGGGGGGGGGTGAAAAGCTCGCTGACCATTACAAATCACAGTTATTAGAGCTGACGTTAGTCAACGTTCGCCATTTTGTTATTACTGTTGTTGTTGTTGTAGTTGTTGCTGCGGTTATTATGATTGCTACTAGAGTTGTCCTCGTTTGTACTTGTCGCTTAACTTTTGTTGTCGTTCTTGTTATCGTTGCTAAATCTAAATCCAGGTCAGAGATCTGATTTCATTCAGATATTGCGTATAAAGAAATTTCCTATCTGTTCCAGTGTCCAATGGGTCCCACTCTCTCTTATTGGCCCTTGTGTGGAACTTTTCCGGCCTTTGTAACTTCGAAACTGCTATGTGGACTCTTTTTTTAGCAACATGTCATTGTCACCGCGTGAAGTATTCAAGAACAGAGCCCAAATGCACCACCGAGATTCGTCTACGTTGTCTAATGCATACATGTACACTTATTACATGTTCAAACATAAGAAATTGATCTCCACATCAACAGGGCGTCGAGCCTGCGATCGACATGCACATCAGAAGCCAACCAAGTGCTGCACATGGGCTGTCGAGACCACGCCGTCACTCTGGTATTGCTGATGCTGCTATTATTCTGATGTATAACCTATCTGTTTCCCAGTCGTTTTTATGGCTGTTGTTTTTGTCCGCTGCCTTTTTTCCCTCTGTTTGGCGATGCTGTGCCTGAAGGACGGCGTGAAATGGAGCGACGGAAGTCGCCGCTTCCGCTGGCGCGATCGGTCACTTCCGCCTCGCTCGATGCTTGGGGTGCTCATATGGCTCTTATATCTATCTATCTGTCTTTGAACATACCCCTCCCGCAGCCTCACTTCTGCTGGTGGTGCTCATCGTCATCGTCATCAGGCCCATCGTCACGATCGGGCATGGCCGTCAAGTCGGTTGTCTGTCGCGATTGCGTTGTTACCCATTCATTCATCCATCCTTCCCTCCCTCCCTTGGCGCGTTATGATATCATCACGTATTCATTTGGCGCTACGAACGCTAACGCCGGCTACTCATCCAGCGTTAACAACGTAACGTGGCACCGTTCAACTCGTCAACTCTGTCTGTACGCCAACGTGACAGGAACGGATCGTAGATGCTGCTCGTTTAGGAACTCGCCAGCCACTTGTGCCATATCGAGTCTGGCGAGGTCCTCGAAGCTTCGTCGTCGTCGTCGTCGTCGTAGTAGTAGTAATAGTTAGTAATAGTAGTAACCCGAGGTAGTGGTGGGTGGCTGTAGTAGTTAGCAAACGTAGAGTAGTAGTAGTTAGTAGTAGTAGTAGTAGTGATGGTGGCTCGCTTATCTGTCACACCAGTGTACGAGGTGCAGCAAAGCAGCGCCAGCAGCGGCCCAGCCAGGCGACTTTCAGCGGCAAGCTTCGTCTAATGGTGTGCGCTTCAATAGGCTCAATCCACAACAAGCAGCAGGGTCGAACTAACGGGGAACAAGCCTCTCGCCTGCCTCTTGCGTGGTTGCTTCCTCACTCGGGGCTCTCGCTCGGTGACGTCGTCTCGTCAAACACGTTAGCGGCGTTAAATTCGCCACGGCTGTGTACCCAGAGCCAGTGTAGCCGCCACCACAGCCATCACCACCGCCTTCACCGCCATCACTAACGCCACCACCGCCGCCGCCTATTGGGTGACGGACAGCGGGAAACCGCGCCGATGACAAAGACAACCAACCATCAACGAGCACGACGAAAGATCGAACCAACATTAGCCAAACTCCTCGGCGGTGGAACGGTCGGTGGTAACGATCTATGATAATGGTCATGTAACTGTTGTTGCTGTTCGTATTGCTGATATGTGGGTTATTGTTGTTGCTGCTGCTCTTGTTGCTACTGCTGCTGCTGTTGCTGCTATTGTTGTTATCTTTGTCGCTGTTGCTATTGTTGTTATCTTTGTCGCTGTCGTTGTTGTTGTTGCTGCTGCAGCAGATTCGTTTGCCGTCGACATTTCGTGTCATCGACGCCATCCAAGGTGATGCCAGCGGATTTTGCAATGCATATAGTTGACAGCCATCTTCTTCTTTCTGACATGTCTGGGTGTGTGTGTGTCTCTGGTCGCGTAATTTTAGCAAGGTACACACTACCTTCAATCCTACGTGACGTTCTGTTCAGCCTGAAAACTTTGATAAATGCTGGGCGCCAGTGAGCTCAATGCAAACATATGCCCTATACTGAAGGCCTGCCAAAATGGAGCCGCCTAATGTGTTCCCATACTTTTCAACACTATAGCAGCGTAGTTCATGCAGATTCGCGAATTTCGACTATTTTTTCCACAAATAAGGCTCAGCGCGTATCATTGATAGGAATAGCATTTCGTACTAATGTACTGAGTAGCACCGTAATGAATCTTCCACATCAGTATGGGCAACATTGTACTGACTAGCCACTGACAAAGAACAACGGAGTGTAAATTATTTTTCAGTGAACAACACTAATTGCCATTGTATCTACAAGCTCAGTGTCCTTTGGAGAGGCAGTTCTATCTTGCATATACTCAAATACTTAAACTCGACTTTTTAAATGACTGAAAATTGCTTTTAGCTAGCGAAGTCATTAAGTAAGTCCCGCGATGGCATAGCCTACCATATATATATATATATATATATATACATAGGATTTAGGGCAACGCTTCAATTTTCCACAAAAAAAACAGGAATATTATGCCATATAATCTACGATTATCAACCAAGTAAATTTAGGGTAGTCGTGCTTTAAAATCGAGCAAAAAGGATTTGCACAAATTATGTGCGTAGCTCGTGTTGATTTGTATCCTGATCTTCTATCTATCGGAGTCCTTGCAAACGTCAACTATGGGGTTTGTTTCTTCTTTGCCAATCACTCGCGGATGACAATTACCGCCGTTGCGTGCGAGAGTTCGTTCGTTGTCTATGAGTAAGCCTCTTTGTCCTGTCTTTTCCGCCAATATCGCCTATCGGGCCCCACGAGTTTGGCAATACACGACGACGCACAACCGATTTTCGATTATTATTATTATGGGTCTGCAACTCCGCCAATGAGGCGGTCGCCGCTTCCTAGGAGAAAACGCGCCGTATAGCACCCACCGAATCCTGCACCGTTTCATGATTCTCGAACGCTCTCTTGTCGAGCACACGAGACTCCCCGGTTATTCGATCCAGTCGCATTGCTGTATTCGGCGGGCGCACTGATCACCCTTTTGCCGACTACCGTTGCGCCAGCATGCTACCTTCCTTTTGGTCGTCGTTCTCCGTTCCACACTATTCCAATGGAACTCGAGCAGAGACTCAGCTTCTACTATCGAAGTTACTACTGTCGGCCACTGCGACTCACTTCGTAGCCACAAACAGGGGCAGATAGGGGGCTTCAGGCGGGAAGCCATGTCGCCAGACCACGAAACAGATACGCTCAACCACAGTTCATTGCAGGAGGAGACACGTAGGAGATTTCCGCACTCTGCAGTCGTTTTCACGGACTCTATTCTATCGTTGATAAGCGCGACACTTGTGCCAGGAAATTTCAAATGGGAGAGAGGGCTGTTGTATGCCGGCCGCCACTAAGGATAACCTTCGCTTTGGAATTCAGCCGTGTCATTTTCATTCGGAAACGGAATTTCGGACGTCTTTCTGGAAAATGGCTGCCGAAGTAAAGCGATACGACCCAGCGTCCCGGGCTGCGTCAAAGTCTTCCCGATAACGCAGAAATAGCTCGCGAACAAAAGCAAGGCGTCACAACAACCGGTGTCGTCGATCTGCATAAACCTAAACTTTTGGCGCGCAATGACTGTGTGGCGACGTTCAGTACCGCCGACCTGTCACCACAGTGTCACCACACAGTCAGTTATGCATGCACTCAATCTCGACATGCTCGCTGAAAAATCTTAATTACTCCGCAACCACGGCTCGTATTGCCATAGGTTTGGTACGAAATGATCGTCATGAAATTTGCATTTGTCTTCGTCATCAATGTGTTTGTTTTGAGCGCTGTGAAAAGTCGTAGGATTAGGATTTTAAGGACAAAAAGCCGTGAAAGCCAATAAAATAACTTCATTTTTGCGAATTCTCTTCTAAACGACCATGTCACATCTTCTGATCTTATATGTTCTTCAAAAGTATAATTTTCTCACGAACACGATGCCGTGCTTAGTTTCTGTATAGGAAGACTGAAAGTCTTGCAATGGCACATTTTATGCTCTGATGTCGGGCAACAACACCAGTGTCACAAATTGTAGTAATTTTACTCTCACTCTGAAACAAGACTTCTCAGAGACCAAGTTCCATTAGAAAAAGTATTTGCTTTAACGAGCTCTACAATTATGATCGATCCTGAAATAATCCTGTAACCCCCTGTGTATGTATATATATATATATATATATATATATGTTTTTTAGCTGCAGCGTTAAGCTCCCCTGATTTAAATGGGTGATACGTATACACACACTTATCAAGCAAATTAATCAATCAATCAATCAATAGAGAGCAAAGTTAAATTGAAATGCTTTAGGCACTAACGCTAGGGTGAGTTAGGCGCTCAACTCAATTCGGTGTGGGACTCACCCCGACAAGTGGACCTTATTTCGCCGAGATCATAACCACTAAACGCACCTCTATAGGCACATCATAACTGCTAAACCATTGCAAGATGGCGGCGCCCAGCAGTGCGTTGTGTTTTGTATGTAGCTCCGTGATAAAGAGCTCGTGCGAGTGGACCCAGTGTCCTACTTGTCTTGTGGGTGTAGCCCATGTGAAGTGCTCATCACCGCGCACCGATGTAGGGGCAAACTAGCCCGCTCGGTGTCCTGGATGTCCGGAACTGGAGGGCACCCGCTCAAACGACGCCCTGCTTGAGATCCTGCAGCGGGTTAGCCGCCTTGCGGCGGCAAATACAATCCGAGTGTCGGAGCTTGAACAAGTTGTCTCCCAGCTTCGTCCCCGTCCCACCTGGAACACCGTGAGCACATCGAGAGTGGAGAACGATGCGAAAAAGCAGGTGGCACAAAACAAAGTGGCACAAGACATCGGCGGCAGCTCAAATGTTCCCGCCAAGCTCATTGGTTCGAACGTCTCATATGCGTCTACCGTCACCCGTACTGTTGGTAAACAAAACCAACAGCAACAACAGTGCCAGAGACAGCAGAGACACCGAAAACAGAAACCGCAGCAGCAGTCGAAGCAGACGCCTCTCACAGACGTCGCCAAGAGTGATGTTGATCTTGGTCAACAGCGCCAACAACGGCGAGAAGAGAGAACGGTTGAACGGCAGCAACAACAGCGGGGGAAACTGGAAGAGAAAGAGAAGCCGGCGCCGGCAGTAGAAAGTGACGTCACGAGTCCGCTGCAGCCGCGCGACCAGGCTGTAGAGACAATGGACTGTACAGAGACAGCCAAGGAAGAGCAGCTGGACAACGAAGGCTTCCGGCTGGTGGAGAGACGAAACAAAAAGAAGAGGAAGCTCGCGAGTGAGAGTGGCGGATCGGCCAGCAACAGCCTGGAGAAGCAGGATGGACGCCTGGGGCCGAGCCAGGGCGTTCTCTCCCAAATACACAAGCAAACGACAGTGGAAGAACGCGAAACTAGCGCGACAAGGAAGCACCGTTCTTTTCGAGCAGGAAGTGCAGTCGTAGACTTAGGTGAGCTAACTCTGTGTGAAAACCGTGTGCTATCTATGAAAGCTCTCCGTTTGGAGGGCTTCAGCCGAACAACATCGGCAGAACAGCTGCGTGGTAGGCTAGCCGGGAGACATACTGTAGTGCGTGCTATTTGGAAACTCAAAGTTTCCTGGCCGGACTCCGTCTTCTGCGTGGCCTTTGGTGATGATGATTTTAGTAAAGTTTTGAGTAGCACCTTCTGGCCGAAAGGCGTGATTTTCTGGCGCTGGCTGGGGGCTCCGCCGGTCCAGACTAGGGTATGCGAAGAGTTTACTGATGGACATGGTTTAACAGCTAGACAGCAATGACGCTTTCTGCCAAGGCAGCTGCATGCTGCTCGCAGCTGCAAATTATTGATTTGGAATTGCGAAGGTTTATCTGGGGCTTTACAACTAGCACCAGAACGCTTGTTTAATGATGTGGACATTGTACTCTTGACGGAGACTTTCATGCAGAAGGAAGTGCATTTCAATGAGATGCGAGGTTTCCATCTGCTAGCAAGTCTTCCAGACGGAGGGCGGGGAAGACCAGTAGGTGGACTTTCAATCTATTTACGAGCAGGGTCACCCCGAATGCAATGTGTGTGTCGAGGTGAGTGTTGTATGACACTCACCTCAGGTAGTTTCAACCTCGCATTGTTCTACCTGTCACCTCATCACGATGATGTTGACGTTGCCGATGCACTATCGACCTCCTGTTTTACAATCTTCAACATCCGAATTTCAAGGATGCGAGGTACTTGATATTCCAGCACGGAAGCACCTGCCGGTGCTGGCGTCTCTGTGTGTGCCTGGCCAGGGACGCACCCCACGTCAGCAGCCGACAACGTACTGGTCTAGGCAACTAGATTTGCGTGTATTGACGCGCGCGTTAGAGGTGCTGAATTTAACTTCTGACTTCGAAAAGCAACCACGCTTTGGAGGCCACTGTCAAGGCGGCTGTAGTCAAGAAGAAGTACAGACAAAGACGGGCGCGGCTCTGGTTCACACAGGCCTGCTACTTAAAACGTCGGGAAGTCTTGGGGCTCCTGCGCCGAACACGGGCTCTACACCCCGCCCCCAGGCAGTTGCTGATCGTAGGGCGCTCTATGGCCGACATAGAGCAACCTATAAGAAACTGCTTGTGGAGAGTAAGCGCCGGTATGATGAGGAGGAGGAGTTTCGTTCGCTTGAGAGAGCAGAGCGCGAACCCCATGTCTACATTGGTCGCCGGCAAAACAGAAGCATGCACAGCATGACAAAGGAGCAGTTGCGGCAGCACTTTACTGCCCTTCTGCTCGATGCAAACGCCCCCGCGTTTAACCCAATTATTGAGCAACCGCTCACTCTGGAGCAGCACGACATGAATTTGCCGTTTACGGTGGAGGAAGTTGTGCAAACCTTGCGCGCGTTACCCAAGAAAAAGAGTAGTGGTCCTTATGGGATCTATTACGAACATTGGGCTGAGTCGTCCGATGTTTTAGCGGAGGAACTGTGTAAGCTGTTTAATCAGGTACTCAGCGGGGGACACATACCCCAGGTTTGGCACGAGGCCAGGCTTACTCATCTATTCAAGGGCAAAAACAGTGACAACATGGACGATCCAAATCTCTATCGGGGTATCACGTCGGAACGCACTCTTAAGAAAATCTTCGCCAAGTTGATTATCTCGAGGGCGCTTTCAACTGTGGAGAAGGCCCTACCTCCGGAGCAATTCGGATTCAGGAAAGGTCGAGGTACACAGGACGCGATTCACGTACTCCAGTCGGAAGTTGAACGGGTGTTGGCTGTGCCCGAGCATACTTGTACGCCGTCTTTATCGATTGTGTAAAGGCCTTCGACAAAGCTCCCCGTCACCTACTAGTCAACTCATTTCGACATGCTAGGGTGGGTGGTTCTTTTTTACGAGTGCTCTTCAGCTTCTTTGCTGAAGACCGCCTTGAAGCAAACGTAAGGGGCGAAGACACCTTGCAGCTGAGTCAAAACGTAGGGACCCCCCAAGGGGACCCTTTCAGTTGCCTGGCATTCTCCTTGCTCATCGCAGACCTAGCTCGCCATGTGCGGGAGGAGTTTAGAAACGCCGTCGTCGTCATGTATGCGGATGACATAGTAGTGGCCCACCGGGACCGCGGTGCCATTCGTTGAATTTTCGGCGA
This sequence comes from Dermanyssus gallinae, assembly GCA_003439945.1. Taxonomy (NCBI): domain Eukaryota; kingdom Metazoa; phylum Arthropoda; class Arachnida; order Mesostigmata; family Dermanyssidae; genus Dermanyssus; species Dermanyssus gallinae. The sequence goes on from QVRM01003339.1 coordinate 85,687, forward strand.
CGTAGAAAGTTACCTTCACCGTAAGGGCCTGCAAATAAATGCGCGGAAGACGAAAGCCATGAAGTTTCGCCGTGGGGGTCGATTGGCCGCAGCAGACGTAATACCCTGTTGTGGCCAACCGCTGGAGTTTGGTCAACTCTTTCCCGTATTTGGGTCTGAGACTACACTATACGGGAACGACCTTTACCCAGCACATCGGCGACAGGTGTCGAGCGGCTATTACCTCTATTCACACAGAGGTGAGAGCACTTTTTCGCCCGGTGGGACGGTCGCGGAAGTGTTCAAATTGTATAAAGTGAATGAATTGTATTGTAATTATGTACCATCTTGAAATGCAATGTTATTGCGAAATAAACAATATAACTTTAAAAACAAATAACTGCTAAACGCGCTTGGGCATCAGCTTGCCCTCACAGTTGATGACACGATCTCTCAAGCGCATCTAATCATGCCCTCAATCTCGACATGCCCGCGGAAAAATCATAATTACTTCGCAACCACGGCTCTCAATTCCATAAGTTTGGTACCAATAATATCGTCATAAAATTTGAATCTATAGTTTTGAGAACTGCGAATGGTCGTAGGGTTAGGATTTTGAGGCAATAGGCATGAGAGATTATAAAACGACTTCATTTTTGCGAATTTTCTTTTTAACGGCCATGTCGCTAGCCGGCCTTATATGCTCTTTATGCAGAATTTTCTCACGAACATGACGGTGTGCTTAGTTTTTTCTCAACAAGTTTATTACAGTAGCAAAAAAGTAGTAAACAAATTTTGAATTTTGAATATTGTATGCTCCAATGTCGGGCAACAACACCAGTGTCACAAATTGTAGAAATTTCGCTCTCACTCTGAAACAAGACTTCTCAGAGACCATGTTGTCTTTTGCAGTGTGAGAATCACCCCCAGCAGTTGGACATTATTTCACCGAGATCATAACCACTAAACGCACCTTCATAGGTACATAATAGCTACTAAACGCACGCGCATAGGCATCACCTGCCTCACAGGATATGGCACGATCTTTCAAGTAGTCCGAGGGTAGCCTTACCAGGTACTGGGGGGACCTTCCTTTTAACCAGTGTATCCAGAATAACTTTATATGGTAGGCTACTTAAAGCGTAAAAAAAATATATGTGCTTTGATGAGCTCTACAATTCTTAATATCGATCTTCAAAGAATCCTGTAACACCCTGTATTTATATATCTGTATATATATATATCTGTTTTGTCCGATTGGAATTTGAAGATAATGTGGTAAATGGTAACAACAACGAGTCTTTGAACACGCTCACTCCATACTATATCACGCAGATAGAAGTGGCACGAATACATACATTTTCATACATAAAAACACGCGGAAACACCATTGCGGCTCTAGCAGCATCCCAGCCGTACTACATAAATTAACTCACGAGGACCAGAACGGCAACGAATTAAACAGCCCTCGAATTATTGCCCTAGAATCAAAAATATTTTAGTTAGGTGTTTTTTTAGTTCTAGACGAGCCTCCATCGCCCAGGCACTTGCAATCGCCGTGAGACATTTCCTTAATGCATCTGGGGACCGACATGTTGAGACATCTAGGGGGTTTCTCGAACAGTCTTTGTGGCAGTATCTGACTCTCAGAGGTATGGTCTATCACATATTCTCAATGAGCATCGCGTAAAGAAAATGAGATAAACAACGAGGTTCGAACCAGCGACGCCCCGGTAGATGCCAACCATGACTAGCGCACTAGTCCCCTAGACCACGCCGCTACTGAGTTCCTAGCCTACGTGTCCGACCTAGCCCAAATCACCGGCAGGTGCACAGCACCTAGAACATCTGTATATATATATATATATATATGCACACATGCTCATACGCATGCATCGTTTACCTAGTGAACGTGGTTGTCGTTGCTGTGTATTGGCGACCCAGGTAGGCGCCCAACCGCCGAGCGCGTTGTTGTGACATTGAAGGTCACAAATCCGGGACCGGGCGAATCTGGCGCTCTGACAATCCACGTGCCGACCTTCACGCATGCGTACATCGGCGGCTTTCTGTAGCTGGCGGCTCCACTTCGCCAGGATTCGTTGCGTTGCGAGAGAGACCGTTGAAGTAAAACCGACACGCACACGAGCGTCGTTAGTCAGGGCGCGTCGTTGTCGCCGTCGTCGTCGTCCTCTCCATGTTATCTCCTACGCCGTTGTCGATGACAAGCCAACGTGAAGGCCGGGGCTGACCGGGACGACCAGGAATACCAGGACATGAAAACGACGGGCAGGCCTTAGGCCCATCGGCCCGTCCGCTATTCCTCGCTCATTCGCTCGCTCGCTTGCTTGCCCGACCAACCCGCCAACCAACACACCAACCAACCTCAAGGACTATTGAGGACAACGCGCGCCAAACTCAAGTCACTCTTGGGGGTCGTCTCGCTTTTCGTTTCAGTTTTTCTTACTACTGCTGCTGCTGCTAGTGGTGGTAGTGGTGGTGGTGGTGTTCCAAAGGGGTGATTGAAGTGACGAAGCAAAAGAAAGATTTTGGGCAACGAAGACGACGCATCTAGGCGCTCGCTCGCTGGCTTGGCGGTGATCGATGGCCCACCTGATAACAGCAGCCGCAGAAGGAGGAAAGACGGAAAAGGACGGACGGAACGCTTCGGCACCGATCCCGTGCTGTGGAAAACGCGGCGTCGGTGGCGGCGGCGCTGAGGTTGATGGTGATGATGATAATGATGATTATTGTGCCGAGGACACCGGCGACGACGACGACTATTCCAAGTATCGCGGGCAAACGAAGTCTTCTCTGAAGTCGCGCGGACACATTTCGGACAGCCAGCTAGACTCCGGCCAACAAAAGCCAAACTAGGCTTACTTACCCAGCTAAAGCAATAACTGTAGTAACCCCGCGCCGCGCGAATGGTGAAGGCGAAATGAGGCGGTACTGGTGCCTGGACGGGCGGGCTAAAGCTTTGACGGAAAACCGTTTTAGAGGCGATAGCCGTTTTTCGTCTCTCTCTCGTTTGCTGGTTTTGTTTTATTTCATAGGAGTATATACGCGAATTGATCGGGTTTAGTTGTTCACGGGACGAAGCACATGGCGCCTGTCATACTATGTGCGAGTCGCGCTTTCGATTCCAGTGCAACATGCATAGCATTTCGAAACAAAACCTAACCAACGTTTATTGTAGAATTAAGATAAAGTTAGTGGAAATATAACCAAAATGTAATGCGCTTAGTGTATCCTATTTTTATTTATAATCCATATTTTATTTTTTTTTATGTCTCTTTGTTCTTTTATAAATTCGTTAATGCAGTTTATGCCATTACTCGAAGCAATGATGGCTAAATTAAATAAACTACTTTTGTCTGTACATTTTGGCATTACCGAACACACAACATATATATATATATATACATATATTGATGCTAAAGTGTTGTTATCAGGTCATCAATGCTCATGCCAAATCATTTATTGTTTGATTAAGTTTAATATTGTGAATGCCAGAACCAAAAAAACATAGCCTCGTTGTTTTAGCTATGTGAGCCAGATTGTGTCATTCTATGAACGAGTAACGCTAGATTGTGCGTCTGTGGTGCACAAGCATCTGCTGCTTTTACTGTAATGCCCAATCAATAGACACTTTCGAACTCACAATATATAATATTGGATACAATCGACAGGAGCGTTTGTATCCAATATTATATATTGTGTAACACTGACAGTATATAACACGCCTTAAATATTAAATCATTTATGGCATTTATTTTCTTTTGTGAATTCGCGTAAGTTTATAGTACTATATTTTCACCCGTTCCTTCCTCCAGTTTTACTTTTTGCCCGCCATAGTCGCTTATCTGCCCGAGTACAGCATTATCGTGCGCCGTTACAATAAACTGCATATCCGGTCACAGTATATCTACGTTAAATGTAGGCATGACCGTAGGATTTGCTAGCACTATACAAAAAGCAGCCAACTACTTACTATGCACTCAGAGTTATTCTATTATTAACTAGATTGCAGATACGAATATTTCTTTACAATTCACGATTCTGAAGGACATTACATATATATATATATATATATATATATATAATATTTATACGCACATGTGTATCTGTCGTTTAGTTCACGGCAGGAGAATATTTTCTACAGCTATGACCGATCATGTTTTCACACCGCCAATGGATGATAAGCAACGTACACAGGGGCGATGTCACATGTTAGCACAGAGCAGGAGGTGCAGCGCCGCAGCTCTCAATGGTTACATTTGCAACAGATCAGGAGATCAGAGCCTGAAGAGAAAGAGGACCTTCGAAGTATGAAGACTACCAACCAGACGACGGCGGCAAACACCATCACAGTAAGCGTCCTTGTAGTTGTAGCAGCAGTTGTCGTTATTGTTGTTGTTGTTGTTGTTGTCGTCGTCGTCGTCGTCGTACCAGTGAACGTGGGTGCACTGTGGTGGCCGTGTAACAAAGGTGACAAGATTACGTTGCGGCTTTTGCTTGTTGGATATTGTGCCAAGGGAAAACAATAAGGAAACACTGTGGTAACCACTCCGCTCATTGCCACAGCAGAGGCGGCTCTCTGTTAGGAGGCTCGGAATCACTCGGATGAAGCCGCACCCGTTCCGACCTCGAGGGAGAGCAGATCTCCCAAAGGCGTCAAAGTTGCCATGGGTAGTAGCGGTAGTAGTAGTAGTAGTAATAGTGTCGAGCCCGGTGGCGTGGTGGATTAAGTCTCCGCCTCGCAACCGGAGGAGACACATCGGTGCGCGGGTTCGAGCCCCACCGTTGCACATTTTGTATTTATGGGGGTCCGCCTATGAAACAATGTGAAAAACAGTTCCGTGGACGTTAAATCTTGGCTGAGGGTCAGCCCGAAAACTTTAGAGTAGTAGTAATAGTCGTCGAAACGTCGGTAGACGTTTTGACAGTGCTGATGGAGTTGATGGCAATAAAGGCGGTCTTGGCGAGTTAGCGAGAGAGAGAGAGCGCGCCCTATGACAGAGGGGGTGGGATGGGCGAGGGGGAAAGAGTGGAAGATCTCCAGGCAAATGGGGGCGAAAGGATTTTGAAATAAACTAAAATTTTTCGTCTTGTTCGCCCTCTTCTCCTTCGCCTGCTGCTGAAAACTCGCATTGCCTTCTGTTGTTCAGGGCTGCATCTAGGTTCAGCGCTCGCCGGCAATTCAGTGGTGTTACAGCGATTTACAGGCGTTGTCATTGTTCTTGATGTCGTCGGAAACGTGTCGAATGTGGCTTACAAGCTTCGAGAGGCTCAGACGAAACGAACAACACCAAATCCGGACGCGGATGAGGTAACCAAAGAACACAATCACAGAGAGGAAGAATGAGCAAGGGAGAGGAAAAGAGGAACGCATGCCTGCATGTAAGCTTGAGGAAGACGATGATGCTGATGAGAGCGAAAGAAACGGTAAGGGATCGACGAGAGTCGATAGGGCAGAAAGGTGGAAGAACACAGGAAGCTGACTCGAAGTCCAATAGACTGAGACTGCGACAAGAAAGTATAGGCAGATCAAAATTGGCTCATAGTGAAGCCTAAGGATTTGGCATGGCCTCTCTTTGCGCTCCTACCTCCACTCCCTTCGATAGGGCGGGCGCGAATCAGCCACGGCGGAGTGGCAGATGCAACGTCTCGCCGCATTGCCAGCCAGCAACCGCAGCTCTGCTGCGCTGATACTTTCGGCAAGCCTCGCGGCGCCTTAGCAAGGCTCTACGACATGACGAAAGTTTCCCTTAGGTCAACCCCACTTAGAGCCATCAGTGCAACACAATAGCGACAGCACTACCAACAACTACAACAACAAGAACGTGTCTAAAGGCAATATCCTTACGGCACTGGTCACGTCAGCGAATGCACTCGGGCGGCGCTCGGCGTCTACTGTAATAGATAGTCGGGACTTGTCGGGAAAAATCGCCATGGCAACCGGCAGGTGCGGGCGGCATCGAATGTCGCAAGCTTCTTCCTGATCAGGCTGATCTTGTCATCTAGGTGAAGAGTCTTAAAGCCGAATTAAACGAGCTGGGCTGATGCTTCCAGAAACTTCAACTGCGGCTTTTCGACGTTTAACGATGATGCGGTGGAGGATGGATCGGTGAACTCCGTAGGTGAATTTTGCCGGCAAAATCGACGATTACCGCCGTAGACTTCGGTTCAAAGTGAAATCCCGTTTATCATGGCTTCATGAATCCATTCCTTCTTTGTGCTCTTTCTCTAAGACCATCTTGTCGTCGTTGTCGTCTATGTCGTCCCTCTCTTTAATGCTGCAATCGCAGCAAAGCTGCTTTTTGTCCGGTTGAGTTTCCTCGAACGATGACTGCTCATTTCACCGACTTTGATCACATGTGTCTTGGCCAAAAAGGAAAACAGATAAATTAACAAAATGAAGAAAAAACAGAAACAAAATTTAACCGTTAGCCGCGTTCCCTTGGTCGCCAGTTTAAGGCGCAGGCCACTAGGCTATGACCATCTGGTGGGCTCGCGATAAGCCGTAAGCTATAAACTTTTCGGCCGTAGCAGGTGTGGGCTTATGATCTGCAATGACGCTTGCAAATCGAACACAGTCAGCCGGAAGCCCCGAGAAGTATCTGGTTCTTTAGTCACATTTACAGTATCTCAGAGCGAACACTGCCGGCCAGTCAAACGTTCACTCTGCGCACACTTACTGATATAAATATCACTACGAAATACAAAATCAAACTTCTAAACTTAAAAAACTAAAAAATTATGACAGCACTTGACTGAAATAGTTATATATATATATGCATATATTTGCGACAAAACCTAAAATAATATTTTGGCTGCTAAGTTTGCCATTGAGCTTATTCTGAAACGCTCTGCGCCAGCCAAATACTTACCCGAAAAAATCAAAGTGTTAGTTTATTTCGAAGCGTACATATTCTTACCTTACCCAAATATTCCACCGCTTCATTGCTGAATTTATGGAACTAAGGCGTACGCACAGTCAGATAGGAAAGAAGCGACTTACGGCGTTCTTCTATGTGCCCCTATTGCCGACAAATCCTATGAGAAGTGTAGGCGCCACTAGATAGACAGCGGCGGATGCACAAACGTAACTGCCCTGTCGGTACTAGTTTCCCGCAGTCCCGCTAGAGTGTGCCAAATTGATCGACTTCCCGAGAAAATAAAAACGTAAACACTTAACACAGCTTCTACTGCGGGCATATGCAAATAAAAAACTGTCTCTCCTGCACGAAATCTGTTCTCTCTTAGAGAGGGAGAGCCCAAGTTCTCTCTCTCTCTCAGCAAGCCCGGAAGGAACACTACTGGAGGTAGTTGATAGGCTAAAAATACGACTTGTTCGACCCGGCCGCACCTGAGCGTTTTGCGGTTCGGCTGCCACACGACCTCGAAAGACGACCTGCCCCTCCTTCTTGCTCCCTCGAATCGTGTTCTCCGATGCGGCGACTTCCGCCAACTTCTTTGACTGCGCCAAGACTTCGGTGGAATTATACAAACGACAATTGTGCAATGTTGGCCTGCGTCTGGTCGCTTAGTCGGTCGCACTGTAACCACGTGCACGGCAATGCAACAGCCAACAGCTGCAGAGTCGCGTCAAGGTGCGAAGAGACCCTATTAATGGAGGCTATTCGCTTCCCATGCGAAGCGCTAATAGGTGAGGCTGCGCTGCAACTGTTGGTAAAAAGCAAGTGTTTCTTCATCATCGCGCTAAAACGCACGCACAGGTGGAGGAGACATACACTTAGGACCGTTCTGGGCCCGCAAAAACTTTTGGTCAACAAAGCGGATCGTAATAGGTAAAATGTAAAATATCGAGGGCGAGAAGCAATGAGCGATAATGAGTTCGCGGCCATCAATGTGACACAATCTTTTGTGATCATGTCACATTGGTGGCCGCCTGCACAATACCTGCACTGCGATAGCTTCACCGCGAAAGGTATCTCGCAGTGCAGGTACCTCGAGAGACCGTGAGTATGAGGAGTTAAAAAGCTTTCTCGGGCTGACCCTCAGCCAACGTTTAACGTCGACGGAACCGCTTTCGCATAGCTTCGTAAGGCGAACCCCATAAAGACAAATGTGCAACGGTGGGGCTCAAAGCCGTGCAGCTATTATATGTGTCTCCTCCGGTCGCGATGCGCACGGGAATACTCCATGCCACTGGTCTCGACGTGAGTATGATGACTAAAGCTAACATTTGTGGTACAATGTTTGTTTCAAAGAACACACAGATAACAGAGATAAACATACGGTCACTGATTTTGCGTTAAAGATCTTGTTAGCAAGGTTTTAAGGCCGGACACTTTGAAGGAGCAAGTCACATATTATTTGCTTTGCATTGAAGGATAAGAACGCCAATTTGTTGCTGTAATTATTCATACGCGCGGTAAAACTTAAGTGAATCTTCATAGAGCCTACGATCAACTGTGCACTCAAGATTATTCGTATTAGCCGGCAAGCGGTGATATGGACCAGGCACAGTGATGAAGATCATTCAAAATAAAACACAGTTCTCCTGCTACACTGAAGTAAATAAACGTTTTTTCAGATATAACTTTGGTGGCAATACGTCTGTTGCACGACCCACATATATGCTTGGGATCGAATAAGCGTGACGCTATGCACATATGTACACAAAGATTTTTTATATTCCTTCTAATGTCACAGGAATCAAGAGAAGCGGCGTTATTTTCAAGTCGATGATCGCCAAGCAAATCAATCCTCACGTCCTCGAAAAGAGACAAGCCAGCAGCACGGCTTTTATAAACCACCTTTAAAACAAGTGGGTGTTGCATATGTATATATATATATATATATAGTTCCGAGAAAGGACGCTAGACTTCAATTTAGCGATAGGGTTGTCGCTGTAATTAGCATGGCCGCGGAAAAACGACGGCCTTGTGTACCTACCTGCGTCTAAGCTACAGGCCATGGGGAATCGGCATAAGCAGCGCTTCCCCGGAGAACGGTAGAAGGATCGCGCTAAGGTAAACAACACGCGTAGATCGAACTTCTATTACCGGCTATTCGGCTATTCGGTCTTGGGTCTTGTGCGGGAGCCTCAGGCAGTGTCTGCTGTGTTGACGGACAACCTCCACAACGGACGCCCGCGCAGGCATGCATACATGCAAATTGCTAGAAGAAAGCCATTCCACGAAAATCTCTATTTCATACGACAACGATATGACGATAAGAACAACAACTGCATCAACAGCAAGAGCAACAAGGCCGACAACAACAGCAGCAACAACAAAAACCCATATAGCAGTAACCGTCGGGGGTGTGCGATGGTGTTGACGACTGGGGCAAGCAATCTAACGCCTCTTCTCAGAAGCTGCAAAATTGTTTGCAAATACTGCAAAGAGAAGGCAGCGTGTTTGCGTGTGGAACCACCAATGCTAGTAAAACCAACATTTTGGATAAATGTATAGCAATCAGAGAGGAATGCAACTTAGTCATCTTCTATACATATTTTGTCTCATAATAGTCGTCAGATGAAACTGCACTATCGTCTTGATAAGACATAGGTCTTTGGTGATGCTGCTATATGTGTGTTCTTTTGTCAGTAGTAGCTAGAATTTAAATTGTTTTAAGGAGGTTGTTTTTAATCCTAGACTATCTTCCGTCGCCTACGGACTTGGCACTTAACCTGAGGTATATCTTCAGGGCACCGAGGGCCGGGCATGTTAAGATATCAAGGGTTTTCCCCAACAGTCCTTGTGGCAGCATGGCTGCTGACCCTCAGCGGTATGGTTTATCATCTATTCTCAATGAGCATCGCTAAAAAAAAATCGACCAACAGCAACCATGACTAGCGCACTAGTCCCCTAGACCACCCTGCCACTTGTCCGAATGCAAGGCAACAGCATTTTCACTTAAATAGCTTAGCTTGGATATCGTACACTTGATAATTCTTGGCAACATGGCGCGATGAACTCCTCTGTGAGTGTTTGCAGAATGAAAAAAGTATCTTGCTTCCGGCTCTGGTATAATAGACCAATTGGAAAATTGATAGGCCTTGCGAAGTGAATGAAAAGCTGTGTAGATGTGAACTGATTCATGAGTTGTAAGAGCCACCATACAAGGAGTCGGTAATACTGTTGTGTTGAGTGTGTTTTCTTGCTACAATATTGTATCACACCGAGGAGCTGGATCCTGTTTACTGTGTACACAATTGTGTATATGACCATATGACTGTGTAAATTTACTCTATGTTATAAAATCTTATTTTTTTCGAAAACTAAAGCATTAGTAATGCAGTTTCACAAATAAATCACGTTCTCGGGAGACAATTGTCGCTCCATTGGCATCATTAATAAATTATCGTTTATAAGATCAGCATATAAACCAAGTTCTGAATATATATATATATATATGCAAGATCATAGTTTTTTGCTTGCTGTCAAGGCTCTGACTATGCCTGACAACCTATTGCTCAATACACAAAACATTGAGCTCCCGCTCTAGGGTCTGGGGTTTGTTCTCCAGAGAAAATGAAAGGTGGCATCTCCATATGGATTATAATGTACCCAAGGGCTATGCTGTAACATCTGCGCTATGTAGAATTAGATAGATTGGAGTCCCCACAGAGGCCGTACTTCTTGTGTAGAAAGCTTTGTTCTTACCAGTGCTATGCTATGATACTTTTCTCTGGGGTGGTGGCTCTAACGGAATTGTCCGGAGAGTTTGAGTAATACAGCATGATACATTTAGAACCATACGCTTTACATGAACAATATCACAACAATAACAGGTATATGTATCTACCACCGTTACGATTCATACAAAACATGAATTAGGAGAGTAATCATCCAAACTGATGCGGCCACTATCATAGCATAGATTGCTAAAGATAGATTGAGATTAGGGGTTCGGTCACATTGTATGAGAGAGCGCGGAATTACTTCTTACTTTAGTCTCCTATCTCCCCGTCACTTTGCCACATTCCGTCTGTCCGTTTCTAGAATGGCAGCGAACGACATCGGTGCGGAAATCTTCGTGCCGTGCGATAGCCGCCGACGGCTTCACCACGATAGGTTCAGCTACCGACACCTAACGAGATATGCAGTGGCCACGCTATCGAAGAAGAAATGAATATTGCCCGAGCGGTCAGAGACGCTCATGGTACGAGATTAATGATGAGAACAACGGGAAGGGCGGTCGCCAGAGCCGCGAGGACATTAACGCTAACAAACAGGCCTGCATTGACGAAGATACGCCGCACTAAATCGCTACCTTTCGAATGACGACCGTACATAAGTATACATTATATATATATATATATATATATATATATATATATATATGATTAGGCAGTGAAAGCGGCAAGGCAGCGCCGAGACGATTACAAATGACCAGAAATGATGACTAGAAAACTGAGATTTGATTACAGAGTTTAGGGAACGGGTGTTACCACATTCAACTGTCACCTTGGTTGTCGTGTCTAGGAGCATAGTTAGCTGCCGCTTGATTGCTATTGTCACATGATTGTCGATTGTCACTTTAGTCAAGTTTGAAACTGCAATCGTCAACAATACTGTAGCGGCACGTGTGATAATCAAAATGTATGAGACGGCGATTGTTAGAATCATCGTCTCTTAGAACGCATCATAAAAGACGTCAAATCATTTAGAACCGCGTGCTGCAGTTTGCTACCCTGGGTGATGCTGGCCACCACAAGCTTCTTCGAGCGTTCAAGGCCAACTGAGGCATTCTTACAGGATGAATGTGAGCAATGAGCGTCACTAGGAGGTGATCTTGTGCAGACAGCGTATATGTGTGTGTGTGTGTGTGTGTGTGTGTGCGTGTAATGAACCAGTTAGAATACCACTGCTGTGGTTATGCGGACTGAGCCGCATCGTACTCGCCACCACGCCTTTCGGCGTTGTCGTACAGAAAAAGGTGAAACTGCGGACGCCGCGCAGGTTGCCCCCAAACGCTTTGCTAAGGAGCGCCAACACATTGCCGTCTTGTTCCGAGTCGTTGACAAAACCCCCCATTCCCCAAACCCCCACCCACACCCTATGCGCAGACACTCTATCTAGTAAGCACACGTATCTAGGCCTGCGCTTAGCTCACAAAAACAAGGCGCTCTGACCGTAACAAGGCGCTGCTTCGATTCCAGCCAGGTATTGGGCCACTGAGCCACCGGCGTCGAAAACAATCTTTGTCAGCCGCGTCGAGGTTGTGGCGATCGGATGATCGGAGATCGGATTAAGTGGTCGCAGATCAAAGATCGACCGTGGTCGACGTCGTACGTATCCAGCATCGCATTGCAGTCTGCAGTCGTCAGAAGAATCGACCAAAGAAAGGCCCTAAAAGGGACGTCAAAATACTCGCTGCTGCGACCACAAATAGGTATCATCTGCTGTGACGTAAGGTAGGTTCAAATCAGACCTAACTCGGTTTTGAGAATCAATCACGAGGAGACGAATAAGATATAATGTTGTTATGCACTTGGCAGTTTCGCAGATGTTTTAGCATCACAATGACAACAAGATCGACATGAAGAATGGTATCGGCGGTGACGATTGTTCCCTGCCCACTTTCCTTTGATCGCCCATCATCAATAAGCACGGACTGATCCATCATTAGCAACACCGATCACTCGCTGTGTCAATCGCGCGTAACCTCATTTCGAAATTAACTGATAACTATCAGGTTATTCGTTAATGTTATTGTTGCGGTTATTGCTGTTGTTATTGTTGTTTCTGTTGCTGTCGTTGTCGCTATGATGGCTATTCTAGCTACTGTTGAATATTCTGCCCCTCACTGTCTCTGACAGACAAACGTCGCATCGTAAGACTTTACCACGCAGTCCTTGCAGCAGGCCTTGACGCTGACTGCCTCTAGTCGGGCCTAGTTCCTTGTCGACTGCTCAATCCCTGCGTCTCTTGCGTACGTTCAAACTATAACGTTTCCGAGTTTCGGCGACGACGCCTCAGGCGAACGCCTCCTACCTGCCAGAGAAGCACATACTGGTTTTGCCATTAATATGTACAGATCATTGCGCTCGTTCGAGACGGCTGAGGTCGCCGAAGCTACGCCAACAGCGGAAAGCAACCCGGCGGTAGTATACTGCTATTCGTGGCGCCACCACAATGCTGCTGTTGCTAGCGGGCGCCATTGTTGACAATTTCCTCATCCCCATGCCCCTCGTCGTCGTCGCCGTCAGAGATGACCGGCGGCATCTGATGTAAACCAGCCTAGATGCGAGGCCACTTTGGGCGACCATAGTGCACTGCTGGTGCAGTCTCTCCCCTGTCGTCGACCTAAACATACGGCATTGTTGATGTCGTCGTTTGGCCACGCGAATTGTCGCCACGAATTCCCATATCCTGGTTGTGAATACGTTGGCCTCTAGCACGGCTGTGTGCGAGCCACTGAGATTGCGTGAACCGTTCGTCAGTGGTGGTTCCGCCCAATATCTGTGTCTGCACTGCTGGCTTATCGATTCGTCCTTGGTCTTGACCAGGGGCGAATCGATAGAGGCCATGTTGGGCCGTTGCCGAAACGTGGCTACAAACAAAGCAGAAAACTGTCAGGCCTGAACGGCGCAGGACAGCTGTAAGCTGCACGTCGAAACACGCCAAATAAATAAGCCGATGAGTTGACTAGCACAACCGTTTCGCTGCAGCTCTCCCGTCTAATCAAAGGTACGCCATCGTTACACGTGTTATTCGTGCGATCAAGGCCAAGCCACGCCTGCAACTGCAGCTAACAGAGCTACAGGGGGTTTGCTGTAACGACATTGAGCCGAGAGAACTTACACAAGCCGCTTATAGCCACGGCTTTGGTGCATTTTCTGAGCTCGCCTACGAGTGAGACGAAAAGCTCATTTAGGATAAACAGGTTTATCTAACTTCGAACGATGTTATCTAAGGTGACGATACTTTTCGCGATTTGCGTGTCATATTTGAAGGCATTCGAGACGTATCAACGCTCAAGCTACTCTATACCATTGCTCTACTCGGTAATGCAATGTGCATTGTCTAGATTAGTACCATTGTTTTGCGTTGAGACGACAAGAATGTCCTGCATTCCTGTCTAACTAAGTGTTATCTCTCTAGGCAATCCCAACAATTGTATGGCACGGATCAATAAGCCTCAAGGGAAGAGAGGCTCAGCAAAATTCAGGCCCATTTCATATAATAGCCTGTACTACTGGCTTCTGGTAGAAGCGTAGCTGGGTGACGTTCATCGTGAGACCCTTGATCGGCTCACGCAGACATTTCGAAGGCAAGCTAGTCAAAATCACCCACCCATCATGCCGTATGTCAATAGGCTAAGACTATTTATTGCTACGTCAAGAATGGCAAAAGATAGAGAAGTCAAAGTTTATAGAAAGAGCAAACTTCCTACCTGCCAACCAATTATCGTTTGGCTAACTTGACTAGGATATATATATATATTATTTTTATTTTTTTTATATATAAAGGGTGTTTCGGGAATAAGCAAAGAGCGATATACGAAATTGTAGAGTTCGTTAAAGCAAATATTGTTTCCAATGAAACATGGTCTCTGAGAAGTCTTGTTTTGAAGTGAGAGTAAAATTACTACAATTGGTGACACTGGTGTTTTTGCCCGTTATAGAAGCACAACATGTGTAATTGCGACCCATCCTATATAGAAAATTCTGCATCAAATCACTCGACAGTCTTCAGAATGTAATCTCGATGAACCCGGTCGAAGGCGTTTTTAAGTTGAGTTTGCCGGCAGCAAAGTTCTCCGGTGCACTGTTAATGAAGACTCTCGTAGTGTGGACTGCAGCTCCGATGCTGGTAAGCCCCAAGGTTCTCGCATACAAGAGTTGCTCCCAATTGACAGTAATTTTCGCCGCAATTCTATAGGAGACCAATGAAATGAAGATTGGGCGAAGCGACCTACCCGGCTTTTTGTTGTGATGGGACGACCAGTAAAAAGTCAACGCGGGTGGCCTCAAGCAATGTACCACTTCTGCTGATATCAACCACTAATGCCAGTTAGCGCAGGAAACGGTTGGCGACGGCTGGCTCAACGTAGGGTGGTCTCGTCGGCAGATCGAGGACATCCGGCTCTCTGGGGTGCTACAACACAGAATCTACACAGTACATCTAAAGAAGAGCATACTTATGTGTCCATTTGTCGAGCGCGATCACCTATTATCTTCTGGGTACCCTTTTTCGGCCCAAGAGATTGTCCAACAGAAGAAACATGTTTTGTTAACCACTCGTTCTCTTGAAACGACCACTTCTGTAACTTCCACCATTGCGACTAGTCGTCACGTTGCACCTTTACTTCCATATGATTAGGCTTACGCAAATCCCATGAGCTGGTAGTGAGATTTGTTGTAGTCATTTGTCGTTGTTGTTTTTTTTAATCATCACGCATACTCACTCTCTCGTTCGTTCAAGCTGAAAGAGTTTTTACTTTGGACTAAAAAAAATTATTTCAGCTTGAACGAACAAGAGAGTAAGTGATGATAAAAAAAAAACAATCTTTTATATAACTGCTTTGAGGCTTCTGTTTTTGAAGTCGAATGACTCTAAGTTACTTGTTGTTGGCAGTGGCAGACCCAAGGGAAAGTTCAGATCCTAACAGCTAATAGCCTCTTATAACACTTGTGATGGTAACCGCATCAGTAGTAATAGGGCATAGATAGTTTAAGCAACCCTTTAACGTGCGAACAGAAGTGAGGCATGGTTCGACGGTCGTATTAAGCATTATTGCCATGGGTTTCACACAAAACCTAAAGCCAAAATATTCGTTGTAGCAACCCGCAACTCGCAATTCGCCGGCAGCCTTTCACTAGCAGAGTTTAGTCCCCCTATGGCCACTGCAGAAGGTCTCGCACGGAAGCTCCGGACGCTCTGTTGCCACGATCGCTACCCTGGACGACTCCTGTTGCCGCGTTTGTACCTGTCACGAGCGAGCGCCAATCACGGCGCTAACCAGAGCAATTGCGCGTCGATGAGTTTATTCTGCCGAGAAAAAAGAGAGAAGGAAGAGGCGGTTCTTCCGACTTGACGGCGGCATGCAACAAGGCGGCTCAAAAACAGCGGGAGTGTTCCAAAAGCCAGACCTTCACGTAGACGTTTTTCTATGACTTTTTGCGCCGCCGACTCCCTGTTCGCCCGCTGTTTAAGGCTGAAGTCTTGTGACAAAAGCGTGACAAATCTGCCAGACAAGCATGCGTTGCTGGATGCGCCAATGCCCCTCCCTCTTAAAGCATTCCTCAAATTCTCCAAGTTTAATTTACTGTTCGAATGCTCGCACGACACGACACCGCCAGCAGGAAAGCTGACGTGGCTCGGATGTCAGCTCAAGTCGCCCCTTCCTCTGTATCGATTTCTTTTTCTTTGTCCTTTCAAGCATGTCGGTCTCGTACACACGATACAGACAGGGTCGGAGACTTCTAGCGGCGCGAGTTAAAAGGACTAAGCCGCACAAACACATTCCTAGCCTAAGCGAGATATACTCACGATAAAAAACGCACGACGTATTCGGTGGTGTTATGCTTTAATCCAATTTGGATTGGCCGTCGTGAGTGTTACATTGCTAGACATGCTACACGCAGATAGTGCAATCAAGTAATATTACGAAACATCAATGCGGTAGTTTTAGACCCCTATGGCGACGACATTGGGCCTAAACACCAGCCAAATATATATATATATATATATATGTGAGAAAAAAAAAGTGTCAGCAATAAAGTGTACGACTTTGATGGAGCTTTATCGCCAATGGTGCCTTGAAGCTCCTCGGAATATGTGTTTGCTCCTAATCGGCACTTAACGTGGTAATACATTATGAAACACAATGTTTTCAGTAAACGCGCTTCTTAGCCTTAATTGGACGCAACTCGCCATCTTCTCACAGTAAAAGCCAGAGAAGGACAAACTATTTCGCATTTAAAAATACCTCGTCAGCTAAGACATCATAGGACTGACCATCAAAATACTACTGTACGCCTTCTGTTGAGACTGCGCCTTCACATTTTTCATTAATGAAACCATCTCTATTAAGACAACTGCCTCGCACACACAATTTGCGGCTCTATACGGGCACACTTAATCGAGGTTGTCGACCTTGTGGTCTTTGTTTTAGCCGGCGTTTGACGTGCAGCCAATGAAGTCAGCAACACGTGCTCTAATAAAGCCAGGTTGATAAAAGCAAACAGCGGCGGCAACCCCGAAGTGTATGGCAACTTGTCGCCTACTTGGAGACGCATGCATCGATAGCCGCGGTGGGGAGGCGGGGGGGGGGGGGGTTACAAATCGAAAAGCCGCTACAGGGAACCCCAGGATACCTCCTACTGACGCGAACTCCTACTGAACACAACAACAGCTGTAGCTGTACAACAACAACAAGGCATGTTTATGCCAGTGGGCCTGTGGCCAGCAGCGGCCTACGGTAGCGCCGTTAGCTGCCGGCTATGTTATCTCTGATGTATTTTTCCCTCTCTATTTTCTTTCCCCATGTTTCTTTATCCCTCCCTCTATCTCGCGCGCTCTCTCTCACTCTCTGGCCCTACTTTCCTCTTTCGACCGCTCTCCCTTGCTACCACTAGGCTTTCCTTGATAACACCACCGTATGGCCGGGGGAGAGGGGGAGGGGGGAGAGTACGTCACAAAACAGAGGAACAAGATGGGTACGAAAAGTATGACGAAGATGATGATGATGACGGTGCCAGTGACAACGACGACGAAGAAGAAGAAGAAAAAGTCGACCGACACAAGTTGTACATTAAAGCGGTACAAATTTCGGCATGTTCGACAAGCCACTTCAGTTCGGGCCGGCATCGGACCCGACGTCCGACTAGAACAGGAAGGAAGAAAGCGGGTGTTTCGTCAAGCCAACGTCTCCGGTTACCGGCACGATATGATAGTTACTGCATTTTGCGCAACACCAGCAGCAGCAGCAGCAACTGCAGGACGCAGGACTATCGTCGTCCTGACGATCCTTACCGCCAGCATCGCCATCAGCAACAACCACAACAACCACCACCACCACAGCAGCAACAACAACCATATAGCATGCAGAGGCGCTATGTAGCGATCGGAGGGACGTGCTGCTCGTTCAGCCAAGACCAACAAACGCCGAAAACACGCATCGATTGAATACCCTCGCGACTTTGGACCCTTTGTGTTGAAGACGCCAGACGGACCAGGCCCATCCGCATCATAGGCAAAGTGGCAAGCAAATACCTCAAACTTGCCACGGGTGACAAGCGTGTCAAACGCTTGTTTTTTCCGCTAAACTTGTCGCTAGACGTGCAACGCGACATTGCGGCTGCAGTGCTTGGTTCCCGCGTCATTTCCCGCGGCAACTCCCGGCCTCGCAATATATATCTCTCTATTAGCTCCTCCAGTTAGCCCGACGCAGGCATAGATCAGAGAGATACTTGTATAGATGTTGGCCAATCGAGTATGCGTTGTGTAGTCGTATACGTGTGTGTGTGTGTGTCCGTATATAAATGAACTTAGGAATGCAATTCAAATATACTAGCGATTGGCAATTTATTAAACCAAAACCACCCTAATCAGACCCTTTACTGTTTTTTTGGGGTTTTTTGTATACGTTTAGCAAAATACCAAAATTGGCAATATCCGAAACAGATCAAAACAATATTATCGTTACATGTTGCACCCCCCCCTCTATAGATGAACACAGAGCACAAGCAGTTTGCGTCAAAATGTATATATATATATATATATATATATATATATATATATATATATATATATATATATATATATAATTTTTTTTTGTTATAAATACTTTATGAAGTTTACTTTGCACTTGCATGGGTGTAAGAGCCACCGATGTATATTAGTCTCGTAAACGAGTAGACTTGTTTTTTTGTAAGTGTGCAATTAACTGTACGCGTATTACTGTATGCCAATTCCTGTATTCTTCTAGCTTTAGCTGTTTGACTGGAAGCATAACTCGAGGTAGCTAGAAAGACGGTTAACCGACGCGCAAGAGTTCTCTCTATTTAGACTGCGCCAACTAGGCCCAATGGCTCAATGCTACTACAGCAACAATTTAGTAATCGGAGAGCCTTTTTCCTTCTTCATCGAACGCCACTTATATTAAAATGAGGGCATCTGAGGGCGTCTACGCTGACTTCTTCTTCCGAAGTTTTCGTACATTCCTGCGGCTAAAGTTTGAGCCCCGTCAACCGCCGACCACTTCGCGCCCTTTGAATTCAAAGTCTTTGAAGAAGCAGCTTTGAACTTCGTCAATGCCCTCGACAATATTGGGCCTCTAACCGCGCCGCATGCCGACTGTGCATGCCGATCTGGACGAACGTAATGTCAGCTCTCTAAGGACGATCTCAACGCGTCGTGGCAAAAGACAGGCACATATCAGAGAGGACGTAGGATAAATGTATGATCTGACCTCCGGTCCTGGTACAAATCCAACATTTGCGGGTTTCTGTCGCTGGTGTCTGCCTGCCTGCTATGATTCCTACTGTTGGCGTCACCGACGAGGTTTGGGCAGAACGCATGAGGATGTTAATTGTGCTGTATTCGCGTGGCAGCACGTTCTGAGATTACTGTCAAACTGACATTAAATAATGCGGCAATGCAAATGCTTTGAAAAATACCGTTGA
The DNA here is from genome assembly GCA_003439945.1 of Dermanyssus gallinae. Classification (NCBI taxonomy): domain Eukaryota; kingdom Metazoa; phylum Arthropoda; class Arachnida; order Mesostigmata; family Dermanyssidae; genus Dermanyssus; species Dermanyssus gallinae. Next base: position 105,275 of record QVRM01003339.1, read on the forward strand.
ACGGCCCATACCAAAAACTAAGTTTAATACGAGTATTAGGCAACATCTGATAATTTTGTTCACCTTTCACTAACAAGGGTGTGGCTTTGGAAGCCTGAGATCCGCGTAATTTAGCTATGCAAAAGAGACGTGTGAGTGGGCCCATTGTCGCAATCAGCACGGTGCATTACAGGCCGTAGTGCGTTGATGCGTTCTTTCAGCTGATCTGAGGATGTTACGTCGACAGTTGCAAGTCGGCCCAAAATCTGTAGACTTTTAGCACAGTATTCTCATCCGAAGCCGAGAACGTCAATTGGCTGTTTAGAACGTGGTGCATCCTCCGTGTCTATACTACCTTTCTTAAATAAGGCAATGCATTTGGTAACTGTACTGTACGCCGGTGCATTATTTCCGTAAACTACATCTAAATTGGCCTTCAATTTCGCAGCAATTAAGCCTTTAAAAAATGTGAAGCACCATACGGTACCTATTCAGCTCTGTTGTCATGGTGGAGGGTCTGACATATTACAGTTCCGCGTCATACTACAAACGCAATTCTGAACCAATACTAATGATACTTATTTTTATTACTTCCGAGGAACGTCTCTTTCTCTTCGGCACTGAAGACGGCATGAGTTTTTTTAATTGTAGATAGACGATGCACTTTTTGATCCACCATATATATCGATATATATGTAGTCGGCATGATTTTGAATTCTAGATAGGCAATGCACTTTTTGATCCATATATATATATATATATATATATATATACAACTGCAATCTTCTGTTGCGGCACAATACATTCGAACTCGCACGTTTGCTCTATACTTGTTGATGTGTCTCCCGTACATCGAGTTCAATGTATAGGCAGATTTCACATTTGCAGCGGCGACTAACGCAGTAGCACAATCAATATATCGCCTGCAGATGGCTGTGCCGCATCACTTCGATTTTGGCAACTCGCCGCCGAACCGTTGATTTCGGACTGTGTATCAGCGAGCGCGACAGGACAAGAACTGACACGCATGGTAGACACGCACGCGCGAAGGCACGCAGGTAGGTCGTAATCGATTTTCCAAGAACAAAAGCGATGTAGCAGAGTGTGGTGGGTAGTAACTGCAGGGCCAAAAAGGGCTTCTTCTTGGCGGCACATGTCCTTAACCCAGCTTCCCTTCTCCGGCCTCGGCCTCGTTTTTTCTCTTCTTCTTCCACCTATTGTTTCCGTTAAGTGCCCTTTCCACGCCTCGAGCAAACTAACTAGCTCGCCAACCTGCTGGCCATTGCGGTTCCTTTTCTCCAGCGGCGATGGTAATTAATGGCAGCTGCAGCTGCAGCAGCGACCGTAGTGGCGGTAGCAGCTGGCAACGTGGCACCGCCAGCAAGATACCATACGCTCCTCCCAGCGAGATGGTAACACGCATCCCCGGGGCAAGGTACCACGCACCCCCCCCCCCAACGGCAACTGTTGCTACCTAATCAGTCACGCATGCAGTTAGTCTCGCTGTTGGTAAACATAAGCTGGGAAACACACAGAATGGCTCGATAGATTGACAGATGTTTTTGTTGGTGTTGTTGTTGGCATTGCTAAAATAGTGGTGGTAGTAGTAGTAGTAGTAATTGCTAGTGTTGTTGTTTTTGTGGCTGGTGTTTTTTTGGTGTTGTCGTCCGTACTATCATGATCTGCATCCTGTCCGATTTTGGTGACTTCGCAATGATGACTCGAGGGCCGGAACCTGATAAGTACGCAATTGACGATTTCAAGTGTACGCTAGATACGACGGCACTGTCGTCACGTTATTACCTCCAAGACATGCGCACTTTGGTATCGTGCCAAGCATGGCTCAGTCCGGTCTCGTGCACAATAGTTACTACTCTTTAATTGCGACCGGCTTTGCGTCGAGAAGTTTGAAGGGCAAATGGACAAGACGTCCTGACATGCTGTTGACCTTGGCCTCCTTCTATAGGCGTCGACACACATCGGTTGGTTGTTTTTTTCTGTTACTGAGTATGTAACATCGCCTCTACGTGCAGGTACGGTCAGTGCTGTTCCACTCAACTTTGGTTCAATCAGAATATGATATGATGCTGCGTGGATAGGAAAAAATGTCCTTTTTAATAACGTTTACGACAAATATAGTGGTTGAAATTTATTTACTTGTACAGTATATACAGTGGTGTGTCGGTTTCCTCCGGTAGGTAGTCTTGGCCGCGAAAGTTCAATAGCGCATCAATATCTGTGCGAACAAACGAAGGAGGAATGGTATGGCAACTGAGTGACAAACGACAACTATTATCAGCATACTACCGCAGCAGTGATCAAGACTACTTCATACGAACCACATGATGTGGCCAGCAGATACATTGTGAATGGCAGACACAAATTGACAGCACAGGCTGTCTTTCTTCCGCTCCGAGCGAATGCTGGTCATAAACGCTACGCTGGCGTCTGCGTGTCTAAAAATAATTCCCGTACGACTTTAGGGAAATCCTGCCGCAATATAATTCATAGAATTAGATTTGCCTGATAATAATTATTTTTGACGTTATCATAATCGAAACCTGAAAAAAGGTATGCTATGCATGGATCAGGTGACTACACAGCTGGCAGTGAACACGAGGCAACTCTACATTTTCTTTTGACCTTAATGCCGTTGTTATTGTTTTACGTGTTGTTGCCATTTGAACCGCGCAACCACGTGTTTTTAGGCTGGCTACCGTTATTGTGTACGTGGTCTGTGTGTGATTGCGTGGTCGGACTGGCTGGTGTGGGAATAGAATAGAAAATGGTTACCCTGGCGTTGGCGTTTTTATGACAGTCATTGTATATGATGACTGTTACTATATATATATATATATATATATTTACGCTCACCTATGTTCATATATATTTTTTGTATTACACATTTTTATACGCATGCTTTTTAGAACATAACAGCAGAGAAACTATTGTTGCCAAGTAGACGTTTCTGTATATACATATATATATATATATATTTATATATATATATATATAGGGTGCGGCAAGAGTCATTTGAGGGTGTGTTTCGAATGTTGCCGCCATACGCCCTATTTCTGTGAGATTTTTCTGTGATGTTTCTTTGATGAGCAAGACCAGTGAGCCCGCTAACATCGATAAACTGAGGCAAATTATTCAGTGGTAGCTTTCGAAAAGAGCTCGCAAATTATGCTAAAAAGTTATCAAAATGGTGTACCTCGTATAGACATTGCCAAAAAATCCCGGAGCCGCCATACTTCTGACATCATCTTTCAGACATAACGGCATGCACGGTACTTACTAATATTACTTTAATTTTAACCGTATCTAGTCTACTTTGTTTTTAGTCAGCATGTTTCTCCGCATTGGCATACGTTGTAGATATTGAGAGCCCATCCAACGTGCTGACACTGTCTACCCTCAAGGCCCTGCAGTACACATCTCTACCACCTAGCGCACGGCAACAGGTCTTTCTACCCGTCTCTAAAGGGGGGCTCGGGTCCCGAATTTACTGACCCAGACCGGAATTGCCATAGTCTCATCAACACTTAGCGCAGAAAACAGGGCAATCCCCCTCTTAGACAAAGCGGGAGTCAGCCAGATTACAAACCGCTTAGCCCAGCTTCAGGAGAACCGTGTACCCAGTGCGTAGACAGGCCTGACCACGTACTATCCCAACGTGACTGAAGTGCCTCTTTGCACGCTATGACGAGATGATTCGCACAGCAGTAAGCCTACAACTAGGGGCACACCTAGTTAGCCTACATCGGTGTCAATGTGGTCGCCCCGTCAAAAAACTGGGACATCACGGCCTATCGTGTATTATCAGCGCAAGACGACGACCTAGACATATTACTGTCAATGCGGCATTTAGCAGAGGTGTTACGTCATGCGGTCGTCCGTACATTCTTGAACCCCGGCGATCTGCGCGGAGAACGACAAGCGTCCAGACGGAACTACGCTTGCACCATTCGAGTAAAGCAAAATGCTGGTTTGGAATGCAACCGTTACAGACTCCCAAGCGCCTTCTATGATCGGTGGCGGCGCATCCGAAGCTGGCTATGCAGATCACCTTGCAAGAACCAGCAAGCTGAAAAATACTCATCAATCAGGTATCCCCACGAATTTTGCCGTCTTGCGTTTGAGGCCTTAAGTGCTCCTGGCGTTCGGATCAGGCAGCTGATCGGCAAAGTCGGCACTTTGTCAAATCTGTAATTAGATTATGTTAAAATTTTAATAGAGTAATATCTCCAGTGCACACGTTTTCGGGAGACAATTGTAGCTCCATTTGTATTAAAAGTTAAAAATATCCCTATATATACATACATATACATTTATATATATATATATATATATATATATATATATATATATATATAAATATATATATATATATATATATATATATAGCTTTGTGAGCAGTACTGCTTTGCTAGTGTTGTTCTCGCTCCTTGTGTCGCGACGGTGTTTGTTGTTGCACAAGTGCTGGCTCGTTAGTCAAAAGCGCGTGCACCACGGGGTTCCATGGCGTGATTGGTAGCGCGTGGGGATTTCTGACGTGCCAACCAGCTGGTGACTGCTTCGCTTTCTGTCGAAACGTGTCTGTGTCGAAGGGTGACCGTTCGGGTTTGTGTCAGAGTGAGCGGGTTGCTTGACGTGCTTCATCTGAGAGAGAGGGCCGGAGGAATTTATCGTTTTGCTAGGCTCGCTTGCCGCAGGCCGCTATTCTCATCGCTGCGCTGTTATTTTGGTCGTCGCAACAGGATGCGCCCGCCTCTAGGTAATTGAAGATCGAAAGGATCCGACAGATCGGCCCCGGCCGTACAACCACCGAACCCACAGCACAGCAGAAGAACGCTATGTGCGAAGGTCAGTGAAAGGCCACTGGGCTGCTTAGTCCTAGTTGAGCTTTCTGAACTCTAGAGGTAAGCGAGCTTGAAAATAGAGAGTGTACGTGCTGTGTCTTAGGACTTCTTATACGATTAGGAAATAGCAATTCAACTTCGATGGTGGCAGGGAGGGGGGGGGGGCGATGAATAAACGATGAACGGATGTAACACCCTCCCGCAAAGAGGGCGGAACTCACGTCAGTGTCAAACGTAACAGGTGCGTTAAGCTATTTTGCTCTTCTCTCCCCCTTTCCGCTTTTCCTGTAATTGGCCTATACATAGCAAATGTAAGTGTTTGTAACCATATTAGTGCTTTACTAACATTGGTATATTACCTGTGCTACTTCCGCCGCTACGCTGGCAGTTGGCGAGCTCTGACTGAGTCGCTTGCAATACAATTTACGTAATTCACTTACGAGAATAACAGAACCATTACGATAAATAATACACCATCTCTACTTTAACATCCTGGCGACACTCACTTATGCCGGTCTCTCTCGCACGAATTTTTGTGCAACAACATTATTCATCGCAATATTGATGGTAACAACCATGTCCTTTAATAGTTGAGTGGGGTAGCAGCGACCCGCTTAGCCGAGATTCAATTTTCTATGACGTAGGCAGACTGAAATTTTCTCCACGTTGTGGGGGTAAGTAAAGAAGTATTTCTTAATCAGACAACTACTTGGTGTACCGCAGCACGTAGTTCTGCGCCTGTGCTTGTAAAAAATAAATAAACGCCCTTTGGAATGGCTGGCGATGTCGAGGACGACCGAAATTTAAAAGTGCCCTTCACTATAGTGGCCAGTCCATATGGCGGCTGTATCAAAACGGTTTATAACTAACTTCATGTAGTTGCTAAGATGCAGCCTCAGCAGGCCAGCAGGCATACCCACTCTAACGTGCCAAACTAACCATCTTAAGAACGAGGTTGTGGCGAAAAGGCAGGAACTTGCTAAAAAAAAGTTTACTAACCATGAACCCCTAAATGCACTAGGGATTTATTTTTCAAAAGCGAACGTTTCTTAAAATAACCAATTGAGTTATTTTTCTCCGTCGGCTCATCATTTTGGCTCATTTCGCGTCCAGTGGCGTGTTGCATTCGCCTGCGCCTCGCGACTTAAAAAACACATAGGTTCATGGATTTGAGCCCCACCGTTGCGCATTTGCATTTATGGGGGTCCGTCTATGAAGCAATGCGGAAAGCGGTCCCGTGAAGGATTTTGTAAGTCACGTAGTCCTCTTCGCTTGCGTCGCACATGATGCATTTGGCGTCCGAAGTCATGCCTATCCAATACAGGTATTTTTTAAAGCATATGTGCACCGTTAATACTTGCGTCAGATAGTACGTGGCGATCTCTCCGTGCTCTCTGTCGAACCATTTCTCGAAGTCGGGAATGACCTGACATATCCAGGCTTCTGGTATGTGTGCTGGTTCATTCCTCGTTCCATTCCCTCATTCTCTGTCTCCGGGCCTCGGTCTTTCGTAGGGATCTGTTCGCCTTTCTCCGCGTTCGTTCTTCGATCATTCTTCTTTGAACATACTACTGCTACTACTACTACTACTACTACTACTATAACTACAGCAGCGGCAACAACAACAGCAAAACCCATAATAAAAATGAATACTGCATAGACTCACGGCGCCAAAGTAGTTTTGCTGGCTACACGGCAACAAAACTTTCAAGTTTTGTTGCCTTGTAGGCTAAGCCACTTCAAACTTCGGTTGAGTGAACAAATTCGACCCCCGTCTAGTGGCCTGGGTTTCTTCGGTAAGCCTTTCCTGCCCGTTTGCCTGCCCCAACGTGTGTCTCTTCCTCGATATCTCTGACATAGGCTTTGTACGGCAATGCGTGCCTTTGATGCGCAGTGCTGAGGGCTGAATGCTCTTCGCGCACACTGCGCCGTCTTCTCTTCCTTCTTCGTCGGTCTCTTCCTTCTTCGTCGGTCTTTTCCTTCTTCGTCGGTCTCTTCCTTCTTCGTCGGTCTTTTCCTTCTTCGTCGGTCTCTTCCTTTCCTTCATGTTCTACATCTTGTTCATCTTCTTCTGCTTCTACTTTTTCTGTTTCGTCAAAGGAGTCGACAAAGTACAAACACAACCCGCTCGAGGTTTGTTGCTCGCCTGGCTGGATGGTTGAGTCGGGGGTCGTCGTCGTTGCTGTTGCCTGTTTTGCCTGTCATCATGCAGTGTTTCTTTCCGTCTGCCTTGATGTGAGGCACCGGTGGGTATGCACAAGTTGTCAAAAACGATTTGCGCGCTTGCAATCTTCCAGTGAACTAACTTTTCGTGGCCGATCGGTGGCTAGACTTTAGGGTTAACAGCAAACCACGCCGCGGGGAACGACTGGATCTTCTTCTCCGCGTGTCCTGCTCCCTGCTACTGCCAGTACAGCCGCTGTTGCTGCTGTTGTGGTTGTTGTTGATATTGCTGTTGTTGATGTTGATTTCCCGGCTGAGGCTGATGTTGCGGTTGTTGTTGACGTTCCTGCTGCTGCTGCTGTTGCTGATAAACTTTTACGAAGCTGCTTAATGAGCAGACCACGTCAACGACCACAAGAAGAAGGCCGAACGCCCTCTGTTCTGGTCTACCACACTGCCACCGGCACTTACCCGGGTTTCTATCCTTAGAGATAAGAGTCTTGATGTTATTCGCAGGCAAGGCGGAATTCACGAACGAGCAAACGAGAGAAAACGAGTACACAGAAATGAATATTTATATTGTGTTTTTAATACGCATTTTCACTCTCAGTCATCGATATTTCTCTTCCTCTCTCCTTTTTTCTCACTTTCAACGTCATGTACTCTCGGCAAGTTTTCCTCTTGAATAGCTTCTGACACAAAGGAAGTGCAAGGTGGGCAGGTCACATAAGCGTGTGGTTGTAGCATACGTGACACGTAGGATGTGTTCGTAACTCGTCTTCGCGAGCGCATACAAACTTGCGCCTCTAATATCGCCTAACGCTTAGGTCGGGCCAACGCGATCTATCCAGGCATTTCAGCAGTATTGCCGATTGACAGCAGTTCAGCTCAGTAGAGCAAACGCTCTATGAAGAATTGTCAACCAACCACTGATGAATGTCGCAGGAATGATGAAAAACATATTTCCGTCTGTAAGTAGATTGGAGCAAAACTTATGTCGTCCCAGCAGACCAGAGCTACCGTCATCTCAGGCCAGCGTCTGCCTTTCGTTACGCCTTAATGTGAGGCCAGGAGGTCATGACGAAACAGAGTATATTACTGGCGTGGAACATTTTTCACTCCCTCGAAGGAGGAAGTGTGGGTGCACGCGGAGTACGCCGGCTAATGCGTCAGGTTAGCCAAGGCAAACAAATGTAGAGGGTATGTGAGCATAATTTGTCTTCACAATTTTCGCTTGGTGCCACTAAAGACCTTACAGACTCATATATATATATATATATATACATATAAATATATATGAGTATATATATTGAATATATATTGAGAATATATATGAGCAGTTCCTGGATGTATTTCAGCTAAGTACGCTACTGCTGTTGCGTAGCAGCCAGTACACGCCGCCACGTAACGTACAGTCTAAATAATATACAAAATGCGTTCTCGTTACTAATACGCGACAAATACGGTAGGTAGTTTTGTTATTCTCCAAGTCACAACCGAGCAGATTTTTTGTCTCCATGGGTTAAAAATAAAACACGATGTCAGTAGGCACTCTCGGAGCTGACTAGTTCTACGCTATCGATACTCGGTCTTCAATTTAATCTAGTGAAGAGCGTATCCTTTACTTGTACCAGACGTCCTTTGTCGGGATTTAAATACAAAAGGATAAGTTTCCGTGGCACACCACTGACTGACACTGAGGATCCCATAGCAAGAAAAAGTTTAAATGGTTTTACTTATTTTTCATAGTAATCAAAATAACTTTAAAACGCTCGTGTAGCAGTGTTGTAGTTGTCTGTATAAATTCGGCTAACCTGCTTGCTTACAACAAGGCTGGTCGCTTCTAACGATATTTTACCAGCAACTCCCAACGGACTGTTTGTGTACCACGTAAAAATATTTGAAAAGTACATCGAAATCGTGATCTGATAATGCTAATAAACGGAATCGTCTCTGTTTAATAATCTGTCTAAAATATGTAGCAACGCATACGTGGCACTTGGCCCTACATTTTTTAGTAAGGGATACTTATATAACTATTTACCCGACTTCAGGAGACCTCTTAGATAGAAATATAATGTGACAATATAAAAAAGCATTTAACTAGGGGGGGGGGCTGGAAGAAATGCTTCCAATTTAACCCTGTATTCGCACATAAATCATGTGAATTATGATAATGACAGAAGTAATCAGAATAAGTATTATTAACAGCAACAGCCAAAATGTTAGAATCCAAAGGGCAGTGATGTCGTATCGGCGTTGGGGCTCGGAGTCGAGATGGGTTGGAGCGACTAACGCAAGGCTCAGTTTTGTAGAACAGAGGCTGTCTGTAGGGGGAACGCGGCCGCCATTGTTGGCGCCATGTTTTTTTGTTTACTAAGCCTAGAGAACGGCAAAGCTGGCTTAGTGATTAGCATTTGCTATCGTGCGAATGCTGCATGTCTTGTCTTTGGACTCTACATGGGAACGTAGGTAATGTTAAAGTAGCCCAAGTAGCCCATGGACTCTACCGAATCGGGTAAGTCACAAAATTCTGGGATGGTTTGCATTGAAGGTAACGACTGAAATATTGAGAAAAGACTTTTTCCGTAAACCGAAGTAGGAACTTTTACTCGTGTGGCTCATATGATCATGTAGCTTAAACGAGCCTAATTGCCGCTTTGTTTGTCACCTTCTCTCGGCTGTATTACTAAACCAACGTTTTTTTTATTTAAAGGATTTGTTTTTCTGTCAAAGCTGACATTAACGTCATTTCGTTTAAACTAGCTCAGCGGTGTACTACTGCCAGAAGGACGATTCTGGCAGACCTGATATGCTACCTAATTTATTTCTCTCTATCTCTCTTCCTCTATGTATATATATATATATATATATATATAGGCGAGCACTGCCGAGTGTGCAAACGCAAGACCCTGTGTGCAGATTGAAACTGTTCCGAACGTGTGGTATCTTTAAAACCTTACACTTAATAATACCACATCCTAATACAATAGTGACAATGTGCTTACAGGTACTAGAAAGTGACATTTTGGTTCTGGTACATTAGTTAAACAACGTTCACTGCAAGTCTACAAACTTAGTTAAATAGTATAGTAATACAACCAAAATGCTCGCACAAAATGCTCTCAACAAAATGTGGCGTCCCTATGAGGTTAGCATTGACCGATGCGTGTATGTCTAGTTGATGCGTAACCGGAAGCGCACTAAACTCAGGCCAACGCAACCAGATACGATGCCACCCACGGAGGCGCAAGAACAAACAAACAAACAAAAGAAAGGAAGAGCGAAAAACCTCGGGCCTGTCGGGGTCAGCCGAAGCCACGCTCTTCTTGCGCTGACAGAAACGCACGTCGAGGTGCCGAGGCTGCCGGTGAACCCGCGCCGGATGTTTGTGTGATCTTCGAAACGCGGAACGCAACGTCGGAAACCTTCTAAAACCACATTCAACCGTCACGGGACGGTCGTCCGCTTCGCCTCATTAAACTCCCTCGGACCTCTTGCTCAGCAAGCTCTCGCTTCATGGGGCCGCCGTTGTTAAATCGAGAACTTCGAGAACGGCCGCAACGGTAAGCTTTACCGAGCCACAAAAGCCGACCGAAGCGCTCGATATCCGGACTCTAGAATTTTAGTCAGCTGCAGCGGCTGTTGACGACGCCCGGGCTTTCTTATCACCTATTTAGCCGTTTGGCATTAGGACTACTCTCTCCCTTGACGTCACTGTGGGCGTTCCAGGTCAAAGTGGATGGGCTGCAGCAAGATCCATGACATAAGATACTTTAACTTGGACTTACTTAGTACTTTACTAGATCTAAACGCCTTTTGTGCAGTTTGATGTGCGAAGAACTAAGTATCGCCAGCTATCCTTAATCTGGTTAGCCAGACGTAACGTTTGTATACCACAACAATGCAGGCGGGCAGAGGACAAGTTGAAAGAGAACCGAACCCACTGCCTCCTAGGATGGAAAAAGTCTAGTAGAAACCAGATATATACCATGCTTTCGTATCTAGGGTTGGCCACAATGTGTTCATACTAGGCTTAGCTGTGTGAACTTTCTACAGTGAAGGCATGTTGTAGCAGGACAATGTTCAACCAGATTTAAAGCCTCACTGTGTGTGAAAAAAATATTGTATGAAAGAGGAACTGCTTATATTCAACTGCACTTATTTTAGGAATTATCAAGGTGCAACTCTGTCCCATGTATTTCAGATTGTCGGTAGTATTTCATACAAATGCGCATCATATATGTGTATTTACATGTGTAAACTAATATCTTGACAATACAATTAAATAACTAATTGCAGTAAAATTACAAGCTTACGTACTCTAAGTAAAATTATGATGTTCCTGAGACATGCTATAGTACTAATTATATAAGTATTTAAGTTCCCAACTTGCCACCTCTGACGCGACGACTGCACGCACTAGGAATTGCCACGCAATCACCCACCCTCCAGAGCTTGACAATGCCCACCTTGGGCAACCAAACACTGCCCTTTTCTCACTTTTCAGCTCAAGCTTCAAAGCTAAATGTACTAATATGTGTATATGTGTACGTATGTACATGGGCTGCTATTCAGCGCACATATATATGAAGATGGGCTCTATTCGAAGCTGAATTTGACACGAATACCCGACCCAACACCACGTTAATTTCGACATTCGGAATGTGTGCAAGAAACTCTTTGTGGTCAAGTGCGAGATGACGTACTTGAGTTTGAGTTACAACACAAGTGTGGCAAGTGGCCTCTTGTACATCGTCGTCGTCGTTGTTGGTACCATACCCCCCCCCCCCCCCCCACGCTACCCGCGAGCGTGTGTGTGCGCACAATCTGTCCAATCCGACAAAAAAGCCTTCCCGTTGCCCGGACATCGCCGCTTACGAACGATGGTAACTTTGTGACCCGACAATGCAGATAATGCCGCCTTCCTTGCTGCTGCAGCTGCAGCTGGTGATGATGATCATGATGACTTCGAAGGGTTCTGCAGAACAGCAGCAATTCTTCAGCGCGGACATAACAGGACAGCCGAATGCAAGCGCCAGCACGAAGGAACAACGAGAAGGAATGCCGGGACAGCGACCCTCCTTGGCTGCCGCGGGCCACTTCAGATGTCTCCACACGCCGGCGTGTCGACGTGGCAGACGAAGACCCAACTCGACCCGGTCGTCGTCGGCTCTTTCAAGTGGGAAAAGGAAGCCGTGCTGGTGGGCCCGGCGGCAGCGGCAAAACGCCCACATGCCATCCCACACTTGCCGCTCGCTCTGCGTGTCTGCTTCGGTATCTTCTCTGTATTTCGTCGTGGTGAAACCGACACCACCACAATGCCACCATAGTCGAAAGAAAAGAAAAGAAGACAAGAGGACATGGGAAAGAGCATAGAGAAAGAAGACCGAGGAAGAAAGGCAATCAGGGACGGGAGAGTGATCGACTGAGTTCGTAAGCGAAACGAACCAGCTGTCAAAAAAGGCTCGGGTGGAGCGGCGCTTGGGCGGGGCGGCAAGAAGATGCCGAGAAGAAAGGCCACCCGGATGTGCCATATATTGGGATGCCAGAGCGCTTAAACTAGCTAGCTCTTTCATACTGGGAAGATTGGGAAGTTTCGGCGCCATGTGATCCTGCGTCTTGCGTAAACAAAATCATGATAGAGATGGTTAGGTGGTTGGTTTTTCCGTGGGAATTTTTCTCTATATAAAATAAATATGATTAGAAATCTATTAGGTTGTAGTACTATAGTTTCTTTTATCTATCTATGTGTACCAGACGGGGTCAGGGTACGCTTAAGCCAGTTAGAAGGCGTGCAGCAAAGAGGAGAATAAAGAGGTGGTCATTAATTAATGACCACCATGCTGGCAAAGAAATAAGAGCACGCTTTAAAATAAACAGTAAAGCTTATGTCTCTGGCATATGACACGGTCAACGACCGATTTTTTAAAAAAAGGCAATTATCAAAAAGTGCTGTGAGATGAGAAAAATATAGTACAAATGGGCAGTCTGTATGATACGACCTAAGTTTTTTGATAGTATAAAGTACAATTCCGATTATGGCGCCTATAGTCGCGCAAAAAGGGTTTTTTTTTGTTTATTTTTGCCTCATTTATTTGTACTTTGGGAGGTTTCGGGAATGCACGATGCACATGCGCCACTAGCAGCCTGCGTGACTAGTGTGAGACTCACAAACCCACTAAACACGGATTCCTTCCCAGAGAGCCTCATTTACGACGCTTTAAGTTGCCCTCCAGGGTTTTTGGGACAATACCTCTTCGTGTTGCTGCAAAACATTTGACAGGGGTCTTGACAGGTTATGCTGAAATTTCATAAAGTATATCACAAGCTTTTCTATACCGTGGCTTGTACGTGGTATACATAGTCAAAAAATGCACAATTGGCATAGAACAATCTCCTCAGCGGCAAAGCGCTGCGTACATTACAATTTGTTACTGCTGGCAAGATTTATCTGGTGTACCTATATTTAGATTTTACTAGCAACGAGTGTTAGTAAGACTGCCGGCCTTCCTGCCAAGGTTTTTTGTGTTGTGAGTAACGCATAGATGAGAGTGTTGAATTAAGTGTACTTCGTTAGCTATCTACTTAGACCACTTGTTACCAACCGCTTAGAATCAAATCGTACAAGAGAGTATAAGTAGCCTTCGATCGGGGGGTAAGGGTTGTTACTACACACGAGGCGCGAACTCCGTATGAGCTCACATACGTCCCAGAAACCAAAACTTACTTTTTTTAGCTGAGGCCGACCAGGTAAGTATTAAAGAGCCATCTAGGGCAGCCGATACAAGCAATCGGTCGCATCCAAAGTAAAAGCTTGTCACGGTTGACGAGTTGTGGAACCCGTAAAGCAACACTCCCTATTTCACCGTGTGTCGCCATCGTCTCTTGTTAGCGAAACTCCACCCCTAGCAACATAGCACCAACAAGGACCCAAAGGGTCAAGGACTGTGATAAAGTAGAGTTTATTTACTTTAACTGCAGTCTCTTATAGTGCTCAAGTTGTCCAAATAAACTTACTAAACTTAATTTAAATAAAACATGTTCACAGCGTTTGTCTTGCGGAAATAAGGAGATGCTTTATAATTTTATCGCTCGAACAGTTTTTCGGAACTGATTGATCGTATCTTTCTTGACAGAGATTTCCCGTTTTTGGCATACAGTGGGCGAGCGCGTGACAGCAATTATTAGTGGTGAACCGACTAGGTTGAGAAATGCCTCGGTTCTTTTGCTGATTGATTCTAGTGTCTCTAGGTAGGTAATAGGCCCAAATGTATATCCTGTTTCCAGTAAAGTTTCTGGCGTTCGCGTGCTTTGCTACCCACATCGGCTCAACTGAGATGTGATGCAAGTAGAAAGCCGCGGTTGTGCACGAAACCGTTGTATCTCAGGCAACTTTATGGGTGTAGGTTACTGGAGTCTACCATCTCTGCACACAGTTTGCACTGAAACGGCTCGCTCACGGGAGCGCCGATTCCAAGTGCTGAAAAATATATACTGTTATATATATATATATATATTTGTAGTGGCGGTGGCTTAGGCGGCTAACGCGCCGCTAACCGGCAACCACGGTTAGCAAAACATCGCTAGTTCGAGCCCCGGCCGTGCTGGTTGAATTTGTTGGACGTGGTTGTCATTGCCCTGCTGCTAAATACTCCTGCTGGAGAAAGCCTATATAATTCCAGTACGAGAACGCGATGACTATAGATGCATTTAGACGATATCGTGCCACAGGCAACTTAGCCCATTACGAGCATCCAAAATGTGGCTGTCAGAGTGTAAATATATATATATATATATATATATATATATATATATATATATATATATATATTAAACAACTGATTCAAAAACATCTATATGATTATTTTAGTATTTGTTTTGAGGCAGTACATCAATGTCAAGGCTACACTAGTAGTACCATATAGCGTTGCACCAATATGCTTTTTTTGTATTGTGTTCCATCGACTGGTGTACTTACTTCTTGACTGACAAAACTTATTCTCATGTTCATAACTGCCAGCAATCGCTGAGATTTTTTAATGAAAGTAAGTCATATTATGCAGTTTCTGTATTACGCCACGTTTTCAAACTTGAATCTCGTTTCGATGAATCAATCACTTCGTTATACATATATATATATATATATATATATATATATATATAAACAAATCCATTGCTCACGTTACACGGGATACCAAAGGCGTTTGAAATATTAGCAGAAAATACGATTCTAACTTCCTGTACAAATGTACAGAATTACATATGATGCAGACGGCGGTAACATTTTACGTCACCAGAAACTGTCTGATAGCAAGTATGAGAGATGTGGACTAAGTTCCATATGGACCAGTGGCCGCTGAGGCGTTTTATCCTACTGGTAGCGGAGGCTACGTGTAAATTTGCCATATATATATATATATATATATATATATATAAAATGTATACATATGTACATATATATATATATATATATATATATATATATATATATATATATATATATATATATATATGAAATGTATACATATGTACATACCAAATCCTGTTAGGCCAACAATATGGAGAAACTAGTGTGTCACTACCCGGCATTGCATGCAACGAATTCCGATGAAACAAGGGCAGTGCCGTCTGACCGTACAAGCAATAACAACGAGCACCACCACTGTCGGCTAGATAATATATATATATATATATTTTTTTAATCCAGAAAACTGCACAAGTTGGCTTCTCTGACAGTATTGAGTAAGTCCTGCCTTACGTAAGAACGAGTCACACAAAAAATAAACACCTGGTAATTATACCTGACACTATTTTAAGATAGAGCAAATTACCGTCAAAATGTAGTCATCTCTGCTGTAAGGCGTTACCGCCACAATTGTCCTTGCTAGCTGTTGTAATCGTCATGACCATCAGAGTAGTAGTACTAGTGATAATAGTAAGCAAAAGCATAATAATAATAATAATAATAATAAAAATAATAATAATAGCAACAACAGCAGTAGCGTCACAAACCGACCATTCGTGTTGTTAGCACGACAAGTGAGCACTGGACAAAAAAAAATAACATGTTAGCGTGAGATACCTTGCGGTACCGAACCGCGCGACCGTCGCGTATCGGTATCGGTTCGTCTATCCGGTGGTCTGACCGTCTATCCGTGGGTTTTCGGTCCGCCTTTGTCTGTCTGTCTGTCTATGTGTCTGTACTATTTCTGTTGATCTGGTGCAGAGGGACAGATTCTTAATTAAGCAGCTGACCAGTAATGGCTGGATGATGGTTACGCAATAGCAGCAGCGACAGCGGCAGCAGCAGCAGCGGCGGCAACCATCAGCATCATTCCAAATGACACGACACTGCGAACTGCGAGCAACGCTAGCTGACGGAACCCGCCGTCCCGTTTCTACTGACTTAGCGTGCGGGATCAACAAACAGGTCACAGGGAATCCATTCATTCGACTGACTTCTTCTGGAGAGAAAGGAGCAAATCGGACAAACCGGCTTACCCAGACTAGAGATGTAAGTAGATCGAGAGCAAGATGACTATGCATATGGGTAGGTGTTTGCCCCAATAAGATAGCAAAATCCACAGATTCATCCCGCTAGAGCCGTTTACATAAAGCGTCGACGTGATGATGATGTTGGTAATGATGACGCCCACTAACATAAAAACAACAACGACAGCAACAACAACAACAGCAACAACAACGGCAAAGATGATGCGGTCGACGTGTACGTCACCAAAGAACTGGCTCAAACATTTCGCCTGAATAATTTCAGCACAAATAAGCAGAAAACGGCAGAGAGAGAATGCAAGAAGTCAAGAGAGAGGGAGCTTCACACGTTTTTGCTAACACCTTGTAATGTCAGAAGAATCTGAAACGCAAAACTAAAAACTAGTTCACGATGGTTATACAGTTCAAGTATGTATACATATTTATATATATATATATATATATATATATTACCGACCTAAAACATCTCCAACTTCAACAAGCAGTTGGTAGGAGTCTACTATGGACATAATTTTGTCTTTACCTTTTTACCTTGAGCATGCTTACTACGTACTGGGCTTATTTGGGCTTGGTCCAGCAGAGGAATAAAACAACAGGGCAATGCTTAACCGATTTAGCAATCAAGGCAAAATTCGATTCAACGCATAACAACGCTTTAGTTTTTTCCACCCAACGTAAGCCTATCAAGCCACCGCAGCTACATATACGAGTCTCGTATATATATATATATATATATATATATATATATATATATTTATTGAGTGATGTGTACGTAAAAAAAAAAAATATATATATATATATATCAGCAACGAGGGACTAAAGCTTACTGCCGTGTTTGAATTTTGCCACGCAAATGTGTTTCTGATACAGTCAAAACTGCAAGCTTCTGAATGAATAAAATTACTCATTTTGATTACCGTTCTCGTTACTACACAAAAAGATATCGTTCAGCAATTGCAACAGATCTATAGATGCATGTATCTATCTTTAGACGTGTGCTATGCTGTAGCTGCTCGGACCAGTAATTTGCTTTCCAATTAGTCGTCAGACACAACCGGTAGTCGGCGCCCGTACTGTCGTATAATGACCTGTCCTTTTATATGTTCTCTCCACTGCCTCGATGCGCTACCGTAAGCAATACTCAATCACTTAGAATAATATATATATATACATAAATATATATATATATATATATATATACTCAATCACTTAGAATAATATATATATACATAAATATATATATATATATATATATATATATATATATATATAAATATAATAAAATAATGAAAAAGCAAATGGCGATACACACGTACTAGTACAACCGCCCGTTGATACCAAAATCAGTGGGACTATTCACTCGCAAGTGGGCATAGCCCTTCCGTCCCATTAAATGGAATGATTATAGGACAACCATTTTTTAAACGCGAAGCGTTCAGGTAGTCGAAAATGATTCACGTCGACACGTCATGAGAGAATTTGTCTGGCAAAGCTTGTGACGGAAAAACAGATTTTAAATTATGTGTCTTGCCAAAATGGGTGCCCGGCCAACTCCACGGAAGCTTGATGCAAACAGAATAAACGTTTCGTTAAATGAAGTGTGAGCTTAAGTTAACTTTGAGGTTTACATGACTACAAATGTCCTGGCTACTTCTGCTTAAAAGAGTATGCATATACCTCTCGTGTAAACCTATATATATATATATATATATATATATATATATATATATATATATAAAAACCTTAAAAAAACGTACTAGACGGTGTGTGAGGTAGCACCACGACCACACTTGGCGGCGAACCTGACAGGGGAGTTGACAATTACTTTACTCCCCTCCATCCAAGGGGAACGCATGGGAAAAAACTGGCATCACACAAAACCGTTTCCCACCGAACCACTAATAAGGTTGACACTGTGACAGAAAGCTGCCGATTCACACACCTGACAACGTATTGCAGTCAAAAACTGCAGTCACATCAAATGACAGAGTAGACCGTTACGTTTTCAAAACAACCTTTTTAAAAAATGTTTTTAATTCTAGACCGTTACGGGAGACCAAAAACGGCACCAGGCCACAGCAAACAACGACACACGTTATCATCGAACACCGAACATAGCCAGACTGTGCCAAATATCTGCAAAAATCAAACTGGCGCCAATATCACTACTGTCAGGAAAACAAAGAAAGCAAATACAGCAAATCTGCAATAGGTCCCATCACAACTAGTGACAAAATGTGAATTATTAATTGATATGAGACAACATGTGAGCCAACGGAAAGTTTCAACGTGACTGAAGGGCCCATTTGTTTATCTCTTTCTTCGTAGTTAATATGCGGAAATTACTGCGTACGACTCCATGATGACGGCATGAGAAAACAATTATTATGTAAACATTAAGGCTGAGGATAACAACACCACTATGTATACCAACAACAACAACAACAACAACAACGTGAGCAATAACACATTAGCACGGTAACACAGCAGATAACCTTCAACCGCAACGTGAGAGTAACAACAATCATTGATACCGCAACGAACGACGCTGACACAAAGCTTATCTACATAAATACATTTTCAGTTTTAGATGTTAATGTAGATAAAAATAGTATATGCACATATATAGTAATTGTCTTAGCGCGTGTTAAATTGAAACTTGCTACATATATCGAGTAAAAAAAAATAACATTACGCGTGTACTAATATGTAGTGATTGAACTCGCGTATATGTCAATTTACGACAAAAGATCCACATACATGCTGATTTCTCCTGCGTCAGACATCAAACGGTATTTGTGTGTTTACTTAGATAATTCGTTTTATCGCACAGGGTACGGCTAATGGTCCATAATTGGGCATAATATATGTGTGACTCCAGTGTATATCTAAATTAAACTATATCGATATATATATATATATATATATATAATTTTTTGTTGCAAAATAGTCTTATTTTATTTGCTTATGTGTAAGAGATGACAATTGTCTCCTTATGAACATGTATATATATATATATATATATATATATAACATTCATAAGGAAAAAAATGTTACCACTTACACATAAGCAAGTAAAATAATGTTATTATGCAAATTATATATATATATACACGTTCATAAGAAGACAATTGTTACCTTTTACACATAAGCAAATAAAATAATACTATTATGTTAAAAAAAATTATATATATATATATATATATAGTTTAATTTAGATATACACAGAAACTCAACTGCAACCCACACACCCGTTGACATTCCACCTATTTCTTTTAAAACTAGCCATATATTAGTGCTAGTTAGCAAGCTTCGGCGCTAGCAACGGTCATTCAACAACGTCATAGTTCAGATCTCTTCAAACTGAGCATTGTGACACCGACACAAAAGAAGGGACCCAAGAAGCGCGTTGAGAACTGCCACCCTGTGACTCAATGGTCCATTACCTAAAAGGATTTTAGTTAGACACATAACCAATTATGTGACCGCAAGCAATCATTTTGATACTATCCAGCACGGACTTATACCTAGACGCTTTACGTAACGCATGCAACTATTGACAACGACGATTGTGCCTTGTACAAAAACGCTATTTAAGACTTTTTCTGTATACGCTTTGACCAGAAAAGTGCCTTTGATAGGGTCAATTATGGGCTTGGTGTTGACAAGATGAAGACGCTCTGGAATAATTTACAGACTCGTAAACGTCTTGCGGCGTTCCTGCAATATCGGTCATTCCGAGTGAAATGCGGGAAAACTCATAGTGAGCCAAGACCGGCTCCGTCCGGCTACCCACAGGGGAGCACATTACTCACTTTAGATAGAAAATCTTATCTCTTAAGTCGAGTGTTAAATCGCTTCTGTACGACATGCAAATATACCCCTCCTTTAGATTCTCCCTCAACGCACGCTAAGCTAGCGTCCGCTACCAATGGCATTAGCTGCTGGTGCAATGTCAATAACATGGAATTTTCTTTTCCAAATGATCGTTCTGGCTGAAAGATGGCTGTACCGATCTGAACTATCAGCTGAACAGAACAAAATTTCCTACCTCAAATGTTGCACGAGACCTGGTTGTAATAACGCCAGCGGCAACAATAATCAACGACTATATTTGTGGGCATGCTATTCTGTTGTTTTATCATCAAAGACGGCCCAAATGTGTATATTCACCTATATAAATCAACTGCGTATTCCAGACTTTTATATTGCTTACCCGTCTGAAGCCCATACCTGTACATACACATAGGTATGATTGAACGCGTTCAGAGAAACTTCCTAAAGAGGCTCTGCAGAAGTTGAGATATCGAGCCGCTGTAACGTTGTAAACCTTCCGTCGCTGGCACTATGACAAATTGTGAGCGGTCGATCTTATTGACCGACCGCCTTTTCGATGTGACAATGGACAATCGTAATCAGTGTTTTCACTGTAAAACTGTATGACAAGAATTGAAATGATCGACTTTATGTCGGCCTCGCATGTAACCAGAGAATCGCACAACGAGGCGGCTTTGCAGATTTCAGTGCCTCCCAGCTTCCTTCCACCCTTTATTCGGAAAAATAAAAGTGCTCACCTATTCCATTATATTCTAGATACGCACTATTTATGTAGAATTTACATACATTTTATATATAGTTCGAACATTTTGGATTGCATATAGATATGTAACAATATGCTAGATGCAGCACTTTGAATTCCATGATTTGGTGGAATACACTGGGTTCGGGGTAGCGAGGCGCCCGCCAAAGGCAGACCGACAGTTTAACCGAGCAAGACCAAGTGGCGAAGCCATTGCTTTGCATTCAGGAGGTTGTGTTCAAGACCTGGACCGGCCACTCCGAAATTTGTGTTTGTGGTTTCCATGTTCCAGGTGCAAAAGATGTGACATCGAGCCGAATGGTTTTAACCTTATTTAAGACCAACGACGCACGGGTACTGCCGCAGCTTGCAAGCCTAAACTTTATTGATTTGCGTCTTCTATTCTATTTGACTATATTATATTATTTAATTTAGACCAAGTCAATGGCGGAGCGGGCTTTACTCGGCCATGATCGGACAAAAATAGGAGAGCATAAACACCCCAATAAAAGGGGCAGTGTATAACCATTCACACTCCCATTTCTACTTACCTAGCTTTGTTCATGGTTCATCCACGGCCAGATTGAGGCACATGTAGACCAGGAGATATATACGCTTTGATCAGAAAAGTGCCTTTGATAGGATCGATTATCGGCTTGGTGTTGACAAGATGAAGACGCTTTAGAATAATTTACAGACTCGTAAACGTAGTCTGTAATATCTTCTTTCTGGCTTCTTACGCAGACCTTAATACATAAATACGAACAAGTTCTACTAGTTGTAACAGGAACTAAGATGTTTGAGAGGTCAAGGCCATGCGAGCAAAAGCTGCTGACGCCTGCCAAGCTGGGAAATGCGGCGGAGTGTTCTATATGCTCGATGAAGCAGATCGCACTGGATAATCGCTGACCAGAATATTTAAATACGCAGCACGGACTTAACGGTTCGCTGAACGATTCGGAGACCAGTTAAACACCATGGGATGAGAAAGTTTGCTTGTGTGTTGTTTCAATCTCTAGCTAGGACTGCCGACCAAATGCGCTAACCAATGATGTCTATTAACTATTTAACCTTTTCTCACTTCGTGTGCTTCTACGCTACTTTTGGCATCAAAACTAGTCAAACCTCTAGTGACGCATTTTGCTGGCGCTATTACTACCATTCATTAGTAGTGGGTATGTTGTCGTTGCCTCTATATTGCGGACTTGCATAGTCTTACCGTTGCGCTTACGCTAGTCGTATAGAAAGGGCAGATTAATCCTGACGTTCGCATCGTCAAGCATTTATTCGTGAGGCTCCACTTCACTTAGTTAAACGGGTGATTTAGAAACAACAATCTTATTTCGAATTCGCAGCTTCACGTTGAATCGATAATAAACATGTAAATTAATCTTAGCAGATATTTTGTGTTTCACTTCGTGGGTCGCTTGCTTCGTCTTCCGAATGACATTGTAATAGATTTGCGCCATTTCGCGAGACGGTGTTATAATCCACCATAATGTAAAATAAAATAAAAAATGAAAAAACATATTTTTAATCTTAGACTGTCTTGCGTCTCCCATGAGCTTGGAATCGCTTGAGGCATATCTTTAGAGCATTGGTGGCCGGACATGTTAAGATATATAGAGTTTCCCTAACAGTCTTTGTGGCAACATATCTATCGGCCTGTGCTCCTGCCCAGACTTGGCTTCCTTTTCCAATTATACGCTCATGTATTTCGTTGTGTCGCTATAGCTACCGACTATATTTTCTATTATCGTCTCTCATGAACTTGTGCGTCATTTGATGACGTCAGAGTTATTTCAACAAAGTGTAATTACAATAAACACAACCAAGCAAGATGGCTTAGTGGCAAAGCCTTTGCCTTGCATTCGGGAGGACTGGGTTCGAGACCCAGACCGGCCAATCTTAAATTGGTTTGCATGGTTTCCAATTTAGACAAGGTAAATGCCGGATTAAAAATTAGCCATGACATAAAAAAATTCTAATCTATATATATATATATATCGGCAAATAAAAAAAAAAAGATATATATATATATAACACATAGTCTCTTACTTTTACAATACCGACAGAAAAAGCCAGAGTCTACAATGTTTGTTTGACTTACAGGTTTTTGCTTTTTCTACGTACGCCGCATACATCGTCAAATATAAACAAACGTAGTTTTACGGGCAGCAAAGCACATGAATACGTGATGGAGAAAGAGACCCGTCACGCCAAAGTTTACCAAACTTCTAGGAACACTGTATGACTGTTTCCAGCCCGACCTACATTAACGTAAGAACGCTAATGTCGTTGACGACGTAGTTTTGTAAGGGTCCTCGCGCTCTAGTTCTGCGCGTAAGTGCATCAGTCACTTACGAAGCTTGCCGCCTACGTCGAGGGCCTTTGACTACATACTACCTTAGGTAAGACCGAAGCAATGAAGTTTTGTAGAGGTGGCCAAACATTTGCCACAAATAAGCTAACTCTTTTGCCAAAGGAGCTCAGAAACGTCGCTAAATGCAAGAACCTAGGCATCACAAGGCCAACTAATGGACACTCAAGTTTCATGTAGGATATCGTACATCGTATGAGAAGTGCATTGGTGGCCTCTTTTGCATTCATTTTTTCTTATGGCATCCTAGTAATTTAGTCACGCATTGCTCGACGGTAGATGCACTTGCTCAACAGGGTTTTTTTTTTCATTAGGTTTTATTTAGGGGTAGACTGGTGTTTCTAAAATAAACGCAATGGCTTTACTTCTCTCGTCTTTTTTTGGCAGGTAAAATCATAATTCCGAGGATTTAGGCTGTCAGTTGCCTCTTTCGGAAACCGATTCCCAGTTGCACATAAATTGCTTACATGCAGGTTATGTGCAATTAAGAGAAAAACGCGGCCCAAGTTGATCTAGAGTTCTTCGCGCCTGGAGCAATGAAAAAACAACGCTTGGCAAAATTTCAGTCGTAGTAACACACTCATTGTGACTCGCTTTGCCGTACACGGATTTCACTATGTTATGTGTAAAATGTACGGGCACCCACAAACCTGCTGACAGTCGCGTGTGTGTAGTTGTGCTTGTGGTGCGCTTTCTGCGCCGAATACCACGGTGCACTCTGCCTAATGACAGTTTCACAAAACAGCCTTCCGCGCTGACCTTCTCTCTATGCGTTAAATGTTTAAAATAATTCCCACTATACTTGAAAATGGTAGATTCAGATTAACCCACGTGCCACCATTTCGAACCGGGAAGCGGTAGCCAATCAGCCAAGAGACAGCTTCGTCTATCTATTCCGGCAGTTTTTGTTCCCCGCCCACGTCTCATAAATCGATATCATGATGTCATCTCAGAGTACGACGCTTATTCGACGACCCATCGCGTTGCCCATTTAGCACCCGATACCCGGCGCTGCGACAATGCCATTCCGCCGTGAATGGGCCCACCACCACCAGCCAGGTAGAGAATACATTGGCTGGAAATTACGTTCTGCTTTTCCAATTGTCCCACGCCTAATCAACGACCTACTGGTGACCAACCAAAGCGGACGGGCAAGTTATTGATGGTGATAGTTAGTGTCGTTGAGACGACGCTGTTGCTGTTGTCATTGTTGTCAGCATTGTTGTTAGTACTGTTTCGTCGCGACCTATCGTATTGAGATAACGGGCGGTATCTGTCTGTTGACTCTTGCTATTCCTAGCGTCACTCCCCCAACCTCCCTTTCTCTCTTTCCAACGAGCCAAACGGAGGGGCACGTACCAACCCCAAGCGTTGACTTTTTCCGTAGACTATTTCTTATGCAGGTATCATCATCATCATCACCATCATCACCGTCGCCATCATCATCATCATCATAAGCAGCAACATTGTCGTCGCTGTGAGGACGGTCACTGCAGAGGCAGTGGTAGTGTTGTCGTGGGGATGGAGGGGGGTATGTTGTCGGTCTTTGGCAACCAGCTGACTTCAGCCCTGCAGGCGGTCACCAGGAATACCAGTCTAGTGGCAGCAACAACAACAACAACAACAACAACAACAACAACTATGCCAACCATACTCACAACAGTAACAACAACAGCGACCGCAACAACAAAGACAGCAACAACAACAACCACCACCACAAGAATAAAGACAGCAACAACAACAACAACAGCAACAAGCAGCCAGTTAGCCCTCGCCGCATTGACAAGCCCTACCGTGGCCTTTATCGTGGCGGCAGCTACTGGAAGCAGTTGTTGTTGTTGGCGGGTAACGGACGCCGCCCCTGCAGCTGCGACCGCTGTTGCTGCTGCTGCTGTTGCTGAAGACGGTGACTTCAGCCACCCAGCCAGCGAGCAAAGTGTGTCATGCGTACGCACCCCCCGCACCATCGTCACCCAGGCAATTATTTATCCACTCACCAACTTTAACAACAACAGCAACAACAACAGCAATAACAGCAGCAACAACAACAACAGCAACAACAGCAATAACAGCAGCAACAACAGCAGCAGCGGCAGCATCTTACCACCACCGCAGCTACAACTACCATCACCATACCGACCGGCCCTCGCTCTCTGACTGTGTGTATCTATGTGGACGTCCGTCAGTCAATCAGACCGACAGACAGACCGACAGACAGACAGACACTGAGACAAATCATTCTACGTCCTGCAGCTAGCTGCCCGGGCTTCTTTAAAAGGCCTCACCGCTCACGTCTAACGGGATCATTTCCGCTCGGTGACCAACATGATCAAGGTAGGTGAAACTACGCCACTAGCGAGCCGAGTGAGCAGCAACGGCAACTGCAACAGCAATAACAGCAACGGGAGTGTTGCCTTCCTCCAAGCGCCAACCGAAGGACGGTGTAGAGTACAGACTTGACTGCAGACGAGGCGTCATCGAGTAGTGTACGTAGTTCAGCATTCGGAATGCGTACAGCTCTTATGTACAGCGCTTATGTACATGCTCTAGTGTCTCTCTGTCTGGCTGGGCGGGCGTCTGACAGTCTGTATCCCCGCGGCGGCCGCCGCCGTTGTATTATAGTTCGTTGTGCGACGTCGCGCGTCAAAGCAACGTGACAATTACATGCCGAATAATGGTGCTGCTATCAATGCTGTCGCAACCTCCACCACCACAACCACTAGCACATGTCTATGTCTCTGTCTCTCTATCTCTTTCTCTATATACGTGTGTGTGTACCTTTATGTGTGATGTGGGTATATCTATGTGTAATGTGTGTCTCTATGTGGAGTGTGTCTGCGTGCGTGTGTGTATGTGACAGATACATCGTTATTATATAACCAATCGCGTCTGCTGTTATCATGCTCAATCATCGTCTATCAATCGTCTATAATAATTGATTATCAAAATCATCATCATCATCATCATCATTGTTAGAGCCATCAACCATGATCTTCTATACGATTCGTATATGTCCATGCGCGTATCTGTCTGTTTGTGTGCGAGAGTGTTTTTTTGTTGCTTAGAAAATCACGTTTTGTCCTGCATATACGCTATATATATATATATATATATATATATATATATATATATATATATATAGATATGTGCATAACACCCTGGTTGCATTTACATCGTTATACTGTGCTTCCGCATTACGCAGTCTGACTAGCTCGTCTAGACGGTGCTAGCCATCGGATATGCAACGGCATGCAATTACGGCATGTCGCATTTGCTTAGTTGCCTCATGCTCCGCATTTTTCATCGGGTTGAGATGAAAACCCCCTCACCCAACACAGCACGCGATTTTTTAGCCTGCTTGTCAGCCTGTGCACCGTAACAGTCCTTTAGATTCCCCACGACTATTTGCCTTAACTTCTTGTCTGTTGTTTGCTCCGCTCTGTCCATATACGAATATACACACACAGACATATATATATATATATATATATATATATATATATATATGTATATATATATATATATATATGTATATGTGTGTGCTGATGACCCCTCACCTTTGTTTTGCTACAACACTTTAATAAAATGCTCGTCTATGTGCATAGCAAACAGGATGAGTAATAGAAAAACTACTCTTATTACACATATTTTTTCGGCACTTTCATTGCGGCACGTAACTTACTTGTATGCCGTACACTGTAGTGAGTGCTGTCTCCGGCTAAATTTCGTAGGCTTACTGTAACCATTGCGCTGTCCAGTTTGAAAATTGCTTGTGAATTGTGTAAGTTCTCGACTGGTTGTCACGTTACGTAAGAGCATTGTACGTAAGCGCTCACATTTAAACGAAGCCTGCTCAAATCGCAACCACTCAATGCAGACATTATGGGTATCGGACGAAGCAGAACACGACAGTGTAACTGGTTTCTCGACCAAACAACTAATTTGTGATGTCTGACGTGATGTCTGACTATCCATGGCATGAGTACAACAGCTGTTAGCAATTTAACTCGCACTTCTAAACAACATAATTCCGCACGTTTCCCTACCGCTTTCCAGTATGACAAAAAGCTTTTTTTGAACAACATCTACCACCCCTTAGCATGTGGGCATTAAATTTAGCAACACCCTGTGTCTGCGCATCTACAAGATAGCGAAATATCCCTTAGAGCAGTGTCACTTAGAGCAGAGTTACCCATAGGTTTAGAAGCATTTTTCCGTTTTTTGGTGGGGAATGTCAACAAACACAAAGTCAACACACACACATACACGGTCTCGATGCAGACTAACACGGAATTATGTATAAATGTACACGGCTTAGCCGATTGTCCTGATCGAAACGCGCCCGGGCCGAAGGCGCTTGATAAAGGCGCTTACTTCTCATTACATTAACTCCTACAATCATATTACTTCACTGACCAGCATGTCCCGCTGAAGAAAGAAAGAGGAAACCATTTGAACGCTATAGCACCATGCCGAACCCACGGTGATTATTATTCTTACTACAATTAAAATTACTATTATTATCATCATTTATAGTATGGTTCGAAGCGCGAGTTTGGTCACAAATCGATCACGTTCTGACTCCCACAATCAAGAACAAGGCGCTCGTCGGGACGGTGTCTGGCGTGTTTTATTACTCGCGTTTCATACTTCTCGTTCAGATCTTCATGTCCTTTCTCTCGATGGCAGCGTTATGTTAGGGGGGGCGTTCAGACGTCGTCATCGGTTCGCCCGAGCCCCTGATCTGGCGTATCAGGCCTTATCGCATTATTCGGCAATTTAATCAGACCGCTACCGTAGTCTAGGGTCAGGCCCGCCCGTCTTCATAATCGCCACTGAAGGCCGCCCCGCTGATGGCGGTGACGTGAGTCAAAGCTGGCCTGGCGATTGTGCAATGAATTTATGGTCTCTCTCTCCCCTTTTCCGTTCTCTCTATAGCTCTCTCTCTCTCTCTCTTTCTCTCTGCCACGGTTTAGCGACGCTTGGGAACAGCAGTTATGTCGATGTTGTTTGCCTGCGGGTAGAGTCGTTATAGAAGCATGTTTCCTGCTCGTAGCTGTCACATGTAGCAATGACGGGTAAAGGACGACGACGACAACGATGACGACAACAACAAAAACGCGAAGCTAAGGCACATTGTTGTTGTTGTTGTTGTGCTTGTTGTGTGTTGTATTTGTTGTTGTTGTTCTTGTTGTGTGTTGTATTTGTTGTTGTTGTTGTTGTTGTCCTTGTCGTTGTAGTTGTTGTCGTCGTCGTCATCATCATCATGCACGATAGCCGCGCACGTTGGACCGCACATTGCGATGCATGAACTTCCTGTGCTTGGTGCTAGAGCATAGAGAATTGTTTGTCTCGCTTGCTCCCTTTTCCTTCTCTATCTCTAACTTCCTTATGGTGATTTGGACTTTCCACACGTTCGGTTATCAACTCGTAAACAAAATACTGTAGTTTTCGCACATTACGCCTGACCATACATTTAGTATAAAATGGTGGCTAATTGTTTCCGGGGTGCGGGGGGGAGAGGGTGGTAGGTTGCTCAGTACTCACCAAATCCGTCGATTTGTTGCTCCCGGAACAACACACTGTTTGGGTGAGATGGTGGCGCTTCGAGATAGTCCGTCGACAATATCGCTAACGATGGCTAGCTTCTGGGCGAACGTTATCCAATGAAAGGCGCCGTTACGACCTTGTCGAAGTGTCGTTCCTTGGCACTTGATTAACGTCAACTTCTGGCTGGCACCAGTTTCCCCTAGCAGCAAGGCGAGCTCGATATCAGTCAGTGTCCAGTAGATGAACCACCTCAGGAGATGTTGTACACACCTATACACAAACCTGCATAAAAGTCAGTTGTATTAGCTCAGTGCGTTGACAATGCTGGCAACCTCCTGGCCAGCATTGTCTAGCTACCACTGATCAATCAATCAGTTGTTAATTTCTATAAGGTGACTTATATATATAAATATATATATATATATATGTGTGTGTGTGTTAGTCCAGGTTGCCTGCGCGCGTCACAGAACGGTTGGGTTATTGCAGTAAATAAGGCACAAAAACCTGACGTAGTGTGCGCAAGATGCGTCCTGAGGTGGTGGCAAGAAACACTGGTTCTGCGGCACATTAGGCGCTGCGGGCTGCCCCCGCCGTATGTGCCTCATACCTTCCAGAAACCTCCGAAATAAAACAAAAAAATGCACGCACGTAAAGGTCATCTTTATTGCGTACGGTCATATCCACCATCACCTGCACTACTGCTAAGCACAACTGGACAGCTTGGTGCACGCCGCTAAGATGGCTGTTCGTGTTAGCTATTCCGGACGACAGAAAATTGCTGGAAAATGTGTACACATATATATATATATATATATATATATATATATATATATGTTTATTCTTCAACCTGCATACGTGAACAGTGGAGGGCACGGAGAGCGGCGACAGATAGGGGTACAGCGAGCGTCTATTGCTTATTCCCGATTAAGCGCTGAGCAGCGGAAGCAGCGCGGATCGTTAAGCGGATACTCGCTTCGGTGGTCACTTGCTGCGAATCGTGGTGGTGATGGTGGTGGTGGTGAATGCCTGAATGGCGATGAAGACGAAGATGATGACCGGCGGCTTAATTCCGCAAGGCTTTTCAGGACTGCGTTGCTTGTTGTTGCTTGTTGCTGTTGTGGCTGCTGCTGTTGCTATTGCTGTGGTTTTTGTTGTTAATGGTGACACCAGGACGACACACAGGATGCATGACGGCATCACGCCCATATGTCGTGCAGCACGCAGAGCGGCAGAGACGCCTAGCCGCGAGTTCAGTCGAGCGGGGAGAACGCTCCGGCGGCGCAACGAAGAGGAACAAGGCAAGGCGGTGCGCTGATGGAGATAGAGCGATGCGTAATTGGAACAACATGTTGTTGTTGCTGTTGTTGGCGGTCGTGTTGTTTTTGTTGGAGAAAATTGTGGAGAAGGCAGCGTGCGCGAGAAACGAGGACGAAGACAACCATGGCAGAAAGCGGGGGGGGGGGGGGGACGACGACGACATGCACAAGAAGTAGACACGAGTGTCGGCGACAAAGGGTGACATGCAGACATGGGAATGCTCTCCTCGGGCGTGCCTTGTCGCACGTTTAGGCGTGAAAGGAATGCGAAAGCGGAAAGCTAGAAATAGCAGACTCGAAAGAGCGTTGTTGTGGGCTGTTGTTGTTTTTGATGTCCCTGCTGTTGCTGCTGCTTGTGAAGCTGCCGCTGGATGGCGGCAGCAGCCCTAGAAAGCATCGCTCTGCCAAACGCTTTGTCAACGTGTTCACTGAAGCGCAAGAGAGCTTGAAGCGAAACAAGCTCTTTTCCCGTTAATTGTGTTGCTGAGGAGTCGACTTGTTGTACGCATTCCTCGCGCTCTGGCCTGTCACCGTAGAGCCGTCACCGCTTCTACCAGGGGGGAGATCGTATTGTGATCTACTCTCGCTTTGGCTGGTACCGGGGGCAAGGGAGAGGGCAAGGCAGTCATTGTGGCCAAGGTATCGAAAAGAGAAGATACTAGAGAACATCTTAAGACCCCCTGGGAAACTCTGACACGTCGCAACACCGTAAAACAGCTGCAGTACCAGCAGTTGCTACGGTATCAATAGAAACGCAATACCTACGAGACGGACCGTAGTTTTAGATGGGTCGTAAAGCATAATACATACGCATATGCACCATATCGATGTACGGCGTACCATCTATAATGTCATCACATACACTACGGCAAGTGTACCTGGTTGCTTGCTTCGATTTGTCGGTAAACTCTTAATCGGTAAAAGGTATTAATTTGTATTATCCTGTGCTTATTTCAGTCAGCTGCATTGCTTATAGGACTGGCTGTTGCCGTTCGGGGCCAATTTGGCCAGCAGCATCAAGGAGGTGCGCCGCAGTATGGTGCTCAACAGCAGCAGGCGGCGCCAGGTCCGCTCTTCTCGTTCTCGAACTCGGTGAGCCACACACCTGCCCAGCAGCAACCTGGCGCAACAGGGCCCGGAGCCGCCGGACACTACGGCGGTGGCTACGGGGCATCATACCCTGCCAGTGCGGGCCAGGGTCCTGTTGGGCCTTCGTCATACGCCGCACCACGACCGCAGGCGCCAAGCTATGCGACGCAGCCAGCCCCGGTTGCCGCTCCCCAGCGAGGCTACTCGCTGCCCAACCTCGAGCAGCTCGGCGCCCACAATCCGGCCTCCGTCCAGGGCTTCGGTGACCTTAATCAGCTCGCACAGCAGAACCCCGCTTTCAACATCCCCTTCCCGCGAGGACAGGAACAACATGCGGCCAACGCTGTAGGAGCTCCCGGGGCTAGTGCCGGCTATGCAGGTTTTCAGGCCGCTCCAGCGCCAGCGGCAGTCGCCTATCGTGCCTCGCCTCAGTATGGCTCATCTCAGTTTGGCTCACCTCAGTATGGCGCATCTCAGCAAGGCGCACCTCAGTACGCGGTACAACGAGGTAAGCTTAGAACGAGCTATATAGCATGACAGGAACGCAGACGTTTAGTGAATGAGTGACAGAGTTTACTGAGTATTGGCAAATATACTCTACTACTAATCATCGATACTAAGAAGGTTGTCCAATAGAGCTAGGCTTGTGTTTAGGTTGCTTACGTGCATGCACGTTTTCTCGTGCTTGCTTCTGGCAGAAGAGCAGAGGTTGGTAAGGGCCCTCTCTAATTGGCTTGCAAATCGTGAGAACTCCGGGGGCTTCGTATGTCTTCAGCTAAACTGACTTGATCAAATTAAATTATCGTGTCGACACCTAGGATAGTTTAAGAGTTGTCACTCTCTCTCCTTATTATCACATCCTTAGCGCGCACATAGACACAACTACATGTATATGTGTCTATTTGTATATTTGTGACTGCAGGTTTCGGTGCCGGTCCTCAGCAGGCAAGCAATCCATACGGCGGACCTTTCCAGTATTCCAGTTCAGTAAGCCATGCCGCCCCTCAGACTCAGTACTCCGGCGCCGCTGGGGCAGCACCCGCCACCCAAGGTCGTTACTAGGACGACCGGTCGGCCTGTCATCGATCGACTGATTGGGCACACGTTCCGCAGAAGAATTCACTTCTGAAACCTTGTGCCGCAGGGTGGATTAGAGCAGTGATGACAGATGCTCATAGGATGCCCTCCTTAAACGTCTGGCTCTTGCGTGCCACGATGCCAAAGATACTCTTAGCGCCTTCTTCGCCATTCTTTCGTTGCCTATCACAAAAATGTAGCCACTTTTCATGCGTATTCTCCCATGCTCGTTGGCCATGCCAACGTCTTATGGGCTACCCAAGAAGGCTAGGACCCACTAATGCGGCTGAATCGGCCTCTTCAGGACGTGCCATTCGAGAGAGGGCGGTGCCAGGGTCTTAGATCTCCGCTCTGTAGACAACACGTTCCTTCTCAATGCGGTGTGACTACCGCCCGCGGCTCGTTGTGGCCAAGTTCGAGTAAAATTTAAAAAACAAACACAACACGAAGAGGCAAAATAAGGTCCACGCGGAACAATGCGAAGACCCTTACATCAACAACGACCCTTTTGTCGGCGGAGAGACGATGCCGTGATGCCTCGTCATTGACTTCGTAATGTTGTAGTAATAATAATGGCAGCCATCTAGCCAAATAATAAATATGCCAGCTACGATTTTGGCTGTTTTATTAATTCGTTTTGTTGTCGTTGCTTAGTGGTTAGTGTCTTTGCCTATTGAACGTTGCGATCATTTTCACAAAGGCCTTTACATTCGATGACTGGGTAAATACTGTATTTTTATCTATATTTCGAATTGCCTTATGGTTCTGGAGTCAAGTAACGCATTCTGCCCTCTTGGTTCATCTACTACTATAAGCTAATTTAACACTATGTTCGCGTCTCTAAACACTATTTCGCAAATATTTGAAGGCGCATGGGACGAGCCAACGACATAATTGCGTGGAAAACTCGCCTCCGAATTTGCTCTAGTCGAAGTGACCACAGCCATTGAACGGCATCATTTAAACCGTGGAACAGGGCCTGATCAGATTCGCAACGAGCAATCGTTCTGGTTCTCTGTCAGAGGCTTCGCTTGCCTTTTTGCCGATGACCGGCAAAGAACCTTGCTATCTGTTACCCCGAAGAGCGAAGAAAATCATTAACAATTTATATAACTGAACGGACGCGTAAAGTTCTGGTAGCCGGCGTCGGTATAACAAAGCCGGAGCTTCTATCCCGGAGTACAGCCCTTCGTATGTTTGCCTTAAAAATTGCACAAGTGACCACATATGTCGTGTAACTCCATGTTGTGTGCAGAACAGTGGATCTTTATGACCCCAATGAACCATGTATCTGTGACAGACGTGGGAAAAATGCCGCGAACGAGAGATATCGCGCTGGCTACTGCACAGTGAGGTTGTTTAGTGAGAATATCCTCACTAAGCAGCTTGACTTAGTGGGTATAATCGATGTTTACATGTATTGATGACTATGTAAACCCATCAAAGGTAAGTAATAATATAACTATACATTTCTGTTCCCACATATTATTAACAAACACCTCTTCTGCAGGCCGCGCAGAAAGGTTCGTTATAACGCCATGGCCTCTTGCCTCTTGCAAAAAGATTCGGTATAACGCCCTGGCCTCTCTATTGAAAGAGTATGCACTTATGAAAATGTTTCGTAAAAATTGAACTATTTGTGTGCATAATTATTATGCTTTTAAAGGCGTTGGCAGTTTTTTAGTTCTTCATACTAAAACCGTTTTGTTTGAAAGATTCAGGTTACGTATCTAAATATCATAAATGTG
The DNA here is from genome assembly GCA_003439945.1 of Dermanyssus gallinae. Classification (NCBI taxonomy): domain Eukaryota; kingdom Metazoa; phylum Arthropoda; class Arachnida; order Mesostigmata; family Dermanyssidae; genus Dermanyssus; species Dermanyssus gallinae. The sequence continues at coordinate 139,531 of QVRM01003339.1, forward strand.
AACGACAACAACAACAACAATAACAACATTATGGGACCCAGGACCCGTATGAAAGACACACATTTGCCACATAAATACTCGAAATGTAGAGGCAAATCTTATCCCACCGCCCGCATGGTCGAGGTTTCGTATCAGAAACCTCATCATACTCTTTGGAACCTTGACGATTATGACTTCCTACGACCATCCCGAGGCGTTCTTGCATTTGGTCGGTCGCAGTGAGCCAAGCACTCGAAAATGGATGCGCGAGTCTTCTTTATAACTCTAGCGCGTTGCGCAAACCGACCTTAAAGCGGACGACCCAAGAGAAATTCAATTTGATTGGTGTCGTGCACAAATGCAAGTCGCTTCAGTGCTTCAGTCGCATATAAATAGATCTACAGCACTTGTGATAATATATGGACGCAATCGGCTGACGAGAGCGCTTTGATGCGTGTCGCTGGAAAGTTAAATTTGTCACCTTTACTCCCTATTCTCCATACCGAGCCTGACTATTATGAGACTTAAATCTCCCGTGGCTCGTGCGTACACGCAATATGGTGACGCTTAAAGCATTAGCTTTGGACAGAACAGTATGCTAGTATACGGTAGTACTGGTAGTAGTAGACGTTGGTGAATCTGCACAGCGGTACCACTCGTCATCGACGTGACATATTTTATCATAAAAATATCCATCTTAAAACTAAAGAAAACTATTATTATACTATGACAGGAATATTTTTTACGCAGACGGTATAACATTAGCTGCTTTACGCAATAGCTCCGTTGTTATACGCGCATATATATATATATATATATATATATATATATATATATATATATATATATATATATATATATATATATAGAAAACATTGTGATGATTTATTAATAATTTACAATACGTTTGCACACTCGGCAGTGTTCGCCTCAATATATATATATACAACCAAGCATCGCCGTCGACTAGATGGAATACGAGTACAGCGACAACCGCTCTGACTTACCTACTATGGGCAAATACTTTGGATTCGTTGGCACAGCCTTATGTATTGCATTTAATGTTATTTCATACTTCTGTATGTTGCTTTTACTTCAATAAAACATATATATTTGCGTACATGAAATATTGATTAATTGCAAACAGCTGCCAATTCATTCTGAACTTGATAGAAGGCCAGAAAACTCTGAAGCGCTAGATTTAAGCAATATTCTGTGTTATGGCGATCATTATTTTGAATCAACTAACGACAAAATGGCATCTAGTGCAGCGGAAGGCTGTCGTGAGTTACTGTTATGCTACAAAATGTGCCATATAAGCTCAAAAAGGCCACGACTCCTACAGCTATGCCGGCACGTTGCATTTAAGACTCTTATACAGCATAATACTTTATAAAAAAACTGCGCCAACTTTACGTACAAATACTACATTCATGCGTATGAATATGTATATATAAAATACACGTTCAAAAAGCTTTAGCTCTGCCGGCCAGCAAATGGTTAAATGAGTCGGAGACAAGAGTGGCATAGTGTAAGTTCTATATATATATATATACATATATATATATATAGATATATATATACATATATATATATATATATATATATATTTATATATATATATATATATATATATATATATATATATATATATATATACATATATATATATATATATATATATATATATATATATATATATATATATATATATATATATATTGTTATCAGTAAACAAACAGATCTCGATCAGCAATCTTGCGCGTGAATTTAACGACCGTGTGCAGGTTTATTGGCGAGAGCCTCAAGTACAATTCCTCTATTATACAAGTCAGGCAAATACATTCTGAGGCCGTGAAATCCAATAGACTTGCCAAATGCTCGACGCAATTTGCTCCTCACTTCTCTCAGGCACTAAACAGTAGGCCGTTTTCGTTTCCTCTTTGGCAAGAAAATGCATTCATTGTAAACTTAAAAATCTATCACAAGAGTCAGAACTGTCTTGCCAACAATCCAGCTTATGTCCCATTGTGGGAAGCGTACATTTCCAGCGAGCGTTTACTATCTTAGTGTGGTGTACTTCCTCACTATTCAATGCTAAGAAACGCTATGGCGCGTACCGTAGAAATACAAAACTATTACAAGAAAAAGAGTGTTCATATTATGTGTGTTCTAAAACTTTATTGTGAAACCTTGGATATACGAAGTGTCTAAGGAACTGCCGTACTTCTTTTAGTTAGTATTAGCATTAGTAGTAGTAGTAGTACAAGCACGAGCCGCTTAGGTACGGACTCAAAAGGGGGCGATAGAATACACACCAATTAGGACGACTGACCCTTAATAATAAATCCCTGTATTTTTTTGTATTTCTTTTGCAAGGTGCGGGGTTGGCATTTAAGACTAACTAACCGAGACAACGACTCACTAATTAATTGCTATGTATACATTTTGGTTCGGTTAGAAAGAACAGTTGATTAATGAATTATGCCGTAAATAGCGGGTTCTGGGCGGGGACAAGCATGCTGCTGTTTGCTATTGTTGTAGTTCGTCGCCTAGCAAATCAACAAATATGATCAATTAGAAAATTGAAACGTACTTGCGTATACGAAAACCTAATTTTGTGAAATTATTGTATTATATCTGTTTGAAAATGTAAAGCATGCCACGTCAAAAACGCCCCAATTCTACCATTTAACACCAGCCGGCACACGTCTATTTTGGCCTGCAGCAAATTGCCTTATTTTCAGTGGGTTATCTTAATGCATCCACTTCATGATGCTAGCCTTGATAAACATAAACGAATAAATTGAACTTAAATGCCTTCTTGCAAGTGACCTGGAACAGGTGTCGAGTTGTGGCGGTTAAACAATAATATTTGCAAAACTTTTGCTTAAGCACGCCCCACACATGGTAATCCAATAGATTTTCGTAACACGCCGCAAGCATAGTAATCCCTATATCCCACACATAGTAATCTAACGTATTTTCGGACGATAAGAACATGTAAATATAAGTTTCTAGGGGGGCCCTTACGGTCTCCTTTATCGGCCACTTTTTCACCAAACAATGGCTCGTATTAGCGCGTGCGCTATCTTGCTATGAAAACAAAACGTATGCCATATCGTTTGACAAAGCATCTATCTACGCTTTCAACAGGGCTTGTAGCACATGCAGATATACTTCCTTTCATGGCTTCACCTTTCTAAAAAAATGTGGTCGCACAACGTCTTGTCGCTCAATAGACACATCACTCAGCATATGCACAGAGGTTGGAACTTTTGTTTTTCCACAACGTGGACTGGATTTTTTTTTCTGAATTTACACAAGCAAGCCAGCGGCGGATTTACATTACGGCTGATCGTTGGCAACCCAATGGCCACCTTTCCCCCGAAAAAACAAATATGGTTGTCTAGCCATGTGTTTGTGGCGTGCAAACGACGCGATTGGCCCAAGAGTTTAAAGTAAAATTCGATGAACAAAGGGGATCGACCCGGCGCTTTACGAGTCAGATCTTACACTGAATGTAATCTTACACAGTCAAGGTAAGATTTTTTCTTCTTATATATATATATATATATATATATATAAACCATAAAATAAAAAAAAATGCGACGCCTCCTTGTAAAGGACATCATTGAGGGTACCTCTGCCGAAGACATCGAAAGAGCGCTCCGCAAGGCGGCGCAATGCGAGGGACCACTGACGGTCGACCCCCCCCAAAAAGGGGTTACCGGTCGGTGGACGGCCCTGATCCGAGTCGCCCCGGCAGATGCCGGCAAGATTCTCGGCATTAAACGAATCCAAATGGGGTGGTCCTCGTGCCCCATCTCGGAGTGGATCAGTGTCCCGACATGCCAACGATGCCAACGTGTGGGGCACTCTGCCCCCTCATGCACCTTTGAGGCAGTCAAAGCCAAACGCTGTCATAAATGCGGAGAGCTGGGGCACCTCTCCAGGGAGTGCACGGGGAAAGCGACGTGCTACAACTGTGGTGAAGACGGGCACGCAGCCAACGTCGCCGCATGCCCGAAGTTTCGGGAACAACTTGAGGAACTTCGTCGCCGCGGCGGCCGAGCCAATACCCGAGCGGCACCCGCGCTCTCCGCCTCAAGGCCATGCCCTACGGCGGCCCAATCCACTCCCGGAGGCCACCCTAGTGCCGCGGTGGATTCCGAGGGCTTTACCCTGGTAACCCAGAGGGGCCGCAAGAGGGTACAAGGGTCATCACCCCTTGCGGACCCTCGGGCCTCCAAGGCCCCCAACACCCAGCTCTCTCCTAACTCAACACATGACTAAGATTCTTAAAGCTCTACAGCTAAACTGCAACCGTAGCAGGGCAGCATATGCAATGCTTGAAGAGGTCAGTAGCAGAGCCGAAGCAGATGTGCTGCTGCTGAGCGAGCCCAATGTCCGGTGGGCAGAAGAGAACCGCCCGGACCGGTTTACCGACGGCGAGAGGGCAACAAGCATTGTTCTTGACCGCCGCTGCCACTCCCGGATTTCAGGACATGGCAGCGGCCACGGTTTTACTTGGATTGACGTGGCGAACGTTGGGCGTTTTTACTCATGCTACTGCAGCCCCAACGTCCCACTTGAAGATCTTATCAAACTTTTAGAAGACTTAACCGCATCTTTTAACCAATGTGACAAGCTCTTAATTATAACAGGAGATTTTAATGCTTCCGCCGGCGCGTGGGGTTCCGCCGCTACGAACCGGAGAGGACACGCAGTCCTCGAGTGGTTGGCGGCCATGGACCTAGTCGTTCTTAACACAGGTGCTCCTACATTCCACAGGGCAGGGCGCACCTCTTGTATAGACCTAACTATCACACGCCGGACAGAGGCCCACAGGATTTTAAACTGGAGAGTTTTAAATGACGAAGAATCGCTAAGTGACCACCATATAATCGAATTTCACGTGACGACCAGCTTAAAGCAACCATCTGCAGGGCTGCATCCGCCTATGAGGCGTCAGGGAACCGCCGAACTCCGGGAGTCCCTTAGGGCCTGCATAGGCCCGGATGGCCCGCCCGCTTCGATGACAGGCCTCCAGGAGCTCTTAGAGACCGCCTGTAGGGCTCCCTCGGGGCGCGGCACGAATTCTAGGCGCCGCGGCACACCAAAGCACTGGTGGACTGCGGAGATCGGACACCTAAGGAAGAGGTGCCTTCGAGAGAGGCGCCTTTTTACGCGTGCCCGGAGGCGTGCGCCCGAGGGGAGGTATGCCCTGTACCATGGCGCCGAGTATAAGAGGCTGAGGACCCTCTTACGCAGGGAGATCTTTAGAAGTAAGGAACGCTCCGGGAGAGCCTTTCTCGAAGAACTGGAGGACGACCCCTGGGGCCGTCCATACAAGATGGTAAAGGGGTGCCCGCCTTTTAAACGGAGAGTGGACCTCACGCCGGACGAGGCCCAAGAGGCAATATCAGTCCTCTTCCCAAAACATCCTCCCTTTGACCGCGCCCCCTACCTGGAGGCCTCAGGGACGGAAGAACATGATCCTCCAGAAGTCACCAAGTTGCAAGAGGTGCACCAAGCGGCGGCACGCCTCAAGGAGGGAAAGGCACCAGGCCCCGACGGCGTTCCGGTCTCCGCGGTCAAGCTACTAATGACGGAATACCCGGAAGCAGTAGCCGCTGCGGCGACTGGGATGTTCCGGACGGGCTCGTTCCCTGCGGCATGGAAGGCTGCAAACCTAGTTCTCATACCCAAGGGCCCCGGCTCCTACCGCCCGATCTGCCTACTCGGCGCCCTGGCTAAAGCATTCGAGTCCATCGTGGAGGCACGCCTCCGGGACTTCGCGGAGGGGACCGACCTGCTATCCGACGGCCAGTACGGATTCCGCAAGGGCTACTCAACCATCGGCGCCATAAAGCGGATCCAGACGCAGGTTGAACTCCTCCGCGAGTCCCCGCCTAGAAGACGGGACTTGTTCCTCGCGATTTTACTGGACGTCAAGAACGCTTTTAACAGCCTTCCATGGAAAGTCATCCTAGGGACTCTCCACAGGAAAAAGGTCCCTTTTATCTACGAAAGCTTTTATCAAATTATCTACATGACAGAACAATCCAGTCCCACGGGTCCGTTTTTAACATGACTGCAGGGGTGCCACAGGGATCCATACTTGGCCTCCTGCTATGGATTATAACCTACGACGACGTGTTGCGGCTGAGGGATCTCCCCCCGGCCTCCTTGCCTACGCTGACGACCTCGTCCTAACCGTCCAGGCTCGGGCCGCGGACCTGCTGCAGAGCCGTGCGAACGAGGCACTTGGCGACGTCGCCCGCTGGATGCAAGAAGCGGGGCTCGCTCTCGCCCCAGCCAAAAGCGAGGCGATACTCTTGGTCGGCCGAAGAAAATGCCCCGACCTTCACCTCCGCCTAGATGGCCAGGAGATCGTACTCGTCAACCACGTAAGGTACCTCGGGGTTACCCTTGACAGGGGTCTCCGCGGTACCGAACACGTGCGGCGGGTGACGGAAAAGGCAACGAAGACGGCCAATGACTTCGCACGTCTCATGCCCAACACATATGGTCCACGGCAGCTGAGAAGACGAATAATTATGTCCGCGGCCGAGTCGGTTGCCCTGTACGGAGCTCCGGCCTGGCCCACCAACACACTAAAATTCGCCGCGAACAGGACTCGCCTGCGTAGGGCCCAAAGGGTCGGAGCTCTCAGGGTAATCTCAGCGTACAGGACGGTTAGCGCCGCGGCGGCCTTCGTCCTTGCCGGAACGATCCCGTGGGATTTAAAGGCAGCCGAGCGCCGCCGCTTATGGGATAACCCAGGCCTCAAAAAAGACGAGGCACGCCAGCGTACAATCGACCTCTGGCAGGAGGAGTGGGAAGACCTCGAACAGGGTGCCCCAGGCGCCAGCCTCCGCACCCTGATCCCAAATATCAGAAGCTGGCTTAACCGGCCGGGGGGGGGAAATCACATTCCACACAACCCAAGTCCTCACAGGTCACGGCGACTTCCAGTCGTACCTGTTCAGGATTGGAAAGGCCCCCAGCCCCACGTGCGACACTCCAGAGCACACGGTGCTTAGGTGTCTGTCATGGGCGGAGCAGCGCGCAAGCTTAACGGAGTATTTAAGTAACAACCCAGCTCTTAACCTACACGACCTCACTATGAAAATGACGGAATCAATTTCAGGATGGAACAAAGTGACCCAAGCTTTTAAGAACATACTGCAAGAGAGGACAAGGGCCTCCCTCCGAGTCCGCTCGCGCCTCCCCGAGGCTCCCGGGGAACACATCCGCCAGGACCAGTAGACTCGCCCCCCCTGACTGTTTGATGATATGCGCAAGCAGTTCCCAGTCAGCGTGGGGGACGGGGACACGACTGGTTTTTAGTGGGTTGGAGCCCCACACTACCGGCCCGCACTTGCAGGGAGCTCCCTTGCTGCGGTGCCCGCGTGTGCAACCGCATTTTCCAGTTAGTCCTCTTAAAAAAAAAAAAAAAAAAAAGAAGCTAGACGCTCCTTATGTAAAAGTGTGTATTTAGGTATCTATGTCAGTAGTAAAACATGTGTATTTAGGTACCTATGTCAAACGAATAATACATTTATCTATAATGACAATGATTTGTTGTTGTAGTTGTTGTATATTGAGAGCGTCGGAATCGCTCATGATGTTAACTTGTGTGCTTGTATGCACAAAGTTGTATAAATTAATCACATATATATATATATATATATTTGCAGGGTCTCCCAGCATTCGTCCAACAAACTTTGGGAAGTAGTACAATGAAAAAATTTTGTTTTTGAAATGGAACAAGGGTGCGTAAATGTCTTCTCTTGACGTAAGGGCGAAATTTCCAACAGTGATTGTATCAAGCTTTTTATTCTGACATATCTTCACTGAATGCAATCTGCGATTGCAAGAGCCCCAGTCATCCTATCGACAAACTAATCATAACTGCGTGCCTGGAGGATTTAGGAGAAATTTTGCATCTGTTGAATTGCATTCTACGTTAGCTCAAGAATATTCTTAAGAATTGAATTTATTTGCAATTCGCTATCTCTCTCTCTCTCTTTATATATATATATATATATATATAAGAAGAAGCAACAATTGTTCCACTAGAAAAAGTGATTTTTTCGTCGATTTGTACTAACTCCTAAAGTTAGTTGAACCAATTCTGAGAGACTGTATATATATTTATATATATAACTATTGTGGTTTTTACTCTTACCACATTAATGACGATCACTAAAATTGCTATACACTCGTATGATGAATATATTGGTGTCGCGGTTATGACGATGTTGTTCTTTAATATTGTATATGTATGTACAAAAATGGTACATATTTCGTGTGGATATATGTCGCGTGCTTGCATACGGCGACGCCATCAGATAAGTGGGATTGGTTGGGAAGGTTGTCAGTGGAAACTTTCTTATATATACACGGCATCTCGTCAAACCGCTTGCCACAGTGTGCTCTCTTTGTCTCTCTCTTGGCCCCGGCTTCGATTTTTGTCTTGAGACCAACAGCGAGAAGACGACAAGCCAGTCAGTGTAAGATATTTTTCTTCTCCTATATATGCATATATATTAACCATAAAATAAAATAGTGAATATATATATATATATATATATATATATATATATATCTGTGTCACGCACACTGACTGGCTTGTAGTATATGACTTGACTAGTATGAGTGGCGGCCGAAACGAAAGGGGAGGAAGGGCTAGCTGCCGAAGTAGCACAAGTAGAAACCAAACAAGTTTAATACATACGTACATCGCTCGAGGCCAAGCAATATGCCAGCTGCTGCTGCTGCTGCAGCGAGCGCCGTCACTGTGTTTGTCGAGGCGCCAGTGACGACACCTCGGCTAATAATTCTAACTGAGCTGGTTCTACTGCTGCTGCTGGTCTTGCTTTTGGCGGCCCTCGTCATGGTGGGGACGTGGGGATAGTGGGGTAGTTATACCAATTGTCGACTGACTGACTGACTGTTCGTTTCAATTCCTGCATACAAGACAATCTTCTTCTTCTTCGTCCTCCCTCTCCTCTGGATCTATCTCTCTCTCATTTCCCCTTTCTGCTGATATTTCTAATCATCTCTCTCTACCTATTCCTCTCTCTCTACATATTCCTCTCTTTCTACCTATTCCTCTCTCTCTACCTATTCCTCTCTCTCTACCTATTCATCTCTCTTTACCTATTCCTCTCTCTACCTCTATCTATCTGTCGCCCCCTCTTTGTTTTCTCCCGCCTTCAGGGTGTGTTTCTCTTGCCTCCTTTCCTGCTGCTGTCTAATACGAGTAACTTTTGCGGCCTCGGGTCGCCTTGGGGCTTGGGAGCGCCCACTCTACCACCCGTAACTACGACGACAGCGTGGCGCCGACCTCAGTCACGACAGCAACGGCAACAATAAAGGCGAAGTGAGAACAACGAACATTGACGAAAAGACAAAGTCGACGACGACCCAAACAAACGGCCAGCTCTGGCAACCCGAAAAAGCTCAGCCTATTCTAGGCGAGGCCAGTTATCCATCTATTCGAGGCTCTGAGGCTCGTGAAGGTTGCCCACGCCGCCAACAGCGCAGAAGGTCTCTCCTGTGCAAACGAAGCCTCTGCGACCTGCTCTTTGTTGTTGTTGTTGTTGTTGTTGTTGTTGTTGTTGTTTTCTTGTTGTTGTTGTTGTTTGGGTCATCGAAGCTGTTACTACTACTGTTGGTGTTGTTGTTGTTCTGTTTTTGTCGTCTATTGATTTATGAACTATTATTTGCTTGACATGTACACCTAAATACGCATGTCACCCTTCTATATCAGGGGTAATATCTATATATACATATATATATATATATATATATATATATTTCGTGGTCGTCCTCGAGTTTTGAAGCTCCTCCTTCGTCTTGCCTTTAAACGGTGTAGGTAGATGACTTGCAAGCGTCTCGAAAGACGTAACGCCAATCTGACAACATGTCTGCATGCCCACCAGGGTCCTCTCATTCGAGGACGGTGATGGTTCCATCACCAAGTGATGCGTGGCGAAATGAGGATAAACACTAATAAATGACATTGCCATGCATGAGGTTGGCACATGAGCTAAGGTTAGTTAGTCAGCCAGCCAGTCAGTCAATCAACAGACAATTGCCAACCGAAAAATGCACATCCAATGAAACTCGTTGAGTGATTGATTTCCGCGCGAGGGGAATCCGAATTCCGATCCAGCATAGTGATCGTAGTTGTGTCGAGCCCGGTGGCTTGGTGGCTTAAGTCTGCGCCTCGCAACCAGAAGAGACACATAGCAGGTGCGCGGGTTCGAGCCCCACCGTTGCCCCACATTTGTATTTATGGGGGTAGTCCGTCTATGAAGCAATGTGAAGAACAATTCCGTGGACGTTAAATCTTGGCTGACGGTTAGCCCGAAAACTTTACTAGTAATCGTAATTGTAGTAGGAGTAGTACTAGTGGTAGAAGCAGCCGCAGCAATCAGCAATCATATTTTGTTGTGCTAAGCCACAACCGTGCTAGACGTAACCACCGTTTAAACTTGCTATCGGTCATTGTTGCGCACGGTGTCTTCTTTGTGCAGACTCGTGATTGTACTCCATGTGAGTCCATCTGGAGTCCCACGACATGCGACGGCCATCCGCACTAACCACGGTCGTTTGTTTGCATAATAAGTCTCTCCTAATACAGCTGAGCATTACGAGACGTGAAACTCGTGCACTCGCTACGTCAAGCCCGTTTATGCCCGCCGATGGGACAGAAAACATGACGGCGCTTATCACGCCGCTTACAGGGCTTACTCAGGCGACGCCCCTAGTTCAAGAGCGATGCAGTCAGCCACAAGAGACATGATGACGGACACAAGACGTATCCTGCTCTCTTCTCTTGTACCTTAGCGGAGAGCACGGAGAATCGTCGACAGTCCGACTTTGTTTCAGTCCAACTGGACCTAACGTTTCGCCATTATGTAAGGATAAATGTCAGGCGTTTGTTTGGCGGCCGCAAGCGTCGGTATCGGGACTTTTTTTCGGGCAGACCAAAATAAACTAAGAGCTCTTTCGCTGACTTCGCTGTCAGGGGCGCTGACACGCGACCTTAGTCGTCCAGCCGTACGTACATGTTATAGTCTAAAGTGGTCAAAATCTAAATCTGTAACAACAAACGTGCATTTTCGTTGCGCGACTCCTTAGAGATCGTTTGGGGCACACGTTTTAGTCCATTCAACCGTTATAGAGCCACACATCCTATGCATAGACGCGCATTACTTCACACGTCTGAATACTAAGACGCATTGAATCAATAATACAAAATGACGCACAATGAAACAGCGAGTATGGGCAACGGGCAACCACACAGCAATCTAGTAGCCTGAAGTTAAATCTAAAATAATGCTGTTATTTCATCATTTTAGTTTAGCCAGTGCGGTGCATATGCTTGCACAATGTGTACGCGATATGCCATGCGTTTAAAATTTGCGGCCTACCTTATCTTTCGCTATTTAACCATCTGCTTGAGTGCATGTTATGTAATTTTTCTCTTACTATTAAAGTCAGTTTTGACGACGTTCTCTCATTGAGGTAAGGTTTCACACCCGGCTGAAACCACTCATGTGCACCACCTCTCATTACATGGCAATTTTTCAACGTCCATCAGGCGAGGGCGTCTAGACATGGTCGAACGAACTTGTTCCAAATGTTGGCTTGAAGGACCCGCTATCTGCTATACTTCGTCTTTCTCGTTAAACCATGCCGTACTCTGTTACCTTACATAGGTTTTCTTCGACAGGGGAATGAAGCCAGATTTTCAATTTGGAAGCTAACAATATACATCTATATATATATATATATATATATATATATATATATACACCTGAACCATTTTCCTCCCGTATCGTATTTTATTGCATTTTTTCTGCGCCTGTCTCAATATTTTACGAAATGGTTACAGTAGCATATAGAGCAGGACTACTAGAACAAAATCTATGCTACATATATCTCGTCGAAAAAAATCTCACACGTCAATAAAGCTATATTATTATTTACGGTGTCCCTATGTAAACAATAAATATACAAGCACCAAAAACAACAAAAAACAGGCAATATAGAGGATACTATGGACGTAGTGTGCAGCCAAATAAGTAAGCTAACTAAATCATTCCTTACAGAGACGAGTACATTAGAAAAACGTGGTCAAGACAGTGGCTACGAATTCAAAAGATAACATCAAACTAGCCTTTAGAAGCTACCTGTACGGTTGTATGTATAAGAGTAAAAGAGATTCCATTATTTTTCTAGGATCCGAATATGGTATATATATATATATATATATATATATATATATATATATATATATATATATATATATATATATACAAATATATACGACGAAAAATATTTATAGACAACTGCGAATACAATAAATCTTGAAGGCTACGTCAAAGTGTATAAACTTGCACAGGCGGCCGTGCGGGAAAAAGCTGTTTGGCTGGCTAGGATCTTTTCCGATGGAATTCGATTCAATCTTCTAATTGGTTCGGGGTTTCTCACTTTGGGAAACGCGACGCCAAAATCTGCAGGCAGGTCTCGTCCACTGACACCAGCAACTATCTGGAGCGACGTCAGAGCGACGTTGCTGGGGCAGCTTCAGCTCCAGCATTCGTGGTAACCGCCTGTACGCCTTTAGTCAGGCTTTGGTCTATCGCCGGCGACTCAGTGACGACATCGACGTGCATGGCATTGCAACAGGGATCTGTCTCCGGCACCTGCTTAGGACACACGGCGAAGCCGATAGAACACGGAAGAGGAAACCGAACTTAGCGGTTCCTGGTTTGGTGGCAGCAGGCTGGGTCATCGAATATCGTAGGCCTTATCCACACACAATCTCATGAGCAGATCCGACGCCATCTGTGAAGCGCTCTCTCTCTCTCTCTCTACTTTGATATCGTACTGTGTTTTTTATTATTTTATTATCTGTTGGCCCGTCTCGCAATCGAGATGTTTATGGTACAACTCAATCACTTATGGATGGTACGATGCTTCGGCGCCAGCCTTTTTTTCCAGCAGACAGGAAGCAGCATCAATAGCCTAGATCGAAATCATGTTATATATACGTTTTCCTCGATCGTGACAAACACACGACACGTTGAGCTTCTTCAACTGTCTCATTGGCTAGATCACTAAATCCCCACTACAAATAAGAATGACAACGGCATGAAGCGCCAGTGGGTGGCCAGTTTTTCGAAATGTTCCCAATTTTCCGAGCTTGTTTTGCGGCGTGAATCACCACCTGACTGATTTTCTCCGCTGCCGTGTCTAAGCAGTTTCCAACACACCGTCATATCATTCCTGACACTTGGTCTTGTCTCGGAGCATCATCGTCTGCTGTCAGACTCCTCTTTCCCTTTACCTCTCTTCGCCTCCATGTCCCTGTCTCGAAGCCGCCCCTCTTAGCCCATAGGAACTCTTCTATTACTGCGATGAGTTGCTCTTGCAGCTCTTCTCGCTCGATTACCACTCGTTTCAGTCGATCCGTTTTAGGCGTTCAGTATTTTTAGCTGTCTGCCCTTCCGTTCGATGAATTTGCCGCACTCCCTAGCTTTTCTACCTCTCTCTCTCTCTATCTCACTCTCTCTCTTTCTTTCATTCTCTATTTTTATTTCTCTTTCTATCTCTCTTACCGTTTTTCTGTGTTTCCTTCTTGCTCGCTTGCCCCGTTTCCAAGTCTTTCCCCACGTCGAAAAGATTGGGAAAAGATCGAGACACGTCGTCATCGCCGACCTTTTTCAAATTCCGACCGTATTATCTATCCTATTTCCCCTCTCCAGCGTGTTTGCGTTCGACGACCACGGCCGCTCCCGACGCTGACATTTTGGCTGGGCTGCACGGCGTTGGGCAGTCAACTGCTGCAGATGTTAGCGCAGCTCCCCGAGATGATGTCGAAACGGGCCCCTTACTAAGTTTGTCGCATGAAAAGGCCAAGTTTCCTTCGGGACCGGGACGACGGCAATGCCCCCTTCTACAGCTGCCACTAAACTGCCGAACTACTATCGTATCATTACAGCCGCTCCGTACGACCGCGATACGTAGCTCAATTTGATTCGCATATATATATATATATATATATATATATATATATATATATATATATATATATATTGGGCCGCTATTTATGTCTGTCTGTTTCTTACGAGATATATGCCGAACGGGGTGTTAAGCACGCAGCAGATAGAAAAGGCAGGAGGACGTATGTATGGGGCATCTGGGTGAAAAAGATTAATGCTCAAAGAGGATCTTAGTTTTGTGCGTCAAATCAAGCGAGTGCGATGGCACAATTTAGAAGAGAACGGGCAGGGGCAAATAGGCAGCGGCAATAGCCCGCCGAGACCTTCGAACGACCCCATCGATGTCGTCCGCTTAAAGAACCTCGGAAGTACACTTCCAAAGACGAATGCCTAAAAAGCGAAGTCCTGGTAAATACGTGCTTTCGTGTTCATCGACTGGCCATCATTTTGGCCTAATCTCGGAGAAATACTGTTTATTTTTTTTTCGACGTTTATTAACACTGTGATTGCTCCAATTGTTGCATTTCTTTCTGTTGCAAGTATTAGTTGAAATAGTAATTTTAATAACAAAAAGAAGTTCTCGTCCACAATAGTTTACTAGTTATATACTTTTGGCTGTCTATATCGCACGTCCCATTGGAATTTTGACATTTTGTAATGAGTACATAGGACTAGCAGTCCGGCCTACTAAAAGCGCAGCCATGTTTTTCCATCAGACCCAGGTATATATATATATATATATAATAAAAAAATGAACATGTACAATGTCAAATTTCACAATGACAAAACTTAGGTGGATCCATACATGTAGGTACATGGGTCAACTGTATAGAATATCAGCTCTATATACATAACGATAGAATCTTCTGTTTGATCTCATTATTTAATCATGTATATAAGGGTAGCTTCGCAAGGGCCTCCACAAGCAAGGACCGAGTCCTATGGCACTGTATAGAGTACAGTTGAGTTTTAGGTAGTATCGAAGCCTTTGTTACGGGCCGCCAAAAACGAAGGGCGAAGAGTCGAAGCACGTAAAGCACGCGCGGGCCCGAAGCATATGGTCCTTTGGTGACTCGGAGCGCGGGGGGTTGTTGTCTATACTCTACTCTCGTACCGTTTGCCGTCCTAACCCCGACGACTTGCAACAAGCGAGCGAGCGTGACACTTGCACTGTCATGCAATCTATCGCGTCACCGCCACCTAACAAGGGTCGATCCGAGGCTCTACTCGATCACACAGTGCCGTCGCTGTACTTGTCCGCTAGCTTGGCGACCGACCGACACGGCGGCACCACTCAACAGAGTCCAATTTTCTAGATCAAAGGCAGCGCCTGCCCAGCGCCTGCCCAGCGCCTCTACCCCGGTGGGCTTAGAGAAAAACTACTAAATTAGAAGCAGTCCTATTTATGCTGAGAGGCTCGGCGATACCCGCCCAACTATCGACGGAAGAAGATCCGCCCGCAAGAAGAAAAGCGTACAGTGGAAGAGCTCCTACTATGGCGGTGCGTACCGGCGCCGCCAGCAAAAACAATAGGCTCGCCGAATGGTGAAATGAAATCATACGATAGAATTATTCAGACCTGCTCTGTTGCCTCGATGTCTGGTGTAACGCACTTACACCACGTAGCATGATGTGCGTAAATGTACCGTGCGCACGTACATCTACTACGTACGTACACATTAAATTTAGATAAATTCTTTTTTTTGCGTCGAATGGCAAATAGCACACCTTGTGCCAACAGCACATACATCGGCGTGCGCAGGATAAAGTCGTTGAGACATTTTCGCAAGCGTGCTGTGCAAACACTAGCGAAGCTTACCTTCCGTGTGCTCATCGCTTCGTCTGCCTCTATCATTTAATTCGCTCTCTCATCTCTTAGCTTCTGTCATTGGCGCCTTATTAGGCGTTAGCTGTTAGCTATAGATCTTGTAGTGAATTGTTTTGTAGACTGATGGTTATTGCTGTTAAGACGACATCGACTTTTACGACGATTCGCATTGGTTCTCTTCTTGTTGCAACAACTTCGATCCGCCCGTTGTATCGGGCAAGTAGGTCGGAGCAAGAGGCCGGTTAAGACGTCAAGGTATCGCTTGAAGACGATACCGCAGTGCCTTTCAGCGTTGTGTCGCCGTAGGCTTAAGGCGTTCGGCGCCGGTTTTGGTGTCCCCGCGTCACGCTACAGTTTGTGCAAGCAAATGTGTTTGCGCGTCAAATACGACCATATATATAACCTCTGTACTGGGTTGCCCAATTGTTTAGCGTGTCTCTCTCAACGGCGGGGTTACTCATAACTCGGCATATGTATGTATGTATATATATGTATATGTATGTATGTATATATATATATATATATATATATATATATATATACAAGTGAACCCAATGAAGTGGGTCGAAACCGTTTACTAAGGTGATAGCTAGGCGGTGCTCTGAGCGATCAGTGGTAATTCCGTAGGTCCTTATGAGGTCTGAACCCGACGCGACATCTCCTTCTCATTGGCTCCCTCCTGTTAGCTAAGGTGAAGCTTATGGAGTGGGCTTTCGACATCTGCTTGACTATCAGTGGTACTAACGGGGGGGCAGGCGACGTGGCTGCATTGCGCCTCCTCGTTTGCCTTAGGCAGAAGACGAAGACGCATATGCATGCATCTGTAATCACGCAAACCCACCGCCAAAGATTTTCGATGGCAATAACGACAAGATTCTCGAAAGGGTCATGCGTTGATATGGAATGTTACAGGACACATATGATATATATATATATATATATATATATGTCACGCTCATTACGCATTTCCGCTTCATGTTCCATTAGGCAAAATCTTTTTTGCCGAGTTGTACTAGATTCCAAAGTTTGTTGAACGAATTCTGGCAGACCCTGTACATATTATATATATATATATATATATATAGATATATATATACATATATATATATATATATATATATACATATATGTATATATATATATATATATATATATATACATATATGTATATATATATATATATATATATATACATATATGTATATATATATATATATATATATATACATATATGTATATATATATATATATATACATATATGTATATATATATATATATATATATATATATATATATAACCCCGTCTTTAGACATGGCGTGGCAAAATCCATCATCGTTATAGTCGGTTGAAAGGCTAATTCGTTTTAGTAATAGATATACCTTGACATGCGTGATAACAAACACGGTGGTGCACGGTGGTGGTGTTGCCGCAGCGTACGACATGAAACAAGTAGTTGTTGTTGTTGTTCTTGTTGCAACATAGGAGCTGGAATTGAAACTGCTTGTACTCGCGGCTTCGGTCACACAGTGTCATCACACTAACACTTGCGCAGCACGCAGTGGAGGCCATGCGAGTACACAGTAATTCGGCTGCATGGCTGGCAGGCTGCCCGGCCTATCAGCCAACCGACCAGTGACGGGCGAGTCCGCCAGCTTCGTCGGACCTGCAAACGGGGATGCGCGTCAGATTTGGGGCCGGTGGTATCCGCGAATTCCGCTGGGACCTTTCCGTTGTGGGACGACAACTGCGCGTCGAGATTATGAACACGCAGTAGGCGACGGACGGAATGGGAAAGTAGGAGCGAGACAGAGAGAGAGAGAGCGAGCGAGATATATATATATATATAGAGAGAGAGAGAGAGAAAGAGAGAGAGCGACAAATAGCAGCTGTTTAATTAGCTGTAGGGGCGACAGAACACGCCAGTCGAGATCAGACACATACATATGTACATACATGCACGCACGCACGCACACGGATAGACACGGATATGGCCGTGTTGAACGTTGTTGTCAATGTTGTCGTCGTACCCACAGCCAGAGCCGAACGCTAATATAGTGCGGAGCAAGGCTAGGAAAAGAACAAGAGCAACTTCGCCCCACCCTACTCCGTCGTGGGCAATGACACCATCCCTCTGTCGTGGGAAATAACACCCCTCGGTCGCCTGTCCGGCACAAGTGAAAGGCCGCGAAGAAACGACGAAAACGAAACGACCTCCACCCCAAACAAACACCCCTACGCCCATTCACTGCTACATTCCATCCAGCAACCACTCGCTCGTACACCAACAAACTGTACCGCAGTAGTGATGTAAAGCAAACACAACGCTGGACAACAGACCAGCAGCTGCTGCTGCAGCAGCAATATTTGCCTTAGTCAATAACGGTCTACCCCCCGGGGCCTTCGTTCGAGCTATCATTGCTCATAACTCTTGTCCAGTTGGTACAAGTGCAAGGTGTGAACATCTTCCTGACCATCACTATTTGCCAGCTCGGCCCATGACGGACGGCCACCATGAGAGCCACGACGTTCTCCCTACAGATACCCAAAGACAGCACCTGCCTAAAAAACGGTGTTTTGCGTCGATCTATTGTGATCGCTCCTGAATGCGACTCGCTAGATCTTTAAGGAGCAAATTGTATTGGTCGCTATTACGATAGGTACAAATTTGTGTCTTCTAGCTAGTTTACTCTATTGCGCAGTTTTCTCATGTTCTGCGGCCTATAGTGGCTTGACTGAGCTGTGATGCAAGTAGGATACAGCCGCTATGCATGAGACTGTCACGTCCAGATCTAAGCATTTTTTATATGCTCATAATAGAGTATGGGCATTACACTCTTACAATAACAATTACTTTGTTAGGCCTTGCTTCACCGGTTGTTCTTGGTTCAGGTACCGACCCTTCTGAGAGCTCTTCGAATCGCGCTGTTGAGTTCTGCATGTCGGGTATGGTAGTCTACCAAAGCTTCAGAGGTAACTTGGTTGGTATACCCCATTAGAATCCACGGCTTCTCCCCACAATTTACAGACGAATGGCTCGAAGACCAATTAAGGATAGGTGCCAACCTATTCTTAGCGCGTATGCCATGAGAGAGGAATTAAGAATCAGCATGGCACCGACTTGTGAGGATCCGCCGAGCTGTGGGGAAGCGCCATGCTAAATCCTAGTTCCTTTTGCAAGCCAGCGTCCGCTAAAAGGGCACTGTGCCGGTCTTTTGATTGTTGGAAGCACCGTGCGGTCTCTGGATTTTTGGAGGTTTTCCACGTAGAACGAGCAGTGCCTGATTGGTTCCGTCGCCTACGTAGACGATCAGGCACTGATCGCTTGTGACAAGTATAGTTTTAAAGAAACAGTCAACGGAGCCCTGGCAATGCCTCCACACGCTAAGTTTCAAAAAATGAATTTACAATAAAACTGAAGTAATTATTTTAAACGGACTAAAGCGCCTTCCACAGAATAAAAATGCGTTTAACGTCGCAATGGCGAGCCGCATGGCTTCCGCAGCAGTTAAAGAAGTCATTACCGAGCACCTTCTTACGGGTCTTACGGGTAAAGGAACTGATGTCAAGAATCAACCCATCAAATACAGTCCGAACGGAGAGCTACCAATCAGCAGAATAGATACCCTAAACAAATAAAACCAGAAAGGGGAAGCAAACCAGCCGGGCCATCTTGAATACTGGACAAAATTAATACTCCTCTTTTAAAAATCTCAACGAATGTTAGAACCCTAAACACAGCTCGCGGTGGGCCATGCTAATACTTTTACCGCATTGGTAAAACTAAGCCCTCTTTATACCGCATGTAGAAACTAGGGAAGGGTAACGATGTTAAGCACTGTGACAAACGCTGCCCCTTTTTTAATACTGAATAAAAGAACTGATTCGGAATTTAAGATTGGGAAATGTTTGTACATGCCAAACTCCTGTAGAGGCGCTCCTCAAGGATCATGAGTCAAAGTTTACGACAAGGAATTTCGTAGGGTTTGTCTGCGAAGCAAAACTTACAACAGCACGAAGTTTGTTAAATAATAATAATATTAATAATAAAAAAAAAATAATAATAATAATAATAATAATAATACATTAGTGAATGTAGTTAAACTCTTGGAGTATATACGTATGCATATATATATATATATATATATATATATATACTTTGCACACATATGCATTCAGTAACTACGAGATAGATACGTCGCAATTATTTAAAGCATAATATTACCGTATGCTGCCTAAAGCTTTCGTTCTTGCGTACCCAGAAATTTGACAAGAATTTGTCACGGCTTTTTTTGTGGTTGGTTTTAATAATTTCTCCGTTTGCCTCAACACTCAGGCGGTTCCCATACCTGTATACACAAAAATCGATCAGCCTTATGTAAGCGGTGAAAGTCGCGATAGAGATGATAGGTTGTAGTCGGGTTGACACAAAAGTGTGTAGTGCCTATCTAGATTCACAATTTTTTTAGGAGTTTGTTTTAATGCAAAGACTACCCTCCGTCCTCTACGGGCTTGGAATCGCCGTGAGGCAGTGTTGCGTGTATCCGGCAGAGTACAACCACAAATACCCTCGGTCACTAATTGGGTGCCATAGGGAAAGAATTATATTGGCTAATTAGATTGCTTTTGCTAATGATTCTTTCCTGCCAAAGTTGTAATTCCCGTCTGTTTAGGATATCGAGAGGAAACGCATTTTGCCCTTCTTGTAGTCTCAATCTCTCAGTCGTTGCTTTTTCTTGTAGTCTCAATTCCCCAAGTAGCAACTCGGTAGACAACATCGTCATGTTTATAAACATATAGAATATCTGCGTTAATGTGTCAGTGACACTGCCGAACCTCTCGATCACACAGGCAGGAGTTTCTAGTACTGGTAACTTTACCAACTACGTACTATAAGTTATAATGCTAAAATGTAGCAAAACGTAAAAAGCTATTCACATCTGGCAATTTATCCTTGCCGGTTCTCCGGAAGGCTTGAAGAGAATTCACAATAAACAAATCATAGCTTTGGTGACTGCAACATGACGAATGGAACTTCGCCGCCCATCTTTCTCCATCCAGCCCGTCCTCAAAAAGGTTCGATTTACAATTTAGTCGGAATAGTACTTTTTTACCCAGACTTTTTTACGTTATTACTACGCATGGAGCGCAATGTTGATACCTGTGCTCTAATCCGCCAGAAGGAAGAATGAACAGAACCTCTTTAAATCCCGAACTAATATAGCGTAGCGAACTATATATATATATATATATATATATATATATATATAGACCTATTTTAACACTGCACTTGTATTTCACATGTACCTTATTTTAATGTACTAAGGTATCCTGTAGCGAATACCAATGCTCCCGTGCATCTTAAAAAGGACTGTATAAGTTGGCTGCACTAAAAAGCTAGCACCTGAACAGCATAGCAAACAAATCCACCAAGAATACTACACTCCTGGTCAAAAGAAAGTGCCTGCTCCTGAAGGTATTGCTAATTTCGTTGCAACGCTATACACCCTTCTATATAAGTGTATAGCTATACAATTTGCATATAGTTATATATATATATATATATATATATTTATATGTATATATATATATTTACTTGTATTTATGTGTGTGATATACGCCGTAGCGTACACAATACACTAAAACCTAAAGGTCTGCAAACATCGAGAACTACACGAGAACAGGAAGGGAAACAATGACCCGTAGAGACTGAGTGGTATGCATGGAGACCTTAGTGCCGGGAGGGACGTCCAGACAGAGTCCGTAGAAAGCCCGAGACGGCAACTCGTCACGTCAGGACGGTTGGCTGTCTGGCTTCCGCCCGCAGCTGTGACCCCACTGTGGGTCCTAAATAGGGCCACGGATCGTCAAGTAAGCACGCCATCAATGCGACTGCAAGTAGCCCGACGGCTATAACACGCTTAAAGATTTGCCAGACGGACCCTTGTACTTTTATGACTCCCGCCGCACTTCTGCTGAACTACAACTCCTAGCGCTGTCTCCTATCTAGTGGTGTACGGTAGTAGAGGATTTTCTATATATATATATATATATATATATATATAGATTGCCAGACATTTTAGTAATTTCAGGCTTTATTTTAAAATATAGATTTTGTTGGCAGGAGCTTCCACTTACTAGTACCCAGTACTTCCACTTACTAGTTACCCAGGGGCACCAATGATAATTAAGTGCGGGTCGCGAAATATTTAACCTTTGGAAATCATTGTTTGGGAATAGGCGTATTTTGACTCACAACCGTTCAGTGCCACGGTCGAGTTAGGCCAACCTGCCTTAGATGTCTCTGTACAAAATCCTACTGGTAGCCTCAAGCGCAGGTTCGTACTCCCCCTATTTATTCAGTTTTCGCCGTTAGGATTTAAGGCCACCTGTGCCATCGCCGGAAATTTCAATTCGGAAGGCTACGTTTGGGAGTGCCGAGACGGTACCGAGGCCCTTTCAATACGGCTCACTTCAGAGGGCTCAACGCATGAGCTCCGTACCGAGGTAGACCGGCTAGCAGGGCTAAGAAAAAAAATGTTTGGGGGTAGCTGTCTTCCGGTCGTCTTTGAGTGCGTTCCTGCCCAGCGGCAGAACAGCAGAAGCTTCTATGGAAAGCGGCGCAGTGAGCCCACCGACCGACCGAGCTCTTTCCCTACTCGGGCTGCTCTACCTATACAAGGTAGAGCAGACACAGTAGATGTCTCCGCCGCTTGAATTATAGGGGACTGCCTGGACGTCCGTCCGAGACAGCGAGTCCGATAAGGCCAAAAAGCTGTTAGGTTTTCAAAGATAATGCTGTCTGTTTCTCGTCGTCTTCGTCCAACGCCGGCAGGATCGGCAGCAGAACGATTCGCGCAAAACTGGATCGAAAACAGATATATTTTGATGGTTGTTGTTGTCGTCGTCATCGTTGCTGTTGTTGCTGGTGTTTGAGGTTTTGCCCGACCTGTGTAAGAAAAGCTGTAAGTGAGCTCAATTCGTTCATTCCATGACAGTTGTAAGGCCATTCTTCGTTCGCCATTTACGAGGTTCAGCATTACGAGATGGACACTGCAACACGGACGTGCGTATGACTTGTTCCTATCGTGGCCCACTTGGCGATTATAGCTTCTGGGTTCCGACTTTTCCGATAACGTGCGACATCTATGCGAGCTATTTGTTGGAAGATACGTCATGTATCCGTTCCGTGCCAAAAAAATTACATGGTTTTCACAACCAGCTTATGCGGTGATAAAACTATTGCCTGGTAACATTAAAACGTTGAGGAGTCTGCGAACCTGCATGGTCATTGATTTTCGCATCCACTATAACGAACTAGGCAGGACTACAGCCTAATTCATGAACAGAACACCATTATCCGTTGCTTTTTTTTTGCAAAAAAACCCTGCAATTTACGTTTTCTTTTTACAGAAAGTCTGTACTTATCCGCATTTTTAGTTTTGGATCCGCTTAATCAAACAGAGGAGTTTACTCTTTGTTGTTCTCGTTGCCATACTGCTCAAACAACAATATACACACTGCACTCTGCTAGCTTATAAACTGTTATTTCTCTGGCGCATTCAGCTTTTGTCAGATGCAACAGTCTTATGAGTCTAAACTGAGTGTCCTCCGGAAGCTTTATGCACGCTGAACAAAAGTAGCTTGGACCTAGATGCGACGTAAGCTGCGTAGAGCCATACTCATGTTTGTCAGATCTCTTTGCGATGTCTTTTCGATACCGCAAGGCAAGTTAACTAATATGTTTATAGATAATGTGTTGTTAAGAGCACCCAGCAATACAGTAGTATGTTGAACCACGTACGGTGGTAAGCTCTGTCTCGGCAAGACAAAGAGAGAACAACCAATTAAAATACAAGAGATTGAGAATCTTTTGTTTATTTGAAACGTGTTTTTATATGCCGCGTAAAGGCGTTAAAAAGGTGATAATTGCGCATTCCTTACAAAGTGCTTTAACCGCTTTTCAAGCGATTGTAAATATATTGAAACGAAAAATCCAATCAAAATCTATTTCCTGGCGTTCATAAAAATCAGAGGTTTTCCACTGGCTATTTCACATAATTTAGATAAACACTTGCCAAGGCATCAATGCGGTATTCAACCCAATATTTAAGATAGCCGTTGTCAATAATCTGTTTCATAAAAAATAGTATTGGGTTTACGATCATGGGCGAAGGAAGCGAAGAAGGAACCCTACTCTAAATCAAATTATAAAATCCTATGTGGAAGAACCTTCGCTGATGATTTGAACGCAAATGTAGTCGTCAGATCAACCTACAAAGGCCGTAAAATGCATGCCTTTTATCTAGGGAAAAAGAACTGTTTGATTCTGATTCGTTTCTTATACAAATCATAATACTTTTAATTCTGCAAATCCAAAGGTCGCTTCAAAAAACATATGCTGAGATTTCTAATATTGGTTTCGCTAGTCATGTTCTTCACAATAATAATATTGTTGACAATTATTCGAATATTGATTATATTCGTCAGTGTACTCGTTATAGGCGAGTAGAAACAACAAGTCTCACATACGACAACCCCTATATCTAAGTAGAGTTAGTTCAACCAATCAGTAAGCGAGTTCCAACCGGTTAGTCTACTCAGCATTGGCTAGACTTAGCTCCGTGTTTGACACGATATACATTTTTGGCAGGTTTCCGGGAAATGTGTGATGCACACGTCTAACTGGAAACTAAAGGCGACTAGTGTGAAACTCACAATGCACCCACCAGATGCGGATATTCCTCTCCACCACCCCATACATATCCTATCGCCGCCGACACGTTTTGCGAGATCGCGAGCAACCGAGTTGCTTAGTTTGGAGGGCACGCTACAGTTGTACAAGCTTGCGCGTAATTAACTATTGTTTCGACTATATTCCTCGGTGCACTTAACAACGATGAGTTAGGCTAGAAGTTTAGCAAGAAGAAGAAGAGAGTTAGCCTAGAAGGTTAGCGAGAAGTTTCGAGCCTGAGGACCTGCCCTGGCTGATTCTGGGCGACGGCGTGATTGAGCGATGAGTGGCTCGTCGAGCTGAGTCGTTGCTTTTTACTGTGTGGCAGCCTCAATTTCTACAGTTGGTTGGTTGGTGCTGTCCACTGCGCACTTTCTCCTCTAGCTTTCCTTTTCCTTATTTTTTCTCTTCTTCCTCTTCGTCTTCGTTGTCTTCCAGACTTCTGTCAGAAGTGGTGGTTTGAAATAAATATTGGTAATTAATTTGCTCTCCGATTATCGCGCGACTGCCGCCCTCGTCTTCAGCCGATGGTAACGGTAGTAGTATTGCTGCTGCTGTCGCTGGCCTCGCCGCCGCCTGCTGCTATCGACATTACGTCGCTACGCTACGCCATAGACGGCGATTTTAGCCCCCCAGTCCCATGACGACAAAACGAGAGGCGAACGACTGACTTGAGAGAGACAAACCTGGGGGGGAGAGAGAAAACGGGGGGGTAGTAGTAAGGGAGAGAGGGGGAGAGGCGAGAGAGAGTTAGTTAGTTAGTTTCAAGGCGGGAGGGGGTGGTCGAAATGAAACGCCAGACGGACGTGCTCAGCCCAGTGGCCCAAAGACGAGCTGGACAATCGGACACGGAACATGTGTTGTCGTTGTCGTCGTCGTCATCGTCGTCGTCCATCTCGGTATGAATAAGCGACGAGTCCGAGTCGTCGAGCAGCCACGCTGTCGCATTACTTCGTCTCCACCGAGTGGCCGAATGAGTAGTCGACATAGGCCGACGACGACGACGAGGCGACCGAAACGACGAGACCAGCGCCTGCCTGCCTGAAGTGGCCTGGCGGCCTGAATTCGAGTGCAGCGCGGCATGGCGCAAGCGCCGTCGGGGGGCCTGGGGGACGGCCATGCCCGAGAGACATCGTTGACTCTTGTTGGCCTGTTGTGCCGCCGTCCTTAGCTGGGGGGGGGGGGGGGGTGCTTGTCGATGACGACCAGATAGAGGATGGCGTTTCCGTCCAACAGACCAAGTCAAGAAGAAGAAGAAGGAGAAGAAGACGAGAAAGAGAAGTGAGTTCGAGTAGCAGCAGCAGCAGAAGTAATAGGAGGAGAAGGAGAACCAGGAGTACCAGAAACTGCAGCAGCAGCAGCAGCAGTGATGAAGCTAAGCTCAGGCTCGAAGTATCACGCTCTCATCCACTTGACCGCAATGACGAGGAGGACAGCTGGGCTGGCGGGGTCGGTGGGGTCGGTGTGGGGCAAAGTTTCGTTTGTGTGCAGCCCCATTCCACTGTTTGAGATTGGAGATTTGAGGCTACCGCCGCTACTACTGCTGCCGTCGCTTTTTCGACGACGAATACGTCGACCCCGACGACAGCAACAACAACGACGACGACCAACAACAACAACAACAACAACAAAAACAACAACGACGACGACGACCAACAACAACAACAACACTAACGATGACGACGACGACAACAACAACAACAAGAGCAGCAGCGACAACAAGGATAACTTGGCGATCTTCTTCACGCTACTCGCAGACAAGCAAGAGCTAGAGAGAGAGAGAGAGAGAGAGGAGAGGGAGAAAGAGCCCGTCAGGAACTCCTGCACAGAGCTTGCTCATTTGTCATTCGCTCAGGATCGCTGTCTGTCGTTGAAGTATCGTCATCATCGTTGTTACTCGTAACAACTGCAATAGCCGCAGTTCACCTTCGACCAACGACTCGTAAGAGGTTGTTGTCGTGGTCGCTGAAGTCGTCGTCGTCGTCGTGGTATCTCCCCGTAGGCTGTAAACTGCGTACGACATCAGTCTTTGAGGACATCTCGGCCCGATGCGACGACACACGTGCTCTCACCGTACCGCAGGAACATCCGTGGGTTGTACTGTTATCTTGGAGAGGATCTTTCATCTCTGGGCAAATCATAGGCAGATGGTAAGATGTGCTTCGTTCGGCCTAATGCTAAGTTGCTGAGTTTCCTAAAACACACCAATGCAAAGGGTCGTCGTAACCTTCAGAAGCCTGTTTCTGGCTAAATTACGTTACGCGAGGGTCTGGGATTAAACCGTTTGTAGTTTTGTAACATTGGCAACCTATAATGTGGCTAGCGTTTCTCTAAAGAAAGCACTACAAATTCGTCGTATCAACTTTAACTGATGAATTTATTCATGGTACTCGACGTACTCATCATTGAGGACAGATATTTAAGAAGGCCCGGAGAAGTAATATATTGTATTGCCTAATAAGCTGGATGAAACAGATTGATTACAGAGAGGTGTCGCCAGACACAGTGAATAGTCCATAAGGAATGGCCAATATATATATATACAATATTTAGTTTAGATTGCTCCTTCTCACACGAGAGCATGTGGTTTAGGGTCTGGTTATCAAATCTCGTCTACCACAAACAAAAACAGCTTGCTTTCGAAAAATACGTCCGAGCTGAAGGCATGCACAACGCTTATAACCAAAATAAAGTTTGTTGAAATAGCATTACATGGGCATTTCAACCGCGGTGGACGATTATACTATCCATGGCCTGCCATAAGGCCAATTCGTTAAACAAATTCTCTAAACAAATAATTCTTTAAACAAATAGGCTTACTAGAGATAGCTAGAAGTAGGCGCACCCGACTAAATCGATCTCATCAAAATGCACTATAAAATAAAAAACTAAAGATTTACCATGATTCTGGATAGTTGGTCGATATGATTTCAGGTACAATTCCCTGGTTCAACTAAGAGTTCAATTAGTTGGCGCTACTTCTAACGACTCAAAGATAAAACCCCTTTCTGAAATTTGTTTGCTTAGATTCAAACATGCGTCTCATATTGTTAATGGTTACATTGTAGTATAAATAAATTAAAATACGGTTATGGCGCTAGAAGTTCGGGGTTTGTGCGTTTTGGATTTGCACCGCACACGCTCACAGAAGAGGAGCTTCGACACGACACGACTCAACGTTTACCGTTATAGTAGATTCATTTCCTAAAAGCAAAAAGGCAATACAACTTTACGTATATATACGCTTGTCACAATTTAGTGAAGATGATTTTCTTAGGTCATATATAGAATTGTGCTTGCGCTATCTGGTTCGCATTCCTGATGATTACGTCGTTGTGGCTCTGTATGTAACTCGGAAGAAGTTAGAATGAAACCAACCAGGCTTGCACATCGCTTGTGGCACGGTGGACGCGCAGTTCGGCTAGATGCAATAACATCCCAGCCAAATCCATCACTCTGCAGAAGTGGAGCTTGTCTCCTCCGAAAAAAGACATGCCTGCTGCACTCAAAAAGACGCTCAAGTCGAACGCACTTACAACGCCCATAACCTAAGCGAAGCTTGCGTGGGCGTGTCAACAGCAATCGAGAGTACTATTATTATCTGTAACCTGTTTCAAAATTAAGGAACTTCAAGAAGGTTTGCAACATCACAAATACCTGGCGTACCTGGAAGTGGCGCGTTTAATCAAATAATACAATCTTAAAGTACGTGTATTCAGGAACTCTGAAATCAGTAACGAGGGTTAGTCTTCCCGCACTCCAATGTTCATTAGGCTATGTTAATAATAATAATAGTAATAATAATAATAATAATCTAGGTTGACATTAGACTCGCAAAAACGCAGCATCATTTTGCATCGGTACTCGGCGGTGGAACATGTGGCGGCATGTACATACTGGGACTATAAATTATATGCACAAACCAGACTTACAGGATAGAGGTTTTGCCATGACAAGACGTATTTTAATATGTGTTACTACGAGGCATCAAGCATTGCTTACTACGGCCTAACTAATGATCGCACAACACTGATAAGATGAATTTCGGACCAAAACTAGGTGTACCGACGGCGACCCACACTGGAACGAAGTAAAATATGTAGTCTGCTGTCGTAAGGTTCCCCCTAAGAGCAAAGATGCGGTGTAAGCTTGTGAAGACTAAAACATGCGCGCGTCTTTGTAGGAAGAGCACAACGTCTTCTCAATGCTACTCAGGCTACTATAGGGTTTGTCCAAGATTCGATGTCGATACCGGACTGTCTCCGCATCAGCAGCAACCCGAACCGAAAAATGTGGCTCTCTCGTATGAGCCGCCCTATAGCCTTCCTATATTGTCTTTATGGAGGATGGCCGTTAGGGGATTTGAGACGTGTAGACCCAATTTGCCGCCCGCCAGACAAATTGCCGCCAGAAAAATGCTTCAAACGATATCTAGCCTTAGGATTCATCAAATGTTGAGATTTTAGATATTGGGTAGCAAAATAGTGCCAAAGCATAGCCGCTCGCCTGAGCGGGCGTAGAACAGTCATGCTACCGTGTACGAAATTAAAGTCTAATGGTGGGCAAACGTCCATAGTCGAGTTCAGGCAGCGTATCCAATGAACCATTTGATAACTGAGAACTGAATTTTTTTGACCCGTTTCTTGTCTTTCTTCAGCTAGAGTTTCTATGCATTAGTAAATAAAATAATGATAAATGTATACAGATCATGACGCATGTATCAATGTGCGGGTCCAGTCCGTTGTGAGATATCAACAACGGCTGCGATAGACAAAGATATCTATAGGTGGACATACTTATAGAAAGTTGCTGGACACCTCTAACAAACGACATTCAAAGCGATCTACTGTAACGTATACTTGTACATTGCAAGCCTAGAAAGTCGATCGTGCGAGTGACTAGTCGACTACTTTACTTAATTGCCCTCACACCGTATTTTTTTTTAAAGAATGGAAGAAGGTTAACTACAGTTAAATTTACAAACTGCTACAAGTAAGGAATGAGAAAGGTCCTACTTTCCATGCCGAGCAGTGAGTCGCTAAATTAAAAAAAAAATTCTCCTTCAGTGCCTCCTGAGCCGTATCTGCACCAACCTTTCACCTAGAAGCCCTGCTGCAAACGTGGTTTACGAGCTTCTTAAGAGGGGGTACATTGCTTCGTAAGACAAACCCCATTCAAATAAATATGCAACGGGGATCCAGCCCGCGCACCTAGGTTTCACCTCCGGTCGCAAGGCACACGCGAATGCACCACGCAACCGGGCTCCACACATCTGGCGGGGGGTTGAATATTTGCTTTCTTTGCACCTCCCTGAATAGTTAATATATCCTTAATGTTTGCAGTTGCTGTAGCTCTAGCCTGGTCCAGTACCTTTAGAATAGTGTGAGTCGATTTATTCTCCGCCCATTTTCCGGCAGTGAACACAGCTCGTCAAAAGAGTTCTCCCAAATCCCCATGTTTCATGAGGTCTGCGTGAGGTAATGGTTCCTGACGGAGGACATCATTATACGCAAGGTTCCAGAGCAGGGGTTTAGATAGAAGCCCGCGGAACTCCTGCTGTCATTGGTAAATCCACTTTATCGTTGAAAACACTTTAATTCTCCAAGACTTACTAACTTGTTCAGTTTTAACCTCTACGTGAGACTGTTGATGTATATGTTTTATAAGTATAGCGCATTAAACTTGAATCGAGAGGTAGAGACGCGTACACCTATAGGTGGGAATAAACTTCGGGACAGTGAATAGAACGTTATTCGTCACTGATTCCCGAGGGAAGTTGCTCATTAGACAATCTAAAGGTTTAAGCCTAATGCATCTTATATAATAGACACGTTATGGTGATGTATGTAGATGATATCGTGGTCGCTCGTCGCGACCTAGGTGCCATCAAGCGCATTATCTCTATGATAGAGGCGTTCCTTGTCTCGAAGGGACTTGAAATAAACACCAGGAAGACCAAAGCCATGAAATTCAGGCGTGGAGGTCGATTGGCTGCCAGAGACGTCATACGTTGCTGCGGCCAACCATTGGAGTTTGTTAACTCTTTCCAGTATCTTGGCCTTCGGGTTCATTATACGGGAACGACGTTCACAGCGCATATAAACGAAACAGTACGGAAGGCACTTGTCTCTCTTTACGGGGAAGTAGGCAATGTCCGAAGACTGTCCGTTTTTTTAGCAGTGCGGCTCTTCATGCTTAAGATTGTTCCGGGGCTGATGTATGGCCTTGACAGAGTGTGGAACCACCTCACACTGGCGAATTTTAACTAGCTTGAGAGGTGTTTCTTATTATATATGAAGCAAGTGCTTTGCTTGTCTATTCGAGCAAGAAGCCGCTTTGTGTATCTCATGTCAGGTTGTCTACCGGCTACTGAAACAATCCGACTAAGGCTGAAGATGCCGCGTACAGTACCATACGAATGTTTCATTTCTGAATGGGAAGCTAAAGTCGAACAGGCCAGACGGGAGATCGGTGGTTTGGACGTTTTCAATGCCGTGCACCTTCGGTCTGGTCCTGCTTGTGACAGTCGCCACGTTTACACCAGGTACATAGTGCATGATTATCACTACCTGGTATGTTCAAACGCAGCCTTTCACGAGGAGTACGAGTTGTGCACCTGCCGGTTCTGCCTGCAGAGGTGTGCCAAGTACCATGAAGTGGAATACACAGCGCTGGACAAAACATCGTTGCACTACTTCTCTCGCCGAAAGCGTGAAGAAGATAGAGCATTATGAAGAAACATCTTGAACTGTTTATTATACTCAATCTGAGTGAAATAAATATAATTGAACATAATAGACACGTTATAATTTCCTTATGTATATATATATATATATATATATATATATATATATATATATATATATTTATATATTTATACCTATCGTCTAATATCATATCTTCCCTAAATAGACCTATATTCTTTTACATACGCGGTAGTATTGTAACGCTTTTAAATTTCGGCTGACTTTAATTTGCGTTGATCTTGTTCTAACAGTTCCCGACGCACTTCGCACCGAAGAGCCTTTAATTCACTTACTGGAATAGCAAGCGAAGTCTTGTCTCTTGTTATTGACAATCAGCTGGGGTACACGGAACAGCTACAGAAAATATCATATAGCCCAGTATGAGCACCAAGAAAACCGATACAGGGGCAGAGCTCGCAGTAAACATAACCATTTTGTGGTACGACATAACCAAGATAAAACTTTAAAATGGTACTGCGAAGTCATATATCCATAAATATAATTTGCTTTTTCTGTTTATCTAAAACAATTTACTTTTAAAATTTGTGCTGTGTTTTCACATGTAGGTTCACACAATCACAGCATCATTGGCATGGTGTTTGTTTTTCTTTCTACCACTGCCTGACCAAGAAAGTTTTTTATGTTGTAAATAATTGTTTCATATTTTATATTGTAAAAATAAAAATAATGTCTATATATTTTCTAATAATACCGCTTGCTAATATATGAATGTTATGAATCTGCAATCTGATTGACTAGATACATGTAAATAAATATTGCCAGATATTTTTTCGTTTTTACTTTTATTATTTAATTATTTATTTCTAGTAACTCTAAAGACGTCAAGGTACGCAAATTTGCCGACTGAGAAAACGTCTTTCTATTTCAAGCGATTGTGCTTGGGCGCTAAAAACGGACTGCCAGCACTGAATGTATTAGATATTACATTTTTGACTGTTTCAAAACATTGGCGAGCACCGGGGACGAGGGACAATGACGACGTTGCACCGAAGATGTTGCCGGCTATACTAACAGTAAAAGTTGTGTTAACTTCGGGAATTTCACTCTAGTGCAAAGTTATATGAAATCATGCTTTAGTAAATTCAACATGTATACGTGCCACATACTTCCTTGGATTTCAAAATATAGGCGTTTTTCATAATGTTACATTCTATTTCCCAATACCGTTGTTATTATTGCCAGTCTATCAACCGCTCGTTCTGCGCTCAATGACGACATACGCGCTAAGTGCGCACGTTCTGTTAAGGTTCACGATCTGACAGCTAAAATGCATATGGGGTACGTCGTTAGAACCCTATGGAAGTTCGACATCAAGGAACGGAGAAACGGCTTACGGTAAACATATCACGAGTCATATATCATGTGCCATATCCCCTATCAATATGGCACAAACTTATCTCTGCAAAGTACATTTTTTGGTTGTTCTGAGGTCGTGCTATATAGTACTTCCCTTTAATTTTTCACTCCTCAAAAGAAATCTTTCATATTCCATTGGCAAAAAAATATTTAGCAAACAAGTTGTACCACCCCTCAAAATGAAAATGTGGTGACTGAATCTAGGAAATATATATATATATAAAAAATTGTATCTAGGAATCTTCGAATTTGGATCTAGGAAATACTTAAATATATATATATATATATATATATATATATATATATATATATTCGTCGAGAGCGGACGTCTTGTCGATTGGCTCTTCTAAATTAGTCACGTTTCACAAATATAAGTGTCACGTCTACAGTGATCTCTGCCACTGTGACCGATTTAATCCCTGTCCAATTTTTGTCCGCCCAGTGTACGCTAGCCGGAGTACACCTACGCGCATCACTGTGTTGGTTTATTCAGAGACTGCGACAACCCCCAGAGGGAAGCCGCTAGGATGCCGCTTGGCAGCTTGGAAAGGGCTTCGCCTCTACCTGGCCTGGATATAGCTTGCCTGCGGCGGTGCGCGTTTTTGGTGTCTGTGTCCGACGACATTCGACTACCGGGAAAGACCAAAAACGACGGATCTACCCGGACGATAGACGTCGATGTACCACGTAAAACAAGATCGAGGTATTGGTGCCGAGCATTGGTGCCAAGCGCTAAAAGCCGACCTCCCCGGTAGAAAGCGAAACCGAAACGAACGAGAAGTCATCAATTTCTTATTATATATATATATATATATATATATTGCTTCACGACGTTGGTCATCAAATTGTAAATCTATGAGTGTGCACGGGAGAGGGAGAAAAACTTCCCAGAGAACAACGGAATTTGTACACACTTACGGAGAACTTATCGACGGATCATTGGATACGTTCAAATATGTCATTAGAAAAAGAGGGACGCCGGCATGTATTGAAATAGAATTTCCGAGGGTTCGTTGCTAACAATATACAAGCAGATCTTCGACTTGTTATCCAAGAGCAATATATTCGGGGATACAAAGTCGATCATAAAGTGTGTGGCTTCGTGATGTAGAAGAATCCACCGAAAAGCTGCTTCTATCCATTAGCCTTGAAACTTCTCTGTGCCGGCCCACTGCTCATCATTATCATTGTTTCGGGCGACGCTTTAAGAAGTTGCAATCTGCTTCACAGAGGAACATACTTGAAAGGACTAGTATCACTTGGGCTCATCCATGTAAAACGACTTACGCGGTTACACTCCGGGTCAATTGATGAGTTTGTTTAACCGGCACCCCCTACGGCAGTGTTCATGGGATTTTAATTGCACCAGGTTTTTTTTCTGGCAGGTTTCGGGAATACATGATGCACATGCGCCACTAGCAGCCTGCGTGACAAGTGTGAGACAACTCGCAAGGACTCGCAAACCCACTAAACCCGGATTCCTCCCCATTCCCCCAGGTTGTGCTCAAGCCTGACCAGCACAGGTCTTGACAAAAATGCACACAGCCTCGAGATTTTGCGAAACGGTGCAGACATCACTGTTGTTTTGTTGTTCCACGAAAGGGGGCAATCTAGGTACGCCAAAGTCAATCGCGGAATTTTCCAGGCGTCCGAGGACCCTGACCTGCAGCTGCTGCCGCCTGCACTCAGGTCACTTCCCGCCAAGGAGCTTAAAAAGCGCGCTGGGAGACTCTGCGTCAAGAAGGAGACGCTCGCCCCACGGCGCCGATTAGCCTGTGACCCGGCGCATCGATCCCCCAAATGCGGCGGCTAATCCTTGCCACAGCGGATGCTGAGACTTCTTTGTCGCAAGTCGCATCAGGAGCGGATCTGCTAAGTTAGCTTAGGGCTTTTGTGGTAGCTTTTGAACCTCTCTTGCAGCTGTTGCCAATGCTAGAGAGCCTTAAACGTAAGACACCCCTTAATTTATTGAGCAAGATGGCTTAGTGGCAAAGCCTTTGCTTTGCACTCGGGAGGACTGGGTTCGAGACCCAGACCGGCCACTCTTAAATTGGTTTGCATGGTTTCCAATTTAGACAAGGTAAATGCCGGAGTGGATTAAAATTAGCCATGACATGAAAAAAACGTACACGGGCAATTGCCTAACGGGAAATCTAAAAAAAAATCAACTGCAGCATACAATTTTTGGGGCGAGGCGTTCTGCCCTACACAAGGAAGACGGGTCAGTGAGACCAATTGCTTGCTCATCGACCCGTAAATACGCTAGCCGCAAAACTTGCCTGTAATCGAAGAAGGAATATGATTCGCAAGACGACGGGCCCCACCAGCTTAACTTTGCTGCACCAGCTGGGCCCAGCTGACTTACTACGTCCGCCAATGGTACCGTAACGTTTCTCACCTGGTCTTCCCAGATGATCCCGTACTCCGTGGTTGAGGATGACCTCGACTGTGACGTAAAGCTTCAAAGAGTTATCTAGTCTCGCACGCGCACTCGTAGAACGACAGAAGAAGCCAAAGGACGTCGCTGACAACCTCGCGCGGCTGGGCGCTCATCACGGCTTTACTTTGATCGTCGTTGTCGCTAACATAGTCTCCCGCCTTCTCCGCGGGGGCGACCTACAGAGCGATCGGACGACCCTGGTTAAGTCTAAAATCACTCAAATCTTTCCTTAATCTATCGCTGGCACCCTCCGCTCGCAAGCAGGCGCAACTATTGATGTCGGAGTAAGGCCAGGGAATCTCGGATTCGCTCGTTTTCGCTGAGTCAGCGATAGTCTCTTCCCTTCTCCAATCCGAGAACAACGCTATCACCCTACTAGACGGGGCCGGCACTGACACTTAGTTCAAGGAGCTCATGGGAGACGTCTGCAAGAGAAGCTAAAAGCATTTTTTCATTGGCACTCTGAATAACCCTTTAAGACGACACGTCATTGTTAGCAGAGAGCACAAGGGTCTCTCCGCCTAACAAAAACACGCACCTGGATGGGGTGACTCCTATCTCCTTCAGTCGGGGCAGGACGCCTGTCTGAGACGACACAGTCACCGGCTCGTTAGCACCTTCTACGGTCGGTGGCGCGCCTGTTCCGGCAGGTCACGATGAATTCTAGCCGAGACAAAGAAGTTCGCAAACGAGTTCCAACCACTAGCGTTTGAGATTCCCTCTATAGGGTCGGCGAGCAGCTGAAACTTGCAACCGGTGGCAGAAAATCAGCGACTTTCTTGGGGCAGCGCCTCGGTCTCGACGTCCAACACGAAACAGAACGCGGCTTTCGTCTGAGGAATGCTGTTGAAGTGATTCCAACATAAGTATATTTACGCGTAGAGAAAAAATGATCAT
Source organism: Dermanyssus gallinae (assembly GCA_003439945.1). Lineage (NCBI taxonomy): Eukaryota > Metazoa > Arthropoda > Arachnida > Mesostigmata > Dermanyssidae > Dermanyssus > Dermanyssus gallinae. The sequence goes on from QVRM01003339.1 coordinate 175,561, forward strand.
CTTGGTATATATCCAAGGCAAACCTATTACTACAACATCAATCGATTGTATCCATCACTGTCCTGCCATTTTCAGAACACCTGGTTGGTGTCAGGCGCTGCAATAGGATAGCGAGACAATGGGCACCTATTCGTGCTACAGGTGAATGCGCAGTAATGTCATATATATATATATATATATATATATATATATATATATATATATATATATATATGACGAGCTCTGCATGGACACACGATGTGTGTTGCCGATACTGATCAGACTTCTTTTTAATATATGGACAAATTACATGGACTAGAGATTCCTGTTATTCCTGCATGTTCTACGGCTATTGATGGCCCGGCCTTTACATCTATTTGCCTTGTACCTAGGTGTATTCATTATATGCCGCCTGGTGGACAATATCCCGCCTCTGTATAGGTACTCTGATAAGCGGGTCTATTGCTTGGCGCGGGTGCGTGCGTGTGCCCATGTTTGTATCAGGTATCAATGCTCTCTCTCTCTCTCTCTCTCTATATATATATATATATATATATATATATATGTATATATATATATATATATATATATATACATATATGTATATATATATATATATATATATATATATATATATATATATATATGTATATATATATATATATATATATATATATATATATATATATATATATATATATATATACATATATGTACATATATGTATATATATATATATATTTAATATAATTGAATTGAGTTATGCAACAAGAGTTGTTATACCATCCAAAAGTTTTCTCACACTCAGACTAAGCTATGTTAAGCGTACAAATTGATAATAAAGCTATTAAGTGTAGATCCAGGCTGACACCAGAATCATAAACGCAGCATCGATTTGATATTCTACTGTGAAAACTTTGAAACAAACTTAGAGGCAAGTACATCATCTTTTATATTTGTGCGCAATGTAAGGTTAGGAGGTCGATGCATTCTTATGATACGATCTTTTTTTGATCGCAAGGCATTAAACATTACTCTGTATGGTTACTGACAACATGCATTTCAAAGTAAGAGCTTGTGGAAGCTAAAAGGTGCTCGCGCTTCTGTAAGAATAGCACAACGGCAGGCCAATGCTGCTCACGCTATTAAAGCATTTGTCCAAGATTGTTGACACCTGACAAGACAGTATGTTATTCCATAGTACTTGTATCCCTGCGGAATCATTTAATAATTTACCAGAATACATATGTAAATAGTCTTCATTTTTTATTGATTTCACCCAAACAGAGTATATACAAAAAATGTGTATCTTAACAACTTGGCAGGTGCTTTATATGTTCCACCATTCTAACGATGAAACAGGAAGTGCAGCGACCTTCTCCAAAGACACGAACAAATGATTGAATGTGTACCTATAGTAGTGGGGCTTATAGCCATAGTTAACGTATAGCTGCACCATACCGACACACTAAAACCGCATCTAAAAACGTCACAATTACAACTAGCCCCAAAGACTGACGATAAAGTGTGTACGACAATAACAATATCTAAAAGTCATGAATGATGGTAGAAGACCTTTAATAGTGTCGTGTATATGTATAGTATATCGCCGGATATATTAATCTCATGTGTATTTGGATGAGTCTAAGCACATTTAAAACATAAATTAAAAAAAATTACCGTTATGTAATATGAAGGATGTTGACACACTCACAAGAGCGGGCAGACACGGGCGATATCCTTTTCTGCAAAATTACCTGAATAGTTATAATTGTTTGAATGAATGTAATAATGGAAAATTTAAGCTCAGTGAAGAGTTATTGAACTTAAATAAATTTGCCGTCCGGAGAAAACTGTCCCATAAAAAAAGCAAACCTCAGCAATGATTATTATCTAAAGTGCCCTTTGCTAGCTATATTTATTTCTGCGCTCCTGGTATGAGGTATGAAAAATATATATTCACATTTCTTACATTTGCACGAAGATTATCCTTTTAGGTTCTACCGCATTGTGATCGCGCCACCCGGATCGCATCTCGGATGACTATGTCATCTCAGCTGTGGCCGTCAATGGGCAGAACTTTTCTCGAAAAGAAAGAGAAAAGGAGAAAGCGAGGTTTGCACACTTCGCGTATTGGCACGTCGGCCACAGAGTGGTGCGTCTAGATGCAGTAACGTCCCAACCAGATCCATCATTGTGCAGAAGCGGAGCAAAAGGCCATACGGGTTAGTTTCTCCGTTTCTCCAAGCCGTCGAATATCGCGCGTGTTCTTCTGCTTCACAAAGTTCGCCTGCGCCTATCGGCTGGGACGGAGCAACCAAAGACCTTCTATCTTATCTTGTTTTGTGGACCCTCTGCAAGAGGGGACGTTCCCATCTGCGACCAGACTTAGAGCCTGCCGGGGCTCTAAGGGACCCGTTTGCCACACCGTTTATACAGTGGCAGCAGGGAGTAAGCAGCGGAAGCAACAACAGCCGCAACGCCAAACTTAGACCGCATGGGCGAGCTTCGCGCTGTCAATAATCGTGGACTGAAAACTTCAGCCAATTAGTTTATATATATATATATATATATATATATGTACGTAATAATGTCGTAACGTTTAGAACGACAAGGGCGGCGTCATATCGAAAATAATGCATGTCTTTGAGATGGCCCGCTACGATGGCAGCTAATCGTACGTGCAAGAGCCAGCGAGAGAGAGAAGGCAGCTAAATAGAAAAAGGGAGACAATGCTAAGAGCTGTTTGCTTGGGGGTTTTGCAACTCGTTCGAACTCATCGACTGTCCGAAGCCAGAACCAGTGTTGTATGCCATCCACGCGTAGTAGTTGTGTCAGCCAACAAATCGCTCATGCCCCACCGAACGCGTTTAAGGTCCCGTACCCGACCGTGGGGCACGCGAGGTGGCGAGGACGAGGGGCTCGGCCTCCGCATCAACAGCAGGCCGAACGGAAAATGTGGATCCTCCATTCCCCTCCCCCCCCCCCCCCCCATCGCGTCCTTGTAGAGGATGACCGTTACCACTACTACAGTTCATGCTGTTGTTACAGGCCACGTTATCTGATTGATTCCACGGACTACTGAGTGCGACCGTTTCAAGCCGGCGATCGTGTCCTGGACCGTGTTACGAGACGTGGCCGCTGTAGACAGACTCGACAGGGGGGGGATGGACGGACGGACGGGCAGACAGGGGGACATTACGACTCGTTAAACTCACTGAACCCCTCCAGTAGAGTGACGAATGTTCAGTCCGGACCGGACATTAGATGTCGGAAGAAAACACCGCGCATGCGCACCATCGGCGAGTTACTTGCAATAAACTGTGGTGATAGAAAAGCAGAATTCATAAACAAAAGGAAAGCAAGTTGTATGCCATTAAAGGACGTTCTTTGTTGCGAATATATATATATATATGTCATTTGCCAGACAAACAAACAATTTTCAAACGAAATTCATTCCTAGGATTCACGAAATATTCGGATATTAGATACTTGATTGATATCAAAGCAGTGCCCAAGTAAATTCGCTTGTCTAGTTACTCGTTTGTCTAAGTGGGCGTGAATGGCTATGTCACTTTGTTGAGAATAATAGTCTAATGGCGGACAAACCTTCGCAGTCGGGTCGAAATCTCATCTCCTACGAACCGCTTTATAATTGTAAACTGTACGTCCTCACTACCAGCTTATTGTATTTATTCAGCTAGTGCCACTAGGTAGACCAATCAAACCACAATAAGTATATAAATGTGTAAATGTATAACTCTCAAAATGTATACGCATCTAAATAATCATATGTATAAATATATAAACACATGCATGTACAAGTATTTATTTGTACAAATATATAAATGTAAAAATAAATGCGTAAAATAAAAAAAAACACATATATAAATGCACACATGCATGCATGTACAAATATTTAAGTGTAAAAATATATAAATGTATAAATATGTAATTATATAGCCTTTAGATTCGAATAGTGAGAACATACCTGCGCCTCCGCTTTGAGCGGATGTTTGTGAGATCAATTTGAACAGTTTTGATGCGAACACATCTCCCACTTTACGCCAACTTACAATGTGCGGGTCTAGCTCGTTGTGAGACATCAACAATGGTGCGGCAGACAGAGCTTTTTCTAGATAGGTGGTTGACAGAAACCTCCGACAAACGGCATTAAAAACACGCTATTGTAACGCATATTTGCGCATTGCAAGCTTAGGCGATTACTCTACTGAGTTGCATTCACATCGTATGTTCGTGAAAGTCTTCCTTCTATACGATGGTTCCGCGCACATACAAACTCTGTGCGTAGGTGTTCTTTCTTCAGATACGGATTTGCTTAATATAGAGTGAGATAGTACGTGCACCCCATGCCTCATTTACAAATGTCAGACTATTCATATTTTCACATGAGAGGCAAGAACGCGTAAACCTCTGGATGTGGATCTGAACTTGAACCGGCGTGTGTAGGCACGCGTCTATCTGCTTCGGGACGGTGAATGGAACGTTATTCACCATTGGTTCCTGACCAAAGTTGCTCCCTAGACAATTTAGCGGTTGAAGCTCAGTGCCCTTTGTGCATATAACAATAAGCACTGTCCGTATATGTTTATATACGTATCTTAAGTCTAACGTAATAACTTACTCGAATAGATGCATATACTTTTACATATGCAGGCGCAATATGACGTTGTTGAAAAACTTTCAGAACGCTGCTCTTAAATGGCGTTTGTCTTATTTCAGCAACTTCCGACGCACATCGCACTGAAGAGCCCTGTGCATATATATACGATCACACAACCGCAACATTACTGGCACTGTGTATGTATTTATCTCTACCACAGCTGACCAAGAAAGTTATGTCATGTCGAAAACGTTTTATAAGTTATATTGTAAAACACATATTGAAAAGTATATTTATACTTTTCCCTAAAGAGTATCGATCGCCACTATATAATGTTTTATGACTCTGGATAATCCCTGGACCAGATAAATGTGATTAAGTATCGCCAGATATTTTTTGCGCATTTACAATATTCTAGTAACTATGAAAGGGTGAAGCTGCTCAAATATGTCGACCGAGAGGATTTTGCCCTATTTCAAGCGTTTGTGCACGGGGCGTTAAAAGCGCGCGCAGGCTGCCAGCACCGAATATAGTAGACACTAAATTCTTGGCTGTTTTAAAACACTGGTGAGCGCCGGACAAGTGGTGATGCAGGGAAGACGCTGTCAATAAAGAGTAGCCCCCTGCACTAACGCCTAAGGTTGTGTAAGCATCGGAAAGCTTACTGTGGTGCAATATTGTATAACTTCATTCCATAAAATAATTCGCACACTTCTCTTAATTTCAAAATCGAGGCATTTTTCAATACGCTTGGGTTTTTCTTCAACATCATTGTTACAACTGCCAAGGTTTACATATATATATATAAATATTTTTGTTTTGTTTTGTTATTTTTTTAAAGTTGTTCCGTAAGGCTAATGCCCGTGTACGGTTTTTTTTTCATGTCATAGAAGATTTTCAATCGACTCCGGCATTTAGCTTGTCTAACTTAAGAACCGTGAAAACCAATTTAAGAGTGGCCAGTCTGGGTCCGAACCCAGCCCTCCCGAATGCAAGGTCAAGTCTTTGCCACTAAGCCATCTTGCTCGATTTATTCATTTAATATATCAATTTGCACTCAACAAAGAATCGCTCTTCTGCTCAAGTTCATGACATGACGGCTCAAAATGCATGCAATGTGGTACCCCAATAATATAAAATAATATATACAATAATTATTTGTATATATTATTTTTTTCATATTAGCATATGCAATTTCCACACCATATATATTGCGAGTCCGTCACCCCCCTCCATTTGCCAAGAGTAGAGTAAGGGATGTGAACGCCGAAACAGCTGTAACCCCACCTGAGTAAATAATGGCACATACGAGCTACAAAAGAACAACATACGCTATGGCCATAGAGTGCACGAGAAAATCGCGTACGAAACGTTTTCTTTTAGGCAGACATTTGTGAGGCAGGCTACCTTATATAAACATATAGATACATGTATGTGTACAAGGTGTCCCTACGGTCGCCACATTTTACGAGGTGGTCTTTTATCATTTTCGGAACGTGTCCAAAAGTGATCAAACTTCTACGGTAATTAACTTGAACACTTAGTGCTACCGTCAACGCAACCTAGAGACGCAACCACAAGCTCTTATACACTTTGCAAAGATTATGTTGATACCGTGCCCATGATGGCACACTTTTTGATATGATCACCACAAATCGTGTTCCCCGCGTCCCGATGTCGCACACCCATAAGGTTACGTATTGGCAGAAAAGGGGCGCTAACGGCTTGTGTACGATCTGGATCTGGCGGCCGCTAATGTTCCTCCTCTACTAACACAGAACTCTATGGAAGTCCGACAATGCGGGGTGGACGAAGACGACTTACGGTAATCATTATTTATATTACGAATCAAGCCACCACTGATATGGTACCAAAATTATCCCTGTACAGTCTTGTAATTGTTCCGTGGTCGCCTTATAATAGTAATTCCACCTTTTGACTTCTAAACAAAGCATTTCCCCCCACACCATTGGCAACTATTGATTTTTGACAACAAGTCCTACTATCCCTTAAAATGTGGCGACAAAATTTAAGAACTCTGTCTTTTTGGTATGCAGATATATAAAAAAGTTCACATATATATATATATATATATATAAACGGGGTCTGCCAGAAAGATATAAAAAGCGATTGCATTTTAATGCATTGGTAGAGCTCGTTAAAGTAAATATCTTTCCTAATGAAGCATGGTCTCTGAAAAGTCTTGCTTTGGGAGTGATATTACTAAAATCTATGACGCTGGTGTTGTTGCCCGACATATGAACACAAACGTGCAATTGCGAGAAAATTCTGCTCCCTCTGAAGAGCATATAACGCTGACCAGGAAATGTGACATCGTCGTTTAGCGTTAGCGTCGCTCAAGAATAGAAAAGGGATTTAGCAAAAAATGAAGTTATTTATTAGCATTCACGCCAATCACGCCTCAAAATTGTAATCCCGCGTCAGTTCACAGCGCTTTATTCAGGCAAATGCGCATTTCATGACGATCATTCATGTACCATATGTATATATGACAATGCGAGTCGTGATTGCGGTGTAATTAAGATTTTTCGGAGGGCATGTTGAGATTGAGTGCATGCATAACTTATTTAGAGTCTAGATATATCTGATAAAGCAGGTTATTTATGCATGCACTCAATCTCGATTATTCCGCAATCACGGCTCGCATTGCCATATATTTGGTGCCAAAATGACCGTCATGCGCACTTGCCTCAATGTGTTAGTTTTAAGCGCTGTACATAGTCGTAGAGTTACGATTCAAGGTATTGGGCGTGAACGCTAATAAAATACCTTTTTTTTTAATATGTACTTCTAAACGACCGTGTTCTTTAAAGCAGCAGAATTTTCTCACGAACACGACGATGTGCTTAGCCTTAGTATAGGAGGATGGGTCTCGCAATTGCACATGTCGTGCTCCTATGTCGGGCAACAATACCGGTGTCACGGATTTTAGTAATATCACTCTCACTCCAAAACAAGGTTTCTCAAACAGCATGTTTTATTTTTAGGAAATAAATATTTACTTTACCGAGCTCTACAATTGCCTATGTCTTTTTTTCTAAATATTTCTAAGATACTCTGTATGTATATATATATATATATATCGAGATAAACGCTCTTACTACAACATCAATCCGAATATATTCGTCGCTGTCCTGCTACATCGGAACACCTCGTCGATATTAGACGCTGCAACAGGACGGCGAGAGAGAGACAATGGGCTACAGGTGAATACGCAGTGACACCATATATATATATATATATATATATATATATATATATATATATATATATATATATTATATTATATTTATATATGTATATTACCACATACATACACGTAGCTTCTCACGGGTGTATGACGAGCTCTGCATGGACACGCAAAGTGAGTTGCCGACACTGATCAAGCTTGGTTGCAGTATGGACAAATAACACGAGCAGATAGAGGTTCCTCTTATTGTTGCATGTCCTTTCTCTCGCCGGTCGTCCCTGATGGCCTGGCCTTTGCATCTATTCGCCTTGTACCTAGGTGTTATCATCGCATGCCGCCTGTTGGGCAATATCCTGCCTCTGTATAGGTACTCTGATGAGCGTGTATGCTGCTGCTGCACAATGAAATGCAGCACTTTTTCGCCTTCAGGCTTGACACGGGTGCGTGCGTGTGCCCGTGTTTGTATCAAGGTGCTTTATTATAGGCCAACACCTTGAGGAGATCTGTCAACGTTTGGTGCCCTATTTAGAAATCCGGACTATTTCCCTCTCTCGTTCTGCTCTCTTCCCCCATCTCTCTCTCTCTGTATATATATATATATATATATATATATATATATATATATAATTTTTTTCCTACTCTTACCCCCTCCAAGCACTTTGCTCCGTGCAATCGCGGGACCAATATGTCAATAGATTTGTTTAGGGATAGATATACAGGTCTATAAGATGACGAGAGTCGATGATGCTTGACACGATAAGATCTGCTTGATTAGTAAGCCCGAGTAGTGGGGTTTTTTTGGGTTTTTTGTGGGGGGCGGCCCTTATAGCCGTCCAGCTGTCTGCTGAACGAGCCTTGAGTCTTTGCTGCTGTTGTGGTTACAGTTGTGTATTGTTGTTTCTTTTCCTATTCTGTTATTGCTTTAACATCTTAGTAGTAGTGAAAGTAGCAGTAACATATGTAGTAGTATGGTTGTTGTTGCTGATCTTGTTTTCCGTCTTGCTGCAGTTGTTATTACTTTCACGCGGCTATTCTTGTATCACGCTGTTGTGTCACTTTGTAAGCAGCGAAAGCACTACACTGCGCTATGTTGCCGTCATCACGATCCTTATATCCATCATTATGACGATCCTCATCTCCATCACCATCATATTCATCATCATCCTCATCATCTAGATCGTATACTCTCAGATGCCAGTCACGTTAATGGTCCCAAATGGGGACCGCCGTCGCAGTCTGGCTAGATGGCTCCGATTGGCGGCGGTACGTGCCGACCAGCGAATAGTGAACGCCTCTGCGGTTGCCAACGCTTCCTTTGTACGAGCAGCGTAGCACTGGCCAACCGCAGCACCAAGCAACAGGAACACCAGACGCATTTGGCAGCTATTGCGACGGCAGCCGCGACATAGGTCGGGTCGAAGTAACACCCCGCCCCCAACCGTCTGGCCAACCATCCCTGATTCTCACCCCATCTGTTCCCCCCCTTCCCAATTTCTCGTCCACATCTCCCCTTCTCATTTCTGCCCACACCCCCTTTCCCAATCTCGCTCGCATCTCCTTGCCATTCTCGCCCAAATCCCTCCCCTTTCTTCATGCCCACATTACCCCATCTCATTTTTGCCCACATGCCCTCTCCATTCTCGCCTATATCGCCCACCCCCCCTTATTCTCGCCTACATCCACCCTTCCTAATCTTGCCCACATTCCCTCACCCCCACCATGCCCATTCTCGTCTCGCCTTCCTCACGCCCCCCGCTTTGCCACCACCCTCCTGTTCCAGCCAATAATAGGTCCATCCCTATAGTGCTCCTGTAGATATGGGCAGGAGCCGTCAAAGCAGATCTAGTAGTAGTGGTGGTAGAAATACTTGTAATAGGCGTTGTAGTGGCAGTATCTGCAGTTGTGGTGATCACTAGCGTTCGTTTTGTCGTTGCTGTTATCATTACCATTATTGATAACGCTGCTGCCGTGTTCTGTCTCCTGCTAGCCGAGGCAGAACCTCAATTTCCATACAAGGCCTTCCCTTTCTCCTACTGCTCCAGCTGCAAATAGCGAGCAGACGTTTGCTTCGACTGTAGACGCCTCAACAAACTGATAAAAACATCTCATGTTTGCTCTTTCACGATACAGACTGACTTGATGAGGCGACAAGTGATATGAAAAGAACAAGTGATATGAGAAGGAATTTCCTCGGTCGGCATCTGCTCGCCGAGATCGGCTCGCTCAAACTATCGGCTTGCCTATGTTTGTATAGCGTTAAATATATACCTGCCTCCAGGTGCGGATCAAGCATATTGAGCCGCAGTTGGCTCTTCTTTTCTCTGACGCTACCATCATCAGCCAATATTTAGCCAAAAAACATTCGGTGGCAAGCTCTGTAGTATTTTTGTCCGTGATGTATCCAATTGTAATAATTGATACGTACATACACGTAATAATAATACTATTTATGAATTATTGAATTCATTAAATATTAGTAATTAATATTGTATTAATATATTCACTTAGTGATTTAACTGTAAACTTAAATGTAGAAAACCTTGAAGCGTCTTATTGCTTCAACAAAAAGCTCTCGAACGTTGCTCAAATCATGCTTGATTGCTACAGCTTATCTTAGATTTTACTAGGTAGTCCAAAAAGGTAGAATAAGCTGTTTAAGATTTTTTCGTTCTTTTATCGCTACTGTATCGTTCTTTTATCGCTATTTTAAGGGGAAACTATCTAATTGCTGGCAGTCAAAATATTATTGTGATTTGCCGTTACGATTTCGTTTGACCGCTTCCTAGTGCAACGTGTTGGCGTAATTAAAAAAATTCAACAAAAAGTTTCGAGAGGTTATGAAGCCTCGCTTCTTAATCAAGAGCTAAGTTAGTCCAGGTTCACATTGCTTCTGCGCCATGTCTTGACACTGCTTCCAACTGAATTAATAAGCCTAAAAAAGGTCGCATGGGCACCAAGGTTAACCCACGTTTCGGGCGTCCAAAACGGTTACTTTTTGGGCCGTTTTTCCCACAGGAAAACGTGAAAAAAGTGCGGAAAATCTTCGCTGCAGACGGTCAAGTGAACGTGAGAGAACGGGAGATAGCGGAACCCTTGAGAATCCATTCTCTGGATCTGGCATTATGTGATTATTTCCTCTTCGGAAATTTAAAGAATTCCGTCTCGATGGAAAGCGTTTTTCCTGGTTTTTACTTTTAAAACGTTTTGAACGGTCTAGTACGAGGCCGGTCAACGTTGACGAATGGCACTGCGGCCATCTACCTCGCAAACTCCTATAATTCCCTTATATTAATAAAGATTAATTTAAGAAGAAAATATAAAACAAAATATGTAAAATAGGAGAAGCGTCGGTCGTGCGCCGTCTTTCCATGAATATGTTTGCGTGAGCTCTCGTTTGCCATACTATTTTTATTCGGCGCTGGATAATCGACCAGTCCGCCATTTACTTCATCATGCATAAAAACAAATTCAAAGATGTAATCAATATATATATATATATATATATATATATATATATATATATATTTATATATAAAAGTTATTCTGTATATTAGATGCTATTAAACATATATATATATATATATATACATATGTTAACACTCTATATTCCTCACTGGCGGCAGGTCAAATACAAGACGGTGGAAGCGCTCAAGAAGGCCACGTTGCCTTGAGATGAACCGTGGCGTTTGACGCTGCCTACGGCTTTTTGCCAGCCTGACGACCCACGGCAAGCGATATCATTCGCTGTAGAATGAGACAGAGAGAGAGAGAGGGAAACCATCGCTGGACAGTACAAGCGTGTCGTCACCCGAGCAATACGTGCTTCTCTGCGTTGCGGTAGCGTACACATTATACTATGAAGGAAGCACAGAGCACCCAATGACCACAAACAACAAATTGCTTGATCAAATCTGCCACGAGTGTTTTCGGCCCCGCACGGTTTGTTGTGTGTTCGGGTATCATCTAATCAGATCTCTGCGTATATCTCGTTGCTCGCTTTTCTGCTCGTGTTCATCTCTCTCCGCTCTCTCATTTGTTATGGCGTGGTGTAAGACCACTACTTATGCGGCCGGTGCTGTCAATCTCGGGCTGACACTCAAACCACTTAGGCGCGGAGGCGAGATCCTCCGAGGTCGACCGTGTGGCGACCGCGAGATGTGGCACGCGGAGCTGTGCTTCAATGTCATGTTTGTCACGTCACGGTTGCATGATGACAAGTGAAGTGCGGCAGGCTGCAATGTCATCGACCAAACCGACCATCGTAATGCCAGCACCCTTGACCTAGGGTACTTACAACACACTTTTGTGCACCTTGCACAAAATGTTGTAACCAGCGGCAAGTGTTTGGCGGATCTGCATTTTTCAATGATGCTCCGCCGTACTTACATTTGTACGTGCTAATGCTACCATGGAATCACCCTCACCATTCACAGGAGTAGCAATTGCCCCGTGTAAACGACGTCGATGTATTCGTACACGTCAGCATATCATCACAACCATAGCCAGAAACGGATGAAACTAGAATGAAAACGCTTTTAGAATGTTTTGTTACTGAGATACATTATAACGACAAACCATTATCTAGGTCTAAGCGTAGAACAACAGCAACAACAACAACAAGAATAATCATGGAGCGAAATAGTATGTCGTCCAATATTGCAACCGCGTGGTGCGTAATTCGTTACATGATTGGCAACAGTCAGAAACCGTTGTATTAAATATAGTGTAAAGCTTAAAGGAAGGGTGTGACCTTCTATTGTGTATATTTATTTATGAAGTTTTATTTATTATTTATGAAGCTTAGTACCATCTATAGGGTGTCATGATACTCGTTATACAGTCCATAAACGTAAAAACCGTTCACATGAAAAAGTACGAACCGAAGTAAGCTTGATCATATGACGGCATTCAGGATCACCGGCCCTTTCTGCAAACTAACGGCCTGCTCCCATTCTTAGTCTTGCTCGGTGATCTGCCTTATTATTGACCGCTACTCCTGTGATTGCATACCTCTCTCCACCAATGACCTCGTGGTATATAGTAGAGTGTTCATGAATCTAAAAAGCTTAAAACTAAGCTGATTAAAGTTTGAATGCGCTGTTTTGAGGTAACGTAGTAAAATACCTAAACTTTTTCGGCCTGACCCTTAGCCGACATTGCTTCGTAAGACGGACCCCATAAATACAAATGCACAACGGTGGAACCCGCGCACCTATGTGTCTCGTCTGGCCGCGAGGCGCTCGCGAATGCACCACGCCACCGGGCTCGAAGGAAGCCGGTTTAGTGGGTATATGAGTTCCACACTAGTCGCATGCATTGAGTATCACGCATGTGCACCATGCATTCCCAAAACTTCCCATTAAAAAAATGGGCTACAGAAGGTGTGCGCGCAGTGGATTTCGAAGAAGGTTAGCGAACCGCAAAAGGAGCTGCATATGGGGCTAGCACTGCAACACCTGCAAGGTGATGCTCACCGCTTTATTTTACGTCCGCGGTCCGATACTCATCGAATACCTCAGACACAGAAAAACCGTTAACAGCCACGTACTGTAAGGCACTCTGTAGCCTACGCGAAGCCATCAAGAGCAAACTGCCTTGGCTGCTTACGGAGGGAGTAACTCTGCTCCACGATAACGCAAGTCCACACGTCTCAGGGTCACAAAAGGTGCAAGTTTCATCAGTTTGACCTACTAAAAAACATATTGTAACGAAGTTACTGTGTACGCATCATAGCGCAATTCAAATAAGTTCTAACCGACCACGTCCAACGGCTACAGCGCCCGCGCCAGAATCTCAACGTACACAACGTTCACCGAATGATGCATGTCTCAACCGAACAAGACGTGGTTTAACCAGCCAGCCGAGAACAGCCACAGCCTTTCGCGCCGATACCCCAACGTCCTCCGCCGTCCAAACGATCATCGGCCGACATCGGGAGAGGGTCGACCTATGATCGGCAGTCTAAGTCAAACCTAAATTAACCTGTATTCGTATACGAAACAAACACAAACCACTGTAAATTTCGACCGATTTGAGAGCGGGTTCTGAGACTCTTTTGGGTGTCAGCACGCCGCGGTGTCTCGTGAGTCAATAAATAGACCAAGCAACCTGGCTAAAAACACACTCGTTGCCCGGTCATGCACTAGACCATATGCTACGCGTTGTCATTCTTCGTTCCTGAGTTCCTCGTGCTGCAGTACCCGTCCGGCTGAGTCTACATCCCCCGAGCGGACCAGCGTAAGACAACAACGTTACAATATCAAAGGAAGGCACCATGCAAACCTTTCTAAGAGGGCCAGTCTGGGTCTCGAACCCAGTCCTCCCGAATGCAGTGCAAAGGCTTTGCCATCTTGCTCGGTAATTTTGGACATATATATATATATATATAGGAATTCAATATGTTTTTTAAAAAAAACAGTGTTTGCCATGCTCTGTTAGCCTTCGACTGGCTATTGATAGGACAATAGCCGTCGGTATAGAACGTTCCCAGTAAGCTTAAGAGCAAGCTAATTTAGAGTAACTGTTATTACTATACTTTGAATTGCTGCAACCCAATCTCTACGTAGCGCTCAGGAAATCATTGGACCACTTGTTATTGCTGCCAAGAAAATTTACATTAAATTGTTTTCATGTCTGTCACTTTCCTCTCCGAGGAGTTTAACCATTGTAGGCGTCTTCATTTCGCTCGCGTGCGACTACTTGCCTGCGTGTGTGTGTGTGTAAGCGCACAATTTAGCATAGATGATAATGTTTGTTTAACGCGAAAATCGCTCCGAAAAACAAACATCGACAAGTTATAAAAACATTCGATTCCCTAGCCCTTATCCATCGATCAAAGTTTTTCCCGTTTTTTCGCAGCATATCCTTTATGATCAAGCCAGTGGAAACTGACTGCTCATGCTCCGGTTCTCTGTCTCTCTCTCTCAATATCTAGATATCGAAAGGACTGACCGCATTCACTGGTTCTCTGTCGTTTTTCGTTATCTCATCACCTGACTCTATACCGAATATTTAGGCTACAGATTAGACGAAAGACATATGCTTGGGCGTAGCTGATCGAATACGAAGAAAGTGGGGGTAACGGATGAGGTATATTGGAAAGTTTGCTCCCCAAGGACAAGGCCCACCTGTACCGTTAGGACTACTCTTTACGCACTGATAAGGGGGACATTTCCAACACAACCTGCCATGCCACGAACGGGCGCTACTGACAAATACGGCGATGCACGCTGGCCTGAGGCCAGGTCGAGCACCACCCCTGCGCTTGGACCTCCCGTACCACCACACGACTGTATCGTAGCACGTTAGGGACAAGGAGGGGCACGTGGCATCCTTAAACCGCCGTCGCTATATACAAGATATCACTACATCCAATGCGGAGAGCAACGTGGCTGATGACGATCTTTTTATTGCTCATGAAGCAGCTTCGAAGAGAAAACATCTATTAAGGTATATCAAGCCATATGCACATATATGTTTGACCACGGGAGCAGCATGGCATATCCTGTAGAATATATGTATTAGCAACAACTTAGGTCCTCCGTACGAACAGCCAGCCTGCATTCGGTATAATAGGATCTGAGCTGCTATATAAACTAATCTCCGTTAAAAATGTTTGTTTGTTTTAGAGCACAAAGGTCAATAACGAAGCAACTAGAGCAAATGTCTACTTCGAGGTGTATTTTGGGGACACAATCACCAAGGTGATTCTTTAAACGAAGTTAAGTTCATCTAGTCGCAGTGAGAGGGCGTGATGAAGCGGAAATTCAAGTAAACGCCGCCGCCACTTCATCTTACAAACAAGCCTCATGTCTCCCATTGCTTTGTTGCCTGCCTTCCCATGTTTCTGAAACGGGGAAAATGTGTCCATGTCTGAAAACACATGTAGGCATATATCCATATTGGTAAGTTACGCATGTCCGTCCGTGAGCGTGCGAGGCCGGCCGCCCGCCCGATACGGCCAGGCAACGATGCGATGACGAGACCGAGGCAAAACGTATGCCTCCTCCTCCTCCCGCTGTGAGAAAGCCCGAAGCGACCGTGCCGCCTCCACGTGGAGGCGGGGAAGCTTACGCCTACAAGCAGAGTAGCTAGAGCCTGTTAGCGGTGCTAATTCTATGCACTGCGTGCACTGACGCCATCTCGTTTCGTAGTTCTTCGGTCCTACGGACCACGAGCCACGTCAGTGATCAGCACGATGGATGACGACGACGACGACAACGACGAAATAAGCTGGCACCGTCGGCCCTCGAGGCCTAACGACCCATTTCTGACAGTTCGTCCCACCCGCCGGTCGAGAGATCATCATCGCCATCATCTTATTGACGGTACTGACGCCATATAACACAAGCACACACTCGTTCTCTCTCTCTCCCTCTCTATCGCCCTCCCGCACTCTGTTTGCGCTTCTTTCATATTCCCATCTAATAATAATAATAGTAAGAACGACCTTAAAGCTTGTTAAGCGTGTCCGGTTTTCGTCACGTCCGTGCGTTGTGTGGGGTGAGGTCATTAATAATGCATCAAGTTGAACATAACACAGTTGTTCTCGTTTGTTTCTTTTGTTGTTGCATAGTCTTTTTGATCAAAGCCTGTAGTAGTAAAGTTGACTGCAGAGTACCCGACAAGAAATACATGCTGACGTTCATGTAATACATGGTCAGTGCAGAGTGCTAACAAAAACGGTCTGCATCGCACTTTGTTGTTTCTACTGTGCTGCTGCGCGTTGTTGTTCTTATTGCTGTTGTTGTGTTGGCCGTTGTGGGTGTTGTAGTTTTTATTTCTACTCTCGCATTCCCCGATCTCGTGGTTGTTGTTACTGTCGTTGTCATTAGCCTCGACATTTTGTGTCGTTTCGTTTGTTTGTTGCTATCGTTCGTTGCTATTGGTGTGCTTTGTCGTGTATCGCCATCGACGTGCTTGCTAGACGAGGCAGTGGTGTCTAGGTAGGTAGATAGGTGAGTGTAGAACGTACGAGCCAGTCCCGAAAGCTTCCAGTTCACTCACAGGACGAGAGTTTCGATTCGGCTGTTCTCGGAGCTGGACTCATATCGTTGAATTTGCATAGGTTAGCTAGTGTGCTGCCGAGGTCAGATGACTCAAGCTGCTTGATTGGGTGGTGGTCGGTTGAGCGGCGGTGGTCCTCGCAGTCGTCGAGTATTTGCCCCCCCCCCTCCCCCCGACACCGACGCTTTGATGATCCAGCTTAACATCAGTCAGAGGGGACACCGCGGAAACATACGCGGAAACACAGGATGTGATGGCGCTTCAACGGTCGACGGCGTCCGACGCACCATGAAGGATCGAACGAGAAACGAGGAGAGAAGATGGTATTGAGACTAAATCACAAATGGGATCTCGGAAGAAACCGAAACGATCCGACCGGATGCACGGAGGGAGAGAGAGAGATAGTGAGAGCGCGCGGGGAGAGGGAGAAAAGAGAGGAGAGGGAGGGGAGGGGTGGGGTACGGAGGGGAAGAGAGAGAAGACTGGGCTCTTCCGCACCAGTCGTAGCGCGCAATACAGGCAAGGGATCAGGGAGCAGCTGTCGGGATGATTACATATACGCTGGTCTGCGACAGCGTTCCGTGCCGCGACAGCACACAGGGAATAGCCGGACATAGATAGCCCAACACCGAGACCTAGCCTACACGTACGTGCACATACACATACGCTCTATTGGAACACTTAAAAAAAACCCTCGGAGTGGCGGGCGCGCCTCCACCACACGTTGCGCTGGTGTAAGGGCAGGCATTCCGCCCATGCTGGTGCGGGCGGCGGCAGCTGCAGCAGCAGCAGCGTTATCAACGAGGAACTGTGGTAGCAGAGCAACAAGCAGAGACAGCAGCATAGAGCCCGCTATCAATCCGCCCAGATGAAGCGAGATTGAAGCAGACGGAAAAGTAACAAGAAATGAGCGATACAACAGAACGACAATACATTTTGAAAAACAGATGAAGGGAGCCAATAGGATTGTCAGAGAACTAGAGACAAAGAACGGGCCAGGCAACTAGGGTTAGAGAGAGAGGGAGACAGAACTAGATAGAGGGCAAGCGCGTTGCCCTATGGGTGATGCTAACAACTTTTATGCTCATCTTTGTTTAGTCCAGCTGCGCAACATTTCTCAGCCTCGTCACCCAACTTAATACTTTCCCTAACCGCTTGGTTTTGCCCCCTGGGACCGTCTCGCACTCCGACCTCTGACAATCTCATTGTTCTGTTCGCCTGCCTGTTTACCGCATACGCATTTTTGCTTGCAGAATGGATCGAGGATTTGAACGGGGATGGGGAGGCGGAACAGAAGATGAGATTAGGAGGGCGTAGGATGAGCATACGGAATGAATAGGGGTACATGTAGAGTGTCTTTGGGCACTGCCGACACCAGCAATTCATAGTGACTACAGCGACGACCGACAGCGGTTGCCGTTGTGGGTACGATAATATTCATTGTTTGAGCAATACATATAATTCGTTGTTAACCCGGCACATTTTCGAATAATGGCGCAGTCTGTCTGGCGGGCCAAACTAAGAGAACGAACAGCCGATATAGTCAGTACGTCCACATGATGTCTCTGGTCCTCTATATGCATTGTGTACGCAGGTGTAAGGGTGTGCGTTTAGTCCCGACACACTTTAATAGATGTTGAAATCGTATTTGATGTAGGCGCCCTTGTAATGAACTCTGTCCCAGTCTGGTGGTGGTGACGACGTCATTCTTGGTATTGCAGTAGTTACTGTTGATGTTTTTATTACCAATAACCACCCATATAACGCGTACGTACGTATGCTTGCGCCAATACCTATTAAAAATAGGTGATACGGTAGTATAGCCTAGCGAAGTAGGCACTGTAGCCCTATGGGTACAGTGCCTACTCCGCTCGGATATTGTTAGCGCAGGTTGGCATCGTTTTCGCTAGTTGCTCGTTGTACTAGATTTCTTTTTAAATGCATTATTACATCGTCTGCTTGATCGGATCGAGTCAGTGGTTGTCTAACTGCAAATTTGTTCGATGTTCTTGTCGTCGCAGAACATAGTCGCAGCTTGAGACAGATTTCGTTTTGGCCAGAAGTTTTTGTAGAACTAATTAAATAATTCTCTCGACTATTCGATTAGTACAGTTATTTATTCAGTGCGTCAATTTAAGCTCAAGTAGATACCTCTTAAGTACGTTACGTTTTAGTACTTACCTACACTCTACAAGTATGTAAAACGCTGCCGGCTTCCTCACCGCACCGGCGTGAAGCAGATGAACGTCCGCTAATAGAATCTACCAGGAACTCTCCTGAAAAAATGGCGTTACAATTTTAGGTTTGGTCATCTTGCAAACATTTGTATCGGTTCATCTTAACGTCACGCACATACGGGCTAGCGCTCTAGCGCTATTATGCTCTAGCGAAGGCCGCCGCCCCTAATTGCAAGTTACTGATAAATATACCCCGTTGTGACGATTCGTATAGTCGCTTCATTTATATTCACACGGTTTTTGTAAGGCATACACATTACGTCTAAGTTCTTAACAAACCCAAGCACCGAAGAAGCAATTTCATGTAGAAGTTAAACCAACGCCTAGTAGACAGACATATGGTCGATAATAAACATCATATTCGTAAACGTATATTATATCAAACACAGATAAATAGTGAGTGAGCAGGCAGGGTTCACCTGTATACTCTAACGTCGACGATAACGTAAGCGAGCGAGCGAGCGAAAGGGTAGGTCTACCCACTTTTAATATCATCTGAAGGCCAAATGGAAAATATTGGCGAAGGCCCGTCAATATGTGGGCAGCGGAGGTCGAAAAAAAACACGTCTTCAGAGCCACAACGTCGATGACCGTTGAAGGAATGCTTTCGAATCGACGGCATGATCCGCAGTACGGAATGTTTGCCTGCGAGCATAGAAGCAAACTGAGTTAAAGTGTACAAGTGTGCCGAGCGCTGACGGCATTGCTCCAAGTTATTTACTTTCGCACATCCGACCCTGAAGAGAAGCGACAAAAACCTAGAGGCATTACACAACGTCATCATTGAAGCGTCGAACGTGATAGCGAAACGCTCAGGCAGCCTTAGTGTTCGCAGCACCACCGCTATAGTAGGGCTGCTGACTAGTTTAGGTTCAGTCTGACTCTCTGCTCGTGGCGACCTCTGTGACTAGCGGCGTACTTTAACTCGATGTTTGTAACGGCATTCTCTTACATTGGACGACACCTGAGCGATACGCCATGAAGCTGGCTGTTCGTCGAAGCCCCTGTCTCTCAGCCACCACCAGCTGCAGCCTACCACTGCCTGCTGGTGTGGCATCAGTGGCAAAGATGTTGGCATTTGATTTGCCGAGTTGTCTGGAATAGGTGCGTTACCATACGATCAGAGTCAGTGCGTGTATACGAGTCATAATAGTAGGATAATAGGGGGGGGGGGGCGATCGTCTAACCTATAGTTGACCGCAAGCGTCACGCAGCAAGTCTAGAGAGAACGCCCAGAACTTCCGTATTCCGAACGCGACTAGTTATGTTCTGTCAAATATGAATTTCAACTGTTCATCGTACTCTATCGTCATAGCCAACGACCACAGCTGCTACCGCTATCACCACTTATGACGACGGACGGTCTACTCGCGACCAGCAAGCAGTGAGTGGTGGCCGTGTGATCTAGGCGGCGATAGATAGCAGAACTTAGTTAGACAAGAACCACCGAGGCGCAAACGAGGAATTCCGCTGGCCCGCCCTTGTCCGCGGGTGTCGCGCATGCCGCACGCTGGCCACCCTGCATTCATTACATGTCGTCCTCGTCGTCTGTCGTCCTCGGCGTTCATCATCTGCGGCTGCTTAGTCATAAATGCTGCGGAAGCCCCTAAAAGGTCCGCCGCCCCGTAGGGTAGTCTATTTCTCTGCCTGCCTGCCAATGATGATGATGATGATGATAGGGTGCTCATCTTCAAGCAGCCAGCCAGCTTCGGCCGACCAATGCAATTACCCCGCCACGAGAGGCACTCAATATGATTTTGCTCGTGTCTCTCAGCCCGTATCTCGAGTAGGACGGCGGCCGGTAGTCGACAGCCGGTGATAGCGCTCAGTACGAACGCGTCTTATGACTTGTCGTAACGCGTAGAGTACACCTAAACTACTACCAACCATCGCTTCCGATTGTCCTTGCAGGACCCTATGGATCTGTAAATATGGCACGTGCACGCGCAGGCAAATATATATATATATATATATATATATATATATATATAAATCATATTTTCGCAATGTTTTTGCACTAAAGGATGATACAAAATCACAATACGCTGAAAAATGGCCCCACACCCTGTCAAGGCTGTAATTTAACATTGGCACAATTTTACTAAGCTCAAAAAGACGCACTGCCGTATTCAGAGACAGTCGTCGAGGGTCTCTCACCTCTGTGTGAATAGTGGCAATAGCCGTCCGATACCTGTCACCGATGTGCTGGGTAAAATTCTTTTCGTATAGTGTAGTCCCAAACCCTAATACAGGAAAAAGTTGACAAACCAGCATTTGGCCACAACAGGGAATTACGTCTGCTGCAACCAATCGACCACCACGGCGAGACTTAATGGCTTTCGTCTGCCGCGAATTTATTTGCCGGCCCTTATGGTGGAGGTAACTTCGCCGACAATTCGACGAATGGCACCGCGGTACCGGCGGGCCACTACTATGTCATCCGCATACATAACGACGACGGCGTTTCTAAACTCCTCCCGCACATGGCCAGCTAGGTCTGCGATGAGTAGGGAGAAGTCTAGGCAACTGAGAGGGTCTTCTTGAGAGTCGCTACGTTTTGGCTTAGCTGCAAGGTGTCCTTGACCTTTATGATTACTTCATGGCGGTTTTCAGCAAAGAAGCTGGAAAAAGAACCACATGCCCTAGCATGTCGAAATTAATTAACTAGTAAGTGACGGGGAGCTTTGTCGAAGGCACACACAATCAATAAGGACGGCGTACAAGTGACCCCCGGGCACAGCCCACACCCGCTTCACTTCCGACTGGAGTACATGGATCGCGTTTTGTGTACCTCGACCCTTCCTAAATCCGAATTGCTCTGAAGGTAGGTCTTTCTTTACAGTCGGAAAGACCCTCGAGATAATCAATTTAGAACTTTTTCGCGCGGAGACAATTGTCCACTCCAAAGTGCCAACATAGCGAAGGTATACAATGAAACTGTCAATATTCCTATGATCACAATTAAATTAGCAAAAAAACATTTAAGAGTGCGTTCCGACGCAACACCCCGGTCGAGATTTGAATCGTCCACGTTGTCACGGTTTTTGCCTATGAATAGCAAAGTAAGCCACATACATGTAAACAAATCTTGCATGCAGACATTAATGTTTATAAACTACACATTTAGGCAAACTGAATACACGAGAGTAGCGGCTTATCTAAAGTTCGTCACGATGATCTTCCAGCTGATGACCATTAGGCAATGACATTTGACCTTGACCTTTGCAGTATCTTTTGTAGCATCTTAACAAAAAGAACAAAAACTATTTTTATGCTACAATGAAAACAAACGCTAACAGCGACAATATAAAAATCAGTGAATAGGTGATGGAATAGCATTGAGAAACTAAGACGTGGTAGTTTTTATGCTAAGTCAAGTCAGTGTGGTGAGGATTCCATTGTGCTTGTTCATAGAAAGAAAAATACATTTACACAATGTACTGTGGAGGTGCTGCTCAACATGGTGCGGGGCTGGCTATTTTAATAGCGCTTTTCATAGTCAAATATCTCTCGCCATGTGCCACTTTCGCAGGCTAAAATCGGTTGCACGGAGCGCTACAACAGTGCTACCTAGCGACTGTCGAAATATAACTAATGAAGAACCCGTACACGTCGAACATTATTCCTTATTGATGGTGAACGTGCGATCGTTCGAGTTAGAGCCAACGGTGCACCCTTTATGCTGTTTTGGGCGTGTACCAAAACAGAAACGACAAGCCGACAAGAATGCTCTTGGAAGGTGAACTGTTAGTTCTATAAATCACCACCTAGACTCGTTAGGAACAGGGACTAACAAGCCAAGCAAATGGAAGATTTTAGAAAAATAACACTAAAAGCACGGTACAGCATGCACCATGTGTCTTTTTAACCACTGGACCCTCACGAGAAACTCACTGCCGTCGATCAAAACACCCGAAACGTTTGTAAGGAAAACAAAAGGCTGCTGCTTCCAGTGGGCAAGCACGTCCTCCCCTTCTCCAGAGAGCGTGAGCAGATCTTAAAGACGAGATTTAAGATGTAGTTTATATGCTAACTCTTTCCGACACAATCTGTACAACAGTGTGTGCAACCTCTGCGCGCCTTACTGGAGCGCTGAAGTGCGTCAGGCCATACGTACTAAAGCCATAACCAAGTATATATATATACACAAAAATATTAAAAAAATGTTGTGCAAATATTTCTGGCTTCTATCCTAACCGAAATCGATGTTGAACAAAGTGCCAAACCTAGAAGAACCTGTCGTGCCTGTGCGGATCCGATCCTCCCCTTGCTCAAGCACACACGCACAGCCACACTACAAGCAAAGAGCAACGTTCATCGAACAAAGAACAAAGCAAACGCGGAAGACGTAGTTCGTAGCCAACAAACATGCCGATTTGCAAGTAACGGCTATTGCAGTTTGTCCGGCCACAGAGTTGTCTGTTCCAGCAGGCTGCAGCATGCATGGACCAGACAGCCCGTTGTAGTCGGGCCGCCTGTTCAGCCCAGAGCTTGGTTCTCGCAAATCGTTGGCGCAGTCTTTGGCGGCATGACCGTCTCGGACGTCAATGTTCGTCTAAACATTGACAGCTTTTCATCTTCGTAGCGTGACCAAGATGACAACGATGGCGGCGACGACAACAGCGACAACACCGACAAACAGAAGGACAAAACCCAAGCGGGAAACGGAAAACGAACAAGGAAAAGACGCAGCAGTATGAAAATACCCTCGCCTCCCACGCATTGATTTTGTCATCAGGACGCAATCATGCGAGGTGATAGCAGTCCTGCCGTTGCAGTTGATGTTGATGCTGTTGCAGATATGTCTGCAAATCGTCGCTGCTGCCGGTTAGATCGGAACGTGTTGGATCCAAAGGGGGCGCGAAGGACGAAGAACCGACGCGAAGGGCAGATAGATACATAGACAGATAGACAGTAGGGTAGAGAAGGTTGGGTACACTAAGTAGACAGAAGATAAGAGCAGATTGGTAACTAGATTGATAAATACAGACGTGGTGGAGATCAGGAGGAAAAGAGATCGGGCATAGACAGATCTTGCCAAAGATAAAGAAAGTCAGGGGGAAGAAAAATACAGAAGGGGGAGGGGCGGGGAGAGAGGAGTGTAAGACGAATAAGAACGAGAGTGGGGGGGGGGGGGGTGGCGGGAGAAAGACAGTGCGAGTGAGGGGAACAATGCGAGAAGCAGAGAGATAGATAAAGGAGCATGGTTGTGGTGCAAAGGCTGCGAAAACCTTCTCCAGTCGGCCATCTGTGCCGCGTCATTTTGCTTTTATCTTCTTTTGCGGGCGGCATTGCAGATCGTGTCTTGTGCCGTTCCAATTCCCGGCTTTATTGCACAGCAACAACAACAACGGTAGCGGCAGCGGCACCAGTAACTCCGCAGGCCGACGTCAACGACGTCGTGACGGTGGGTGGGTTGCAGATCCCTCCGCCCGCTCGATCCGTCCATCGAGAGACGCGTGGCAAAAGTTTCCGTCGGAATGGAACAGTGGAACGCACCCGTTGGCTGCATGCTTGCTTGTATGGTTGCGCGACGTCGCTTGATACCCCCCCCCGCCCCCCGCCTCCCCGTCCCCTTCCCCTTCCTGACGACACCGGCGAGACAGAATGGCTAGATTTGATCCGACCTCGGCCCGGCTGGCTCGTCGACCAATTGCCCTACGGAAATCGTGCACATATTTGGTGCAAGGGCGAAACCATCGCACATCTGACAACACGCATATATGTGTCGACAGATATACAGATGAATCGATAAGCAGATATATATAAAGAGAGAGAGAGAGACGAATAGGTGTGAAGGTAAAGAAACGGACAATAAAGAATAGAACAGCAATCCGACTTGCCGGACGCTATTCTTGTTGGTTTTTGTACGAATTCGAGCTGGCTACCGTTTTCCTGGTAAAGTGTATATTCCGTGGATGGGCCGCGTTAGTACAAGCCGTTCCCTAGAACAGACGTCTTAGCTAATCGGTCCTCCTTGGCCTGAAACACACAAGCTAAAGTCTGCTGAAGATATTGCTGCAAGGCATTGACGCGACTAGATGTGACAGTGCAAACATTGGCGTCAAGAATTCCCAGTTCGGTGGACATACTCCAGATGCGATGAACTCTGGTGCGAGAACCCCGAGTCAGGCCTGATTTTGTTTAGCCGTATGAGAAGACGCCGAGTCCTACGTAAGGAACGTAAGCCGTCGTGAAATGGCTTGCTGATACGGCATCAAATGACTTTTTAAAATTAGCTGCCGATACTTTGCCCCGTCAACTTTGGCTCTATATGGCATGAAATCAAGCGGCGTGCGCCCTCCCGGCCCGGTTATCCCGGCCCATAGCATCACTAAGACTGGTATTTTCACACTTGTGGCTTAAAATTGCTGCCGCACATCGTTGAATCCATTGCATCTATCACACATCGTTGAATTTTTGCTGCAGCTATACCCGATCAACAACCATATTTTTGCTTATCTGAAATATTTTGAGCTTGTGGTATTTTTTAATGGGGTGTTGGATGGTAATGCACCATCTCTTTTTATCGAGACATCTGTGTTCCTTGTTTTTTTTTATCATGGTCGATTTTAAGTCTGCTCCGGCATTCACCTTGTTTAAGTTGGAAACCACAAAAACCAATTTATGAGTGGCCGGTCTGGGTCTCGAACCTAAGCCTTCCGAATGCAGGCAAAAGCTTTTTGCCACTAAGCCACCTTGCTCGGTGGTGATTTCCTAGGCCTTTACTTTAAGGCGACTCCTCATGATCCGCATTTTTTCAAGTCACGAGTAATCTTTGCAGCGCTTGGCTTCGGATTCTCATCAACCGCGCTTGTCTTTTTTTTATATTTCCTTGACTAGTTGCAGTCGGTTTTGGTCCGCCGTTGTGTCAAATAGCCAGTGCGTATCGCCAACTTTTTATAGACTCTAAGATGCCGTAGCTCGTCCACAATGTATTTAACACGTTTGTCCGCCAAGTAGAGCGCTACCATGCTATGCAGCTTCATTTCCATAATCTCTGGCATAACAAATCCAACGTTATTCCCAAAAGGCGATCAGGTTGAGTGAAGAGAAGTATCAGCTGATTCGTATGGCGCGTTAAACAAAAACAATCGTTTCTTCAAATGCACCTTTATTTTGTCAAAGGGGGACATTACTTTCATTTTACAAACCGTTACCTAGATATATACAGCAGTAAGTTTACTTGTGTGCCGAAAATTGCGCTGTCAGCGTTTCAAGTTCTCAGTGCTTTGGCCATCCGCCACGAAAACATGTTAATTTCACGATCTGTCATGGTAATTTGTTTGGATGAGATGGTGTTACCGCTTCTAAGATTGTTTAAACGCATCCTTAAATAGTTCGATGCATTTGATGAGTTTATAGTACGATTTTATATGCGATAATACGCTCTGAACTGCAGTTCCTGAATCGGACTCATCGCATTAGATATTCGGGCAATGTTACTTATGAATGAGACACGACGAAGGAATTACCTCTGTACACTTTCCATTGCTTTAATGTGTTTGTCTAAATAAGGCCGTCAAACCTCACACCAATAGGTAAACTTAGATACAGCCAATCTATTATAAAGCCTTATGTAAAAATTGTAATAATTAATTATAAAACAACAGCATAAAAAATAAGAAACATGTACCCTGGTTAATCATATTTAAATAAATTAGGCTAAAAAGCTGTTAGTGCATCTATACGAGGGTTCTAGTAGAAATTCCAGTAATTTAAATTTTTCCGGTTCAGGTCTTCCGTTTTGTTTTGCTTAGAAGGGCCATTCATCTACACATTGTGTTGTTTGTATCTCCATCGCTCTTAGTAAATAACATGATATGCATTATTCAGAGTTGTTAGATCTGTATGTTTGCTGCTGCATGGAAACTGCAATTCATTGGAGCAATTGGAGATGCGAGGTGCAACAATTATTTCGGTGACCGTCACTATTGTAGATATGCATTAAAACCTGTGCGACTTTGTTGATTATCTTATAATCTGGTTTGTGCTCTGCTCTTATTTGAGGAAGCTCGGTCGCAGAATAGAAGAGCGCCGAAATTGGCATTTTATTGTTGTTTGTTTCGGCAGGAAATGACCCGCCTCAGTGGAATACTAAATGTACAACTAACTCCCAAGACGACAGCGCCTTTCCCGTATACCGTGGTTAACAATGCGTCTAAGCTGGCGGAATCCACATACTATCTAGTCTCTGTGCCTATGCTTGGCTTTCGCTTTTCCTGCCTATTCTCCTGCCTATCTCTCGATCTCGCGTCACATTTCAGCTTGCTTAGCTATAGTTGTAGCATTAGAAGAAGTAGACCCTGTAGTAGAAGAACCTACGACGGCACACATTCTAAGCTTCTGGGCAGGTCGGGGACTTGGATAGACCTGGAGCCCCATCGTGTTACTCGGTCAGCTGCGCACTGGTCGCGAAGTTTTGGTCCAGGCCCAGCCGACAACTAGATGGAGATTTACCAATGCAAGACGAACGGACGATGCTGTTACGTGAATGCCGGCTAGTCGGTAAGCAACCTGTCGCCCGCATGAAGACGTGTGACGTGTCGTGAGAGTTAGGGCGCTGAAAGCTGCAGTCAAAGCGGCGATGATGGTGCAGCTTTATCATGCCAGCGAACCATGGCATGTAGCACCATCGCGCCGAAGTAGAGATTCCGAGAGCCCATGTCGATCCCCGGAGGCTTCGTTCCGCGCCATTCATTGCCACGTTATCCCCCCCCCCTCCGCCAGATGCTGTGTCCGGGCCGGTAGGTAGGTTCTGGCCTACAGATGGGATCGCGGTAATACGCATGTATGCATCATAAGGGCTCCCGCGTTTGCCCTGTGAAAGGCGGTCTTTGATGAGATAGCGGTGCAATGTGCAACTGTCACGATGTTTTGAGAAATGAACGAACAACGAGGACCACGGCAATCCGCTCAATCTTCTACCTGCCAGTGAAATATACGCCACAGTGACCAAGAAGAAGCAAGCGGGACACTTTTTTGGTGAAGAGACATTACAAAATAGTACGTTGCCAGAAACAATTTACAATATATATATATATATATATATATATATATATGTATATATATATATATATATATATATATATATTAAATTGTTTCTGGCAACGTACTATTTTGTAATGTTTCTTCACCAAAAAGTGTCTCGCTTGCTATAAATATATAGGTCAATATTGACACATAAAACGTGAGGTTTCGCTCGTCTACGCTGGTGTGAAGGCATAAACTAAAGTGCGCCAACGCGCCTACAATATATAGGATTGAAATGCTGGGTTTGACGTTCATCTAGATTGCTGCACACATGTACGCATGTACAAACGCATACAGCCAAATGCTGGTTAATAAAATAAATAAAATAATAAATGCATACGCCAGGCATCTAGGCAGTTTCTATGGTATGCTTGCATACACACACAAATATATATATATATATATATATATATATAGATACAATCCTACATACATGCTCGTACGTATGTATAAATAGGGTATTCGCAAAGTTTATATTTGTCCAGAATCTTCAAAATAACATAAAATGAGAGTGTTTATGATATTTAAAAATACATATTTTTTTACATTTTAATACATAAATAATGTATTTTCTAATAAAGGACATTATCGGTGGGGTGGTGACATTTTTTCGTGTTTATAAACTGTATACGGGATACCCGATATTTACAACGTTTTTTTAACATAAATCAGGTTTAATTACAATAGTTCACGCTTCAATGCTGGTGTCTAATTCACGAATGATCGTCATTATTAGCGCACATGTTACTCTTCAAAACAACGTCAAAAGATAAACTCTAATGGCGCCAAATTGCAATTTCTTGAAGGCCAGCGAATGTCCTACTATAAACACTTGACAGCGCCCGCGGAAATTTTGTCGCATGTCTTTAAATATGCCAGGCATCGATCGAATGGCCTCAACAGCGGAGGTTATCCTGGCGACCAGCTTATCACGGAACATGGCCGGAGTCTCGTAGATGAGGAGAGCCTTTAGGTGAGTTGCAATACCGTCCACAGCGTGCTAAGAGCCGAACGAGTACACCCGTACCGACGACAGTACGTTAAAGCTCTGCTGGATCCAGATTACGAGCCACGGGTTGTCTATTGTAGCTGCTTTCTGCGGCAACGTGAAGCAAATGCGGAGCCTGCCCTCGTGCTGTTCACCGATGAAGCTTGCTTTACACAAAACCTCATGGGCCTACACGTAGTTCTCAACAGGTCGGATGGAGAAGCATACTATGCATTCCTGAGCGAAGCGTTACCAAGGCTGTTGAAAGGTGCTCCAGAAGGTATTCGCAAGACGATGTGGTTCCAGCATGACGGAGCGCCACTGCACTCTACCCGTGCGGGTACTTCGCCGTGATCTTCGAGAATCGGTGAATTGGTCGAGGCGGGCCGATCGCTTGGTCCCCGCAATTGCCTCATTTAACAAAAATCGATTTTTTTTTTGGCATTACAATAAGGCTCACGTCTATGAAACTCCGGTCGAGTCCCGTAAAGAGGTGGTCGCCAAGATAACATCCGCTGCTGAGGCCTTTCAAGCAATACCTGGCATATTACAAGGCGTCCAACGAAATTTCGACGAACTCTACCGAACTGCCAAGTGGTTTTCAGGGGCACTTTCGAGCAGTCACTAAAAACATATTTGTGTGTTCTTCTAGAGCCATGACGAAGGATTTATCTGACGTAGTAGGTCATTTATGCATGCATTCAATCTCGACATGCCCTCTGGAAAATTCTCACGGATACGACGGTGTGCTTAGTTCCTGTGTAGGAGGATTGGTTAGTTCGCACTTGCACATTTTGCGTTCCCGTATCAGACAATAACATCAGTGTCACATATTTGAGTAATTATAGTCTTACTTTACAATTGCTTATATCGCTTTCGAGAAATCTTTCGGTCACCCTGTATATATATACTTATTTTGGAATTGCTATCGAATAATTATATTCCCGCGAAAAAAGGGCAAACGTTACTAGCGCACACTAATCACTATGCATGAAAGAGCACCTGTAGGTGTCTCTAAATCGGAACAAAACTCTCGTGGGGTGGATTTAGGTAAACACATTTAAATTGGTTTCCTTAAAAATATAGACTCATTTTATGGATTAAAGCTTCGGGGTATGCTTGAGGCTAAATGCATGATGTAGGTATGCGCTTGTACGCCGCATTGTCAACCGGAAAATGAACTAGAAGCACTTTCGGTTAAACCATAAAAAATGTAGTACACATGCGAATTTAAGTCGCATTTTCATAAACCTTTCAAGCTGTTTTGCAACATGTTGCTCCAGTTCGGCATAAAACTAAAAAGTTTGCACACTTTTGGAGTTCCCGCAATACGGCTCAGTAATTGAATTAGTACAGCTGTCATTGTAAGTCCATAGGAAAATTTAGTTAGTTAAAGTAGACCAGCACTTCAGCTAGCTAGAACGGACCCGACCGTATTTGATCGACACCGTTCAAGTTTACTGGATGAATTCTGATTAATTACGCTCACCTCTACTTAAAGGGCAAATGTATGTCGGGCGCTAGGTAGCAGATCACTACACTGAACTTCTCTTCACCGCCGTGTTCTGCTAGAGGACAACTCGGCACGTAAACGTAACGTTGCTTAAAAACATGCGTATTTGCCGCCGGTTTTGTATGCTTTCCTTCTGCACTTCGACTTTGTCGATTTGCAGAGCTTGTCGTACGTAGATCTCGTGTCACAAGCGACCTGTTTGTCCCCTTGCCTGGTCTGTGTCTTTCTCGGAATCAGACGTTCGTCGACGACGATTGCCGAATCGTGAAGTTTTCACAGCCGGTGGCCGGAACTCAACCTGATCCAGCCGCAGTTTGGCAGTTGTGGTTCAGCGTTGCGCTGAACCAGAACTGCCATAACGGTTGTTGCTGCCGCCGCTTCTCCAGCTGCCAGACTCAAGCAACTCGTTGATGGAGCATCGCGACCCCTCGTCATCCATCACCGTTATCACGTGCTACGACCCCCACCACAAACCACCACAGACAACTTGAACCCGTCCGAAGTCGACCCTACGGCGAATGGATTTATTTACTTGACGGCCCTTTCAGCCTGTCTCTGTTTTGCGTTTGTGAGTTCTAAAGTTTGACCAAAGTCTACAAGCAGATTGCCTGTAAGCTAACTGAGAGCCCTTCTCGCATTCAGGGCTCTCAATGTCACGAGGCAGACGGCCCGATCACGACCCGTGACGTGCAGAGCAATACGCAGAGAGTTCTTCTCTCAGGGATGCTCAGCAACAAAGATGACGTTATAGAGAGGGCAACGCATGGAACATCGCCTGCAGACTGAAGACTGAAAACCAGACCAGAGGCTCCCTATTTGCACTGAAGTCATACCACGCATATCCCGGTCATGTTAGTTAGGACACCACCAGTCTTTTAGTGGGAGTGAGAGTTCGTCACTACCCCATGACCAACGAGTGTGCATTATGCATTTTCTTCTTGGCCCCCTGTGAAAAAAAGGCCAACCGACGGTAAATAGCATTTTTTTTTAATCATATATATCTCATATATATATGATCAAATATATATATATCAAATATAATAAAAGCCCCAGAACAATGCATAGATGGAACCGCTTTTCGAGCAGCGCCACATTTACACCCGCTTCGCTGCCGATGGGCTCCACCACAAACTGTGCCATCGGACGGGGGCGAATAACACATGTGGGGGGGTACACTCTGTAACCTCATTTGTGCTAAGAATCATCATGAGACTTCTTTGGGTGTTTGGTCGGCGATATTTTCCGGATATGCATATAACACGTGTTCTATATATATATATATATATATATATATATATATATATAGTATATATTCAAGATTAACGAAAACGAATGCCGTTTTCGAGCCTTAGTGAACACATGCAATGTGTAATTGTAATAATACCAAAAGTTGATCTAATCATAAAATTTGCTAGTTAGTAGTAAGACTCCAAAACTCAAATATCGAAGATGCGGCTTAAATATTGCTACCCGTGGAGCAACTAAAGTTGTGCATCGCAAACCCTAACACAGAAGCGGCACGACGCCACGCCAGTCCCAATTTATATACAGATATCCAACGTTTGAGCATCCAACAATTTTTCGAGGCACAGCTGGCTCTAGAAAGTAAGGAATAGTCTAAAAGAAGTTGAGCCTCGAGACGAAATACAAGAAGTAAAAGTGAGGGAGGGAGGCGCCGACTAAAATAGCAGCCCCGTCGACTGGCACCAGCGTTAACCTCATCCAGCGCGTGATGAGTATGATTACTCCCGGTATTGTAAAGGCCGGGCAAGCTGCGGTTTTCGGCGCCATCGGAAAACAGCTCCTCGCATGAGCTTCACCGGTGATATGATAGCGCAGAGCGTTGATAAGAACGACCAATAAGAGTCGTTTTTGGTTCACCAAGCAAAGAAAAGACAAAAAGCCTGCATCGTACAAGCATACATTCTGGCCGGACTTACGGGAGAATGATAGAGCGAGCTACGGCAGAGCTTGAAAAGATAAGACAGAAAACATTCTTTCAGCACAGTTTGTTCACCAATTGCAGATTTCTTAGAAACCACAGACGGTATACCTAAAGATCAATATGGTAAATTGAGCTGTTCCTTCAAATTACATACACGAGACACTTTGCGGTAAAAGAACGGAACTCTACGCAGTATTTGTGATTAGTTATATATAAACTATAGTTTGTAGCTGTCTTTGATACAGTGCACACGCAATTATCTTTAATAATCCGGCTTGTAAGGGGTGCCCACGAACATCCTAAGACTCCTATACGTTATACTCGTAACAGAATATTATTCTTAACACACAACCTCCCTCCTTCGGCATAGATGCGCTCAACGGATACCTCCTCGAGTAGGCAAAATAGCTAAAATACACGTGGTATACCACAAGACACAAGAATTGAGGACGAAAACCTGCAAGGGCCTAAACTAAAGAAATCAACACCTAATAACCTTCTATACGGAGATATGCACGCATGGAAAGTATCACGAAATGTCCCCTGAGTGCAGGTGTAAAGTTTGTGAGAAGCCATGCGACCTGTATCATTTCTGACGATCTTTGAATGCTCTGCCGCTACGCAGCATACGATGGTTCTACCGATAATACAATATTAGTGTATGATTAATGTAACTATGATGTATGAGTCAACCGGATGGTTAATATATTTATATATTGATATATATATATATATATATCTACTGACGTTGCCTCTATTATGTCATAAATGGAGCTCGGTGCTAAGCCGGCTGTCAGACGTCGAACACCATTTTAGGAGACCCCAATAAATGACTGTGTGCAAGCATCCTCTGCACGTACGCTTGCGTCTCTCACTCTATGGTCCGCATCACATCTCGATCGCATCGACTAACGTTTTGTGGCAGTAGCTCTGCAAGAGAGAATCGGCTGCATTTCATTGCTCTGCTGAGCCGATTTGCCACGATTGATTGGCACCGTCGGAACTGGTGCATCGAGTTCGCAACCGAAACATTCGCACGATGGCGCGTGCCACGGTGATGGCGCAGCAAGAGTCTATGTAGCTCACTGGAGTACTTTCTCCGATTCTCCTACAGAAATATTGAGCGAAGTTTACGACCAGACTTCTTGCCGATAAAACTATATAACCGGTGTCTGCGGAATGCACACTACACACGCGCGCGTTTGCAACGCTGTAGACGCCGACCTAAAGACTTGAGGAATGGCGCCTGCCTCAATGACGCTATGACAAAGACGGAAGAATTCGTTCGTTCGTTTGCTCGCTTCAGATGACAGCCGCGCCTCCCTCCGGAAGTGAGTGGACGTGTGTGACCAAAACAGAGATAGAAGTGATGAGAAAAACTGCACGTTTACGCAGTATCGCCCCAACATTCAGCAGCAGCAGCAACAGCAGAGCCTTCGAGAACCTAGAGCTGTACCGGCAGTTTACTAAAAGCGCCATCGCACCAAATCTGCGCTGTATGCCAGAAAGACGGAGACACAGAGGCACACGATGTCACTGTCACGAATGGATAACACGATTCTAAAAGATTCTATTTATTATGTAACTCTATGAGGATGTTGCTTACATGTCAATACCGGGGGGTTATGTGAGCGTTATAATAAAATAATAGATAATATGATATATATATATGTATATATATATATATATATATATATATATAGATAAGGTAAATGCCGGACTGGATTAAAATTAGCCATGACATGAAAAAA
The DNA here is from genome assembly GCA_003439945.1 of Dermanyssus gallinae. NCBI lineage: Eukaryota > Metazoa > Arthropoda > Arachnida > Mesostigmata > Dermanyssidae > Dermanyssus > Dermanyssus gallinae. The sequence goes on from QVRM01003339.1 coordinate 209,848, forward strand.
CCGTACACAAGCAATAGCCTTACGAAACAGCTCTTAAAAAATATATTTTTATATTTATAAATATATATATATATATATATATATATATATATATATATATATGACAAAAAAGCACAATAGCTACTTTTATAAATTTCATCCTCACTCCTAAACAAGACGTTTTCGCCTCCTCCTTCTCTTGGGATACATATTTTCGTGCTGAATTCTACCAGCCTTAAAATAAATACATATTGCTATCATATATATTTTTGTGAAGGAGGGTGAATGCAATTACGCACTGTTGCTACGAAAGAGGTATGTTTTCCCTCTTAAGCACCGTTGGACTCGATCCCAGTGATTGGACGTTGGTTCACCAAGACTAAAAATCCACTAAATGCACCTCTCTCTCTCTTTCTCTCCCTTAAACTTCATTCTCTAATGGTTTAGATTTCCATAAAACGGTTCTACAGGCCATTTGGAAAAGTGGGGGAACCCATGAGTGACCATGTGGCCAAGGTCACTCATAAGTTCCCCCACCGCTCCGACGTGCTTGTCCCAATACCTGCGAACCCGTTTAATTACAAGCCACGTCATCTCCTAACGTAATAAGTGCCATCCGTTCTCTTCTGCGCGAGCTCGGCTTTCTCTTGCATCACTGCAGATGTCATTTCCTTGCCTAGCTTCCAGACTGATGCTGTGCCGCATATGTACTCCACAAACATTTTCATGTTTTTTTTTCGGTGGGTCTGGTATTCCAACATATAGTCATTCTTCTGGGGCTCGTCTGGATATTAGCAGCGCTATGGTGGTTGCCCTTGCTCATTATAACCTTTTGCATTTTAGGAGAGTGTGCTCGGGGTTATCAGATAAGCTCTTCGCTCAATGCGCGCAGGTTTCCGGGCGAGTATTGCCTATGCGAAGGCTTCGAAAATTGCCGTGGCGAATAAGGCACTGCTCAAAATCTCACAAAAGCTTATTTTCCCGACAGGCGGTCTAGCCATTTTCGTATGTTTGGAGTAAACAGGTAAAGTGACCCAGTGAGCCTATGGGGATGGCATCCCAGTCTTCCTTCCATGACCTCGTCGCTCTTTCCTTTACTGCACCTTTGAAGGACTCCACTCCTTTTCCTACACCCTTCTCCGTTTCGTTTGCTTTTAACTCCTAAGGTGGGAAACCAGCCAGTGCCAAGGTAACTCTCGTGTAAAGCGTGCAGTAGGCTTGCATGACCCTAAGCGCCGTTGTTCTGTGCGTGCTTCTTAGGGCCTTTCTTCCCGCCTTTGTTTTCAGGATGCTCTGCAACCAGACAGGCGCTGCGAAAACTGCAATTGATTCGGTAACCGACACTAATAGTAGTCGCCGGCACTAAGCTCGTGTATGTTCGGCAGGATCTTGCCTGTCGCGTCAACCATTTTGACCTTCTTGGCCGTGCACTTCCTGATGAGACTAGTGCCCCTGAGACCTTTATTTCGTAAGATGCCAAGGTTCGTAATCTGACTTCTGCTACTTGCCCGATCTCCTGGCCCGCCACCATCAGTTGCATGTTGCCCGCCTTTCCCTTTGTGTGAAGAGAACGGAAGAACTCTAATATATATATATATATATATATAAACATAGTGATGTTCTATATAAATAAATCTATATACTACTATTACAACTATATATATATATATATATATATATATATATATATAAGAAACTTCCTATTTATGAAAAATAATACATTTTGTATTAAAGGTTCTTGCAGAATTCGTCCATTGAATATTGCGGTAGTGCGAAGCTCTTGGACAGTTCTAACGGGGTGTTGCAAGGCGGTGCAGGCCTGCCGTTGGCGGGACAATTTGTCACCTCGAGTAGATCGAGCTAAAAGTCTCTAGAGTATGGCGAGACTATTAGCTGTTTCCAGTGAAACAATATCTTCTGTTTGTGTTGGAGACGCTCGGAAGACAAACTACCGGCTGGTATACAGCGATTTACTGGCTTTTTCTTCTTCGTTCCCCGCCTAAACATGCCTATGCCTTCAAGGGACCGGACGTTTGTTTTGTATCGATCTGTTTCATAGAAGTATCGGCAACACCGACAGCGAGCCCCTTTGTACGCGCCCCATTTTATGTTCGTGTTCATTTCCACCGGACAGCAACGGAGCGTCTACTTTTAAATCTTCTGAATTATTTTGTAATAGTGTTTTCGTCCTATCCCACATTCGTCTTTATGTGCATATTTGGACTTACTGTCTGTTCCTGCGTTATCTTTTGCCTTTTCGGCATTTCACTACTTGAGAGCCCCGATCATCACCAGGCCTACATTGTACACTTGGCTACCCCATATGCACGTACATAGTTGCATGTTGCCTGTTACGCTGTGAAAGTACGTAAACTTCCCTGCCTGACGGCCTGCCTAAGTGCAAAGTAAATGATACGGCTACTGGAGAGTACAAAGTACAGTGATGAACACGACGACTACAGCTAGTTAGTGCAGCATGAGGGCTCTGCAATTACTCAGATTACTTTTAATCGCGTGGTCCGGCCCGCTTTTTCAGACGATTTTTCAGAGTCCATGTACATAGTCTCAGTTTTGCCTGGGCTCCCTCCTACCTTCCCTATAGGTTTAGCCGCTCTCACCCTTCGCTGTCTCTACGCATGCCCCTCATTATACAGTTACGAGAGTGGATCGGCAAGTTCTAGTACTTTACATTTCTAAATCTGAACCGACACCTTCAAGGTCTTCCGGTTTGTTTTGCTTATTAGCGATATTTATTAGCTAACGACAAAATTAGCTTCAATCGGTGACGGCCGATTGGGTTGAGTCTGGTTCAAAGAAGTGAAGATCACGAGGTTCGGCGATTTTTAAGGAGCAGCGAATCCGCATCAATTTCTGTGTTAAAAACCAAAATATATGTTTTAAAGTGGTGGAAATTTTACGAACTGCTTACGGTGACCAACCAGTGTCTCGAAACACTGTGTGCACATCATACCGTTGGTTTTGCGAGGGACTTGAATATACTAAAGATTCCAAATGTTATTCTTTTGCAATGGGCATGTATGTCAACGTTTCAGTTTCCCTTCGTATGTTGTTGCCTGGCTTTGGAAGGAGCTTGCCACGACATTTACATTCGAGACTTGCCGTCTTCGTATCGACCCACCTGGGCTAGCTTTTCTAGGCACATTCACACACATATACATATGTATATACTGCTACGTTCACACTATTTCGTTTATTAAATATACATTCGGTGCATTGTTACTATTGTTGTTGTTGTTGCTGTCACTGTTGTGGTCGTTGTTATTTTTGCTGCTGCTGCTGCCGCCGCCGCTAAAAGTGATGACAATGTTGTTGATGAATGTTTTTCACATCTGTGTCTTCTTCCCGCCGTGCTGCGCTTCACTGATACAACACACAGCTCAATAGCAGCACCATACAGCTCAATAGCAGCAACATCAGCTCGTAATCGAAATGCCTGCCCGCTTTTTTGTACGTACGTTCGCTCTGTCGTAGCTCGTCGTACGGCAGTAGACTCATATTGTAGGCTGCGCAGAACCGACGACACAGCTATTGAGCACCGCCACGCCAGACTGGCGCATGTTACGGAGAAGCGAGGAAAACAACGACACCATACGAACTAGCAAACGGGAGAAGAGACTGAAGCTCCATGAATGTTGCCGCCGCCGCCATTTGCTGCAATGGCCGGCCACCGCTTACCGGCGTGGTGGCGACTTCGGGCGTTCGGTAGCTGTTGTGCGCTTCTTCGCTGTGTCTTAGCCGCGTCTCTCAGCCTCATGTAGAGAAGCCTCTCTTAGGCCCGCCGGTGAGCAGAGACTTTCCCTTTAGTCCGGTCGGCTGGATGTTCTTCTGATGTTAATAGGCTTCGACCACCATAACCGGCAGACTTGTGCGACCAGGCTGTACAGCCTACCTATCGCCGCGATATCGCCAATATCGCTACTGCTGCTGCCACAGGCTGAAGCCTCTTTATATATACATATGTATATGTATATATATATATATATATATATATATATATATATATATATATATATATATATATATATATATATATATATATATATATATATATAAAGAGTGGCCCAAGAGCAACTGCGGAAGATAGCTTCACTACAAGGCCACTTCTTCGACGGGAGACAAACGGAGCTCCTTGAGCAGCACCTGCAGGAGGTGCACGGTGGCTGATAGCGACAAGGTCGCCCCCCTCTCGAGCCAAGCGTTACGGTCGCCGCCACGCCTGGCTAAGCTTTGACCGAAGCAAGCGAAGCCTACAACGGACCGGGGGACCGGGGGGGGGGGGGGGGGGGCAATGGTCTCTCCGACGACGACTCGCAGGCAATAACACTGCACCGGTTGTGAAATTTATGTCGTCCCTCAGGTTAGCAATGCGAGCGCAGCGAATAGCCTTAATTGTTATCGCTGCTGCAGTTGGTGTTATTCGTATTTGTAAGTGTTGTTGTGGCTTATTGCTGTTGCCACCGTTAGTTTTGTTACTGCCTTGTTGTTGTTGTTGCCACGATCGTAGAGGGTCACGCTACTGCAAGCTTTGTAGTGCTTGTTCATCTGCTGATGAGATCGTTTCAGTTTTGTGTTGTGCTGGTAATTCATTTTGTTACTGCTGTTACCTTTAACGGTAGCGTTAACGTTTATTCCATATTATTATTATTATTATTATTTGGTTTTACAATTGTGAGGTATGAACGTTTAAGCCAGATTCATGATGCTCTGCTGATTTCCTCAATTCATGGCGCCTATGATAGAAGCCACGTTCCCCCTACACACGGCCAAAGACATCATCTGTCTCGAAAACATGGCCTCGCGTCGATCACCCGTAATATCTTCTATACGCTTTCCAATATCCTTCAGGATTTTCGCCGTACCTGTGCTAATGGGCCCAAGTGTCTCCAATGCAATGGGTACAAAGTGGTACCTCCTTGACAGCTCGAGATACTTTCCTCGTTTTTCAGAGTCCGCGCGTTCTGCAACCCATCCAGACTCAACTGCGCTGTGACGTAGATACGACAATGCCGCTGTGCATGAAACGGTTACATCCCATGCAAGGCTTTTACCATGTGACCATAGCGGAATGGTGACCCCGTCCGGTCGTAGCTCACTACTTCCATAAAGACCTTTCGGCTCGGGTGTGGATGGTATCCCTGCCCTTCTAAGGGCTCTTCTTACTATGGCGTTATTATTATTATTATTATTATTATTATTATTATTATTATTATTATTATTATTATTATTATTATTATTATTATTACTATTATTATTATTATTAGTATTAGTATTATTATTAGTATTATTATTAGTATTATTATTATTATTATTATTATTATTATTATTATTTTTATTATTATTAAATAAAAAAATTTTAAACAGCAGCACCCTATTTGGTTGTATGGCAGTTTGTGTTGTGTATGTGTGCATGCTTAAAGCCGAGCAGGTTTCCTCATATTCGAGAATAGCTTAAAATAATTGTTGTAACCAGTTTTAAGGATATTTATTGATTACACGGTCAGGCTGGGCTCTTCTATACAATATACGAGTATTTGAACGAGCTCATGTCAACTGCTAATACGAAGAAAGTGCCTCTTTTCAAATGTGCCGCTATTTCACCACTTGCCGTACTTTTGCACGCACCCAAAACCGACAAGAATCTTGGCTCGCAGGGATTTGGCCAACAGAGATTTAGTTGGCACAATAGTCAAACAAATACGATATGAGGTTACAACATATCTCTTTGTCTCAAGCACGTCGGCCATTTAAAAGCGGTCTTAATGTCTTAATTATAAACGCAGGTACAAACGACGTATGTACTCGCACATGCACTTGCTGTACCTACATCTGCTGCAGATCGCAAAACTATGAAACGACGCCGCAAAATGGCTTGTCTAATTCTGATCGTGAGCTTGATTAGATTCGACTACTGCCTACCAGGCAGGTAGACGTGCGTTCTCTCTGCGACACGAATATAACTGTGGCGGCTGCACGTTACTCATAGGCTTAAAGCAATATGCACAGCAATAGTACGTGAAATGTGGCAATCGTGTTACTACTGTCTCTGCTCCTGTGGCGGCACTCTATGCCGCCTCCTTTTGGCTGTCCAATTCGAGCTCTCAACCAAAGGCGAACGTCAAAAGATTCATCGCTACGACACGGGCGGTGCTACGGGCATGCGGTGACTAAACTGCCCCGAACACTTCAGTTTAGGCCGCAGGTGAAGGCAAATTCGGACACCTCTATAAGGCGTGGCATCTTTTGCTCGATCCCCTACGTCACCAACAACGCCTGCTATAGCATTATCATCAACAACAACAGCAACAACAACGGCCGAAGCCACAGTAAGAACAGCAACAACTCACGGCGTTTGCAACCCGGCAGTCACTCGTGACAGCCTCCATATGAGACAGGCGGACAGCGGTGGGCGCCACCCGAGTCCGTTCGACCACTGACACGTCGCACTGAGGCCGCTAGCGGTCACCTTTTTCCTCTCTCACCCACTCTTTTGCTCTCTCTCTCTCTATAAATATATTTATATATATATATATATATATATATATATATGCATACATACAAGCATACATACATACGTATCTTGTTCTCTCTACTCTCTCTCCCGACGTAGGAGCAGAGAAGAAGGAGGAGACGGCGAACCCGTTGGACGCTGTTCGTTCGACGTTACGAAGAAACATTGTCAGACGTCATGCGTCGATGACATGACGGTTGTCACCCTGCCGGTGACTGCCGCCAGCAGCGGTGAAGTAAGGGCAGAAATGAGGGACAGAGAGATGAGGGACAGAGGGACAGAGAGATGAGGGACAGAGCAGCAGGAAAAGAGAAGGCTGGTAGGGAACAACAAGGGGACAACTCCAACATCGTGTCCAGCGTGGCCCGCGCCACGTTTTTACGTCTGCATCTGCTATTACTACTGCTACAACAACAACTACTACTACTACAACAACAGCTACTACTACTAACTACTACAAGCACCACTGGCGCACACTGTTGTCGGCCGCCTATGGCCCAACAGCAAACAGCTGAGGGTTGCTCAGGCAAGCTCGGCTACCCTTGAGGCATTTCCGCATGACTTCCGCTGGTCTCAACGGGACGTCAAAACGGTGTCACTGATGGCCGGCCACAGCATCGAGTGGAAATGAAAGAGCGAACAAGGCCAAACGGACGGAGGGGCAGACGCACGAACGGACAAACAGAAGGCAGACATGAAGGCAGACGTAAAGGTACACAGTACACAAGGATTTGGGCACGGCGTCGTGATGGCACGCGTCGTTTATGACGATTGACGCGCTCGCTGAAGAAAAGGCGTGGTTGATGTTGATGTCGACGTCATAATACCGACCGACCTGTCTACTTGTAGATATAACGACGGTTATCACACAATGCTGATGATGATGATGGCATTGATGTTGATGTGGGTGGTGGTGGTAGTGATTATGACGGCATTGATGTTGATGGTGTCGGTCGTTGGCACAGTTATAACGGCCGTACAGTAGTTTGCGATTCTAGACGCTTTTTTTTATATTAGGCTGCAAGCGAAGAAGAAGCTGCCACGAAGGCCACCGACGTAGTCCTGTGCGCTTTGCACACACAACACAACAAAAAGCGTTTTCGTTGTGTTGCCATCACGTGACGTTGTCGTCATCTTGGGTCGCTTCGAAAATCCGTCGCGGTGGCGATCTCTATACACAGCTGGGATAGCTGGCAAGGTCGTGTGAAAGCCACTTGCCTAAACAAACACACCGACACATACACTTAGTAATAAGTACCGACACATACATTTAGTAATAAAAAGAGCGATCTCAGTCAGTCGACCTATGTCTAGCACGTAGCCAAGATGCTTGCAGTTTTCAGATGTACGCACGCGTTTGCCAAGTTGCACTACCCAGGAGAGGTAAGGCTGTGCGACAAAATGCTAGCTTTTTCAAAATTCTTCAAGACAATTTTTTTCTGCAATACAGGGCAATGTCTTAGACTAGGTACACCGTTTAAACGGCCAGCGTTTTATGAGCAGCAGACCAGCAAGTGCTAGCAACAAAGCAGAAAAATGCTACATTCCAGTAACGTTTGTTTGCGACTGTTTTTCTGAGGCAACCTCCATTGACAATTGACTTATTTAGAACAAAGAGACGGATGTATTTTTAGTTTCCGAAACATAGTCCATAAACAAATCAGCATCTCAGGATGTGACGCTACTTACCAGGACCTCAGCGTGTGTATGCTCATTTTTGGCTTGGTCAAGTTACTATGGGCGGGGTGTGAGAAGGATAATGTTGAGGACACCAATTATACTTCTGTGTGGTTAAAACCGTTTAGATAGGTCTGTTACAAAACACGACGATGTGCAGTGATCAACACCATACAGACATTTCCTCAGTTTCGTCGTTATAGATGTTTCTGAGTAGAACGATTTGTTTTTCGTATAGCAGCTCAAAACCTGCAATACGCTACACGCACTCACATATCCAAGAGTCGTACGAAGAGGGGCTCAAAGACCGCACTTATCGTCTCTGGACATGACTTATGGACGTACAAATCGCAGCGGAACCTGACATAAGATCCCAGCCGGCACACGTGACCCAAGCGGGATACCTGCAGGCGAACCGCGGCTCATGTTTTAGATTGGGCGTATGGAATACATGCCTTTTATTGGCTATAAAATCGCTAGAAATTATCATGCTTTGGCTAAGTTGTTGGTGCTGATGTGCAGCAGTGCGTTGCGGGTAACGGCAAAAGGCTTTCTGAGGCGCTATTGTTACACAAGGCAATAGCAACACCTGCACCGTTGTCACCTGCGAAGGAATTCGCAATTGAATTTTGCCCTTCAACAAATGACAAGTGATTGAATAATTAATCTACTGCGTACGTCAAGTATGCAGATAGCGTGCATGCAGAGACAGCCCGTAGCATTATATCTGCCTAGAATGGGGGCAGCAGAAATACGTCTAATTAGCACGCCTCCATTGTGTTCAACGTGCATTGCAGCGCTCTCAGATAGCTCACGAGGATAGTATTTTTTATGACATGAATCAGGCACGCATTGATAAAGCGGGAGAAAAAGCCGGTTTAATATTACATTATACGCATTTAAAGTATCCGATATATATATATATATATATATATATATTATACGCATTTAAAGTATCCCATGTACATATATATATATATATATATATATATATAGCAAAAGAGAGAAATACTTACACTCCCGCCCTTTAACCGCGATTTAATACGCGCGGACCCGAACGGGAGTGCCCACCAGCCCGAATTGACAGGCCAGCAGATCCCCCACCCTCCCCCCTATCGAGGTTTGGAATGGGGGTACCACACTACTCCACCGTACCGATTAGACGCATTCACCTCGCGATTCCGCGTTACACCCCGGAATATACCTTCTCCCCGAAGGGCATCGGACCACTCCAGAGCAGGGGTTCCCCGTAAAATACGGGGCCAGAAGGCCCTCTCGACCGGTGGTCTGCGTTCGTGTGGCCACTTCTCGCTCATTTTGCCTATTAAGCCAAGGCAGCAGGCGTCCCGGACGGTACCACCGAGTGTCACTCGGGGCGTTAACCGTTCAGCCCGGGGGACTTCTATGCAGCACGAGTCCCCCGTATTGGCAGTAGCCTTAACAGCCCTCGAATGGGCCACGACAGGATGACAATATAAATTCGTTGACACCCAAATCTATCGTATGCCTTGCCCCCCGGTTAGTTCTTAAAACACGGGAGTGTCGGTTTCGGGAGTTTGTACCGTCTGACTAACTTACAAGTGGGCCAGTGAAGGTCCCCGCAGCGCGTGGCAGTCACGCACCAGCGGACCAAGGCCGGTAAGAGAGTCATAGTTACTCCCGCTCCATATATATATATATATTATACGCATTTAAAGTATCCCATGTACATATATATATATATATATATATATATATATACATTAAGCGCATTTGAAGTATTCGATATATATATATATATATATATATATATATATATATATATATATATATATATATATATATATATATATATATATACGCTTTTTTAGTGTCATTATTCTTTCGTACGATTACTGACAGTTAGTTTTAGTATGAAGAAGAGCAGAAACAGCAACTTTTTGTTTTATCATTTAGATGATCCGGGCATCTTCGCAATCCGCGTATGTATACGCACTTGTTTCGATGTGTGTTTGTTTTTTGCTGCTTATTTGCATACTTTCTAATAGCAATACTAGCAGCAGCGAAATGGCTCCTTAAACCGTCTATATGATTCGTCCTGTTGTAACGTTTTGACTGCCGTTATTGTTCGCAGCCGTCGCCATAGGACAGCCGTCGTAGCGGCACGTTTTCCGCGTTGCTTTTATTTATCCTACGATCGCGGTGCTGCTGCTGCTGCTGCCGCCGCCTGTCTCTGCCACTGCCTGACACTGCATCCTTCCATATAGCCAACCGTTCAAGAATGTTTGGGCCGTGCACGCCGCGACCGGGATAGGGGGGTTGAGGTGGGATACAGGGATGGCGTAGGCGGGCCGGGGGTGCTCGATGCCTTCCTCTTCTTTTTAGGGGGATCTTGAGAGTGTGAACGGCCCGAGTGAAGAGCAAACGGGCATTGACGGGGTTCGTATGTACGTGCTTTCACCTTCACACGGCTTCGTGCCACTCGCTCCCTGGCTCCGCCTTCCAGCCCAGCGAGTCGAACCAGCCGACACCAGCTCTACCGGTAGCACCTTTACTCTATCGACGACGACGACGACGCTGCCGCCAACAACAACAACAACGAGAGCACCAACAACAAAGTCGACCCCGCCGAGCCTACATGTATACATAGACGTGCATGAATGCACGTATGTGTGTGAATACGGACATGCAAGCGTAGACGCAGGAGACGAGACCAATCGAGGCATACACACGGGAATATCAGCCTGGAGCAGCCTACTTTGGCCCGGTACCCTCTAAGCGCAATTCTGGAACCTGCCTTTTCACCTTGTCTAAATCTTTCTCTCTCTCTCTCTCTCTTTCTTTCCTACTTTTCGATCGACGAGCCGTAGGCTGCCGTGCGGGAAAGGGTCTCTGGAGCCCCCGGGAGTCAGTGGACCCCCATCGTCAGGGTGTGATCACGATGTATCCTGGTGACAAACTGTTATAAAAGCTTTGGCGCCGAGCCTAGCCGAGCAAGTAGCGATTCGGTGGCGGACTGATTCGACGTGGTTCGCTCCATCTTTTCCTTCTCTCGTTCTCGCGCGCGCTCTCTCTCTCTCTGTACACGCTATGAATAGCAGTGTTGTGAGTACGACGAAGAAGTGGAAAAAGTACTCGTCTTCTCAACGTCGTTGTTCGGGAAAAACCGGAGCCAGGGGCGGCTTGGCAATCTCCGGCAGTCACAGTTTGCTACGGCGCGATCGATCGGCAAAGAAGCATTGTAGCAGTGGTGGGAGAAGTAGAGGTAGTAGTTGTTGTTGTAGTTGTAAATGTGCTAGCTGTAATGTTAGACATAAATGTTGTATTGGCAGTATAACCAGTTGTAGCCTATGTCTAGTCTAGTCGTCGTAATATGAGAGAAAGATGTAAGAGTAGAATGCCGTTCGTTTGTGTACTAAGTAGTTCAAAACGTTTTTAGAATAAAAAACCAAGTACTCTCCCTTCTTTCCCTTTTTTAATCACATATATCAGTCACGCTGAGTCAACGCGGCATTGATTTGCTGTGAGTCTTCTTAATCCAAGGCCACCGTTATTTCTGTAACAATTTTTTCTTGCACGTTTTACGTTTGCCTCATTAGCAGCCGTTTTTGGCGTCCTGCACGAAGTTCATCCTTGGTGCTCGTGTGGCCTTTTTTTTAAACTGAGTTATTCAGTTAGAAACAGCGGCAGAGGTATGGCGCAGAGTCACTGTGCCCCTCTTTTACCGGAGGAAGGGGGGGAAGCCCAATTTTCACTTGGGTCGCATTCTAACCCTTGAAAGAAGAATGCTTGATAGCCGCTCAAAACTCTTTTATTTTTCACCTTTCAAAGTCACGCCGATGCGCTGCACAGGAAAGGCGGTCAAACGAATTGAAAAAGCCAATCAGCATAATATTTTGACTGTTAGTACGAGCCGCCCTCTCGAATAGCGGTGAGAGCGCGATAGCTTTTCTCTGTTTGAACCTAGCGCTCCATCAGGACGCTAGCTAGTTTAAAAAGTGCCCAGTGGCCGAAACGCGCGTTGCCCGGCACAACAAAACGATGCAGATGGGGGAAAACGGAAACAACAAAAACAAATGGAACAATCGTGCTCTGCGCGACAGTGCGCCTGTCCTGCGTCCTGTGAGTGGCAAGCGCTGCCGTCGCTAGACTAGATAACTGGTCCGTGCTGGCACGCAGAACACGCAGCAGAACCTCAACAAAAATGAGAGGCACGTTGCGCCGACCCCGTTGGCGTCCCTGAAGGCGAGGGGGGAGGTCCCTGCTAGTTGATTGGATGCTTTCGCGCTGACAAATCAACCTCAGCATCACAGAGTTTCCACCCTATGCGGGTGATATCTGCTACACGCCCACAGATCAGTACACAATTCACCACCTGATCGTCGATCTCAGACATTTTGGGCTTAAAGTTTTTTGCGTGTCCTGCCCATTCGTCTGTCGTCTGTTGTTCGAGCTTACTGTACACAGCCGTCGTTGCTACACTACAAAAATAGCTGATTATAGTTGTATACGTCGGTGTGTATGTATACAGGCACATGTAGTGTCACCGTGATTATTCTTCTTACTTGCACGTATGTATTGTACGTATCTATGATGACACCTCATCAACTCACCGAACTTGTATACAGCTAGGCTGTTTTATATTGCAATCGCCGAAGGACTGACAAAGAGCTGAATGAAGTGGCTAGATCCATCTGATTATATTGTCAGCAAAAGGGAGAGACGACCAATCGTCGCAACAATATGCTTTTGAAGCGGTGCAGAACTGCAGACATTTTCTGTAGCAACTTTTGCTTAGACTTTTTGCCAAGCTTCTCTATGCCATACTATAGCCGAGGAAGTCTAGATGATCGGATGTAGCTCTTCATGTTGAAAGGAAGCTTCCCGAGTTTATGCCCTCTAGATGGAAATTTACACTAGATGTTACCATACGTCTACATCATAGAGTTCCAACATAGAGTTTTCAACACTGGTAAACCTACTACCTAGTGAGATTCTCCTGCAAGTGCTGCTAAGAATAAGTACCAGGTCTATGCATATGAAACCGGATTCCGGGCTCTGCTATCGCTGTAACTAGCAGTCAATAGCGGCAGTAACGCAGTTCTGTTGTTGGAGTGTCTGGCTCATTGTTCCAAGAGAAAAGCCTCACCTACGTATTTTCTTCGAAGTTTTCGGGAGCGTTTACCATGTCGAACTGTGTGTCAAAAATTACTTAGAACTTTCTACTCAAGTAAACGGGTACCAGGTAATTATTTGCAGGTGCTTGAAGGCCATGGGAAAGATCTTAAAGCTCTCACAGTAGGCTAGATCATGAACTCGCTCTCACAGTAGGCTCACATGAACTGAATGAAAGACAGCAACAAAACCGACAAACCACTTTTGAGATCGGATCGTGATCGGAGACGAAAAGTAGCTCTTCCTCGCGCCAAGCGCCAATCCCAAGTGCCAAAGTCATAGTTAACAGACTCTGCGTTTGGTGGCATCAAAAAAAAAATTCTACTGTGAGCTAAAACCTGGTGAAACCGTCGATGCGGGTCGCTACAGTCCACAATGTTCGATTTGAACCAGGCGTTGTCCGAGAGACGACGAAAATACAAGCGATAGCACAACAAATGGATTTTCTTCATGACAACACGCCATTACACAATGCAAAGTCGGTGAAAAACTAAGAAATCATTGTCAGTGAAAAACCCTCCATCCGATTGCCACCTCTTTGCTGCGTTAGGTTACGCTCTGGCTAAGCAGACATTTTCTTTGTACGTATACGTTTGAAAAGAGTAGGTAATTGGTTTGCCTCTGAAGATACGGACTTCTTTTGGCGAGCAATCCACATGCTTCCAAAATACGGACACAGTGTATAGCTAGCGAGGGCCGTACGCTGAAAACAAAATACCACTACTCGTTATAGAAAAAGAGACATTTATTTTTGCTTTAACAAAACGGTTTCATATGCTAAGACCTAGTATTAAATGCTTACCCAGCAACAAACACAACATAATTACATCTTCATTATGTAATCTATAATATATCTCATTCATGGGCACTGCAGCTCTAAAAACTATACAACTTTATCAGTTTAGTTTTCTTACAAAAGCACTCAATACGGGTCGTTTGACAATGTTTACAAGTTAACTCGTCGCCTCACATAATTTGCCTAACCTTACTTAAAGTCATCACTAAAGTTTCTACGCTCTATTTAGGCTCAATGTCAGTGAGTACATAAAGGAATTGGGCATTTGCCCGGCGGTTACATTATATACCCGCCGTTAGAGCGAGCGCTGGGCGCCTAATGTCCCACAATGACCAAGGAGACTCCGCCCGACCACTACATAGGGCAGACGGACATGAGTGTCCGTCGCGTACGCGAGAGCGCTACCGTTACCATGTTATAATCAAACAAACAAATTATGCTCATTTGTCCACTGAGTTGAAGCACGCTTACTGTAATGGCACTTATTCTGCCATTACGGTAAACGTAGTCATATATAAGAGCGGACAGACACGGGCGATAGCCTTTTCTGCAAAATGATTACAATTGCTTGAATTGTGCAACTAAAGAAAAAAATTCAAGCTCAATGAGGAATTACAGAAATTAAATTAATTTGCCATCAGGAGAATACGGTCCAAAAAAGAATATATATATATATATATATACGAGTATATTTAAGTAGCATTTGGCATGCTCACACTGGACTTATGAGGACTTTATCCAGCAGAGGAATGTGGGGGACGGATTCAATTTTACGCATGACAACGCCGCATTTTTTTGGAACAGAGCGTAAGCCACATCTGTTACAATTATATTTAGAACTATAATAACTAACACCCGACCCAAAAGGTTTGGCAATTACCAGTGAAGCAATGCTTGATGGAGAAACTGTCGCAACAAGGACACATGGAAATGCTTGGCGTGGCAAGTGGCGGTTTTATGCACAATGGCCGTATTCTACTTGCATCATAGCTCGAGCCGAGACGGGTAGTGGAACATACGGACGCCATGAAAAGGCGTACAAATTCTAATATATCTAAGAGATAGAATTTCGCAATTATCGCAATTGAGACCCTGAAGCACACACACACATATATATATATATATTAATGTATACTTATTTAACGTAATAACTAAAGATTGGCTTACATATTTGTCGCATCTAATGATGCTACAGCCCTGACCCTTACTTGAAGCCTTTTCACCAGGCCTGCACACGGCCTGTGTTGGAGTAGCTTTACAGAACCCATATCGTTTGTGTGAAAATCATGTTAAACATGTTGAGACCAGGTGCCGGCTCGAATAACTCGAACGCCTAGGCGCATTTTTTGTCATTGCTTGCGTTTTATAGAGCAGCGGATCAACATCAGCCTTCTTATAGTCCTACTCAACGAGGCAGATATTCAAACCTTATCAAAATAGAAATTGCTGATTTAGTACGTTCAGAATGTTTCACAATCAACATGACCATATTCTGTTTGGCCCTGCAGATCGATTGGTGTGCATTACTCCTGTATCTACTGGTTCTATGCGCTGTCAAGATCGAACTTTCAACTTCGGCCTTCAAGGTTGGCCCCCGGCGTGTTCACTCTACCTTGTCAATCCTATACTTGCGTTACCTGATTTATTTAGAAAAACAAACTTAGATATATATATATATATATAGATATATGTGAGTGTATACAAAACAAGTACATACTTTAGAACAAACCATGGCGCAAGACGCTGGCGAATATTGAGTCATCGTAACCTGCACACGATTTCCGCGCCAGGGGTTCCCGCGCCAGTGATCATCGTCGGCAGCAGCTACATAAAAAATAGCGGCGAATAAAAGCAACTCTCCGGAGCGCGTACTAAATTATACCCATAGGTCAATTTATGAAACAAATTGGGTTCAACCATTAGCCAGCGAGATGAACAGAAAACGCGCTGCTTGCTAGAGCGAGTAGAAATGTCCTGCCCCGGTAAAGGAGTCCAACGAATCTATGACGGGCGGCTCGCAGGCCATAGCGAACAAGCGGGCAGACGGCGGTTGCAGTGCCACCCTGTGCAATCAGAAAACGACCAGCGGAGGACCAAATTCAGAGGAGGATCCGTTAGAGAGGGCGTCAGAGAAAGACCGAAAAACCATGTCGAAGTTAAGCAATATAGATATAGATAGAAGAAATATAGATACATTGACTGCACTGGCACTTTTGCGAGTGCCGCAGCTAGACGATGCTTCCTAGGTGGCCGACTAATCGTGGAATCTCTAGAGAGTATTCGGAGGCGCGTGACTTACGAGCTAAGAAAAAAACGAATGTTCTTACCAGTACCTAGGTGCGTCATAGCGCATGCAATGCGTCCGTATCTCGTCAACCCTCTCGAGAGTTCAATCGATCGTATTGATACCCGACGCCAATTCCCATAGGGCACTGCACTCGCCTTCCCCCCCCCCCCCCCCCCCTGCCCGCGGGTAGCGTCCTGAACCTCCAGCAGCGATCTTGCCAGAACGATCTTGCCGAGTCGTGACATTTTGACAATTTGCGCACCCGGTTCATTGCCTTGATTATCTTTATTGACTTGGCTTTCTTGGATAGCTGTATCTATTTAGTTCTATGTTCTATATATGTGTCGGTGACTGCCGTTAATTTGTGAACCGCACAGTTATACGACGACGTTGACACGAAGCCTATAGCTCACATGTATACGGAGACGCCGGTACTCATCTTTAACTCTCTAGGAAATGGAATATGGCCAAGCAAACAAATTGAACAGCCATTTGCAAAACAACGTTGCTCGACTATCACTATATCATTCGCATATTGCCAAACTGCTGCAATGTCGATGATCTTGACTGCACCTTTTGTAGAACCTGTGATATAAGGCGTGAGCTTTTATGTAATATTACTTGATTGTACAGAACTTGATGAATAATCTCTATCGGTCCAGGGTACATACATAATCTCAATATGGTGAACTAAACTCGACTGGTTGTATCAATGTTACTATCCGGCTAAATCTTTCTAACACCGCATATGGTCTTGGCTGTCTCTATGGAGAACAGCAATGCAATAAACAATGTTGTTTTCGAAACCAAAACGAATCCGCTTTTCTATGTTGACGGGAAAAGTCGTGGTCTACTTAAATATGAGATAAATTGTGATGCTGATGCGTAGACTTTATGAATGTCTTAAGCGCTGACACCATCGTATATTTCCAGGTTAGATATATATATATATATATATTAGGTAGATGGAAAACATTTCACTGATGTAGCGAAGAGCATAGCCAGAAGTAGCTTAACAACAGGAACTCATCTTGGTGGAAGGTCAGCGATGCGGAAACGGTTGTTTCGGTGTGCTTTCGGCCCCATTGCTTGAACATAGAAAGTGCGAGCCCTACGAGATAACCGCAACAGCGTACCAGGGCCAAACCGTTTGGCTATCTGCTCACTCGTAAGGATATAAAAACAGCAACAAGTTCATATCTAAAGGCCATGGAGCCTCTACCCCCCCCCCCCCCCCCCGCCGAGCATTGGCATGTAATAACTGTGCCTAACCTTTCTGCGTACCCTTGGGTAGGCGGGCGATTGCTGGTTAAAACTCGTAAGCATTGCACGTCGCCGCTCTCTGAGGACCTCTTCAGAGAGTGAGTGTCTGCTAAGGGCACCTAAACCACGACGTTGCCGTTGGATGGGGATTACGTTAATTCTCAAGGCTATCACCACTCGATTCGGCAAGGATGAAACGAAGGTTTGCTCACATAGAATACTTTTTTTCACTTTTGTCGCTCTAGCATTGCTTCATAAGACGGACCCCAATAAATGCATAAGAGTGCTGTGGTGCGGATCGAGCCCTATGTGCACCTATGTGTCTGCTCCGGTCACAAAGTGCACGCGAATGCACCACGCCACCGAGCTCAATCACCAGAAGTACAACCACTGTTACTACTACTGCTTTTGCGTGTATTTCTGTTGGGTAGAACTATTGTTAATACGACCGCGATTTACTGACTGGTTCTAACCATCAACAGAGGTCAAGCAGTCCGACCGCTTGACAGTCTTATAATATATCTCAATAAGTGGAGCCGATATTCATGTCAGTTAGCTGTACCTTGTCCGCATCAGCCAAGCGCATCTTTACTTAAATCGGGAACCGATCGGCCAACGCTTGACGCAGACGACTAAATCTTGCTAATCTAAAATGTTTGATCTGACAGTGTATATCAGATAGACCTGACGCGCTTAGTATCTGTCATGTTCTGCAGCGTGTTAACATGTCTGGCTTGTACGTCTAGAGCATATACATAAGGTACACGTTACTCCTATATTCGGCCGGTTTCATTGGACCTAGAGATCGCCTCACCAACGATTGCAGTTACTGGTGTCACACATCAAGTATTATCCCACTACAAACAACCGTATGCAACATTTCATTGGTCAATAGATAGAAGAGTCATATAGTACTGTCCAGTGAGGTTTTCGCACGGTCCTACGCAGGTGGCCGGTTCACCTCTCAATATGCTATTGATTGGCCTCTTTGATTTGGTTTGGGCTCTGATCGGCTGACTAGAGGAGAGAGAAACATGGAACAAGCCAAGCAGAAAAACGCCATATCTAACTCGAAAGGTCGATAAACATACTACAGATAGGTTCTACTACCTTCTTCTTCTAATATTTACCATCTTCAAATTCAATTCCGTTTATTTCACTTAGATTGTGTATAATAAACATTTTATAAGGGTGTCCTCATAATTATTTATCCTGTTCACGCAAGAGACGTAGTGCAACGATTTATGCTCCAATGCTGCGCATTCAACTGCATGGTACTTGGCACACTTTTGCAGGCAGAACTGGCAGGTGCACAGCTCGTACTTCTCGTAAAAGACGGCTTTTAAACGTATAAGGTGGTAATAACTCTGTGACTGTTACATGCAGGGCCAGACGAAAGGTGCAAGGTATTGAATACGTCCAATTATTATGACCTCCCGTCTGGCGTCCGACTTTAGCTTCCTACCCTGAAAGAAAGCGTTCATGTGGTACTGTACACCTACGGTATCATCAGCCCTACTCGAAATTCTTTCAGTAAGTGGTGGACAGCCTGTCATGAAATATACAAAGCGGCTTCTTTGTTGGGCAGATAAACAAATCACTTGTTGAAAAAAAATGCCAACGTAAGATGATTCCATAAGATGTCAAAGCCATACATCAATCCCGGAACCATCTTCAGCACGAAGAGCCTCACCGCTGAGAACACGGACAGTCTTCGGACATTGCCTACTTCCTTGTTAAAAGAGGCCAGAGCCGTCCGTACTGTTTCGTTTATACGCGCTGTGAACATCGTTTTCGTATAATAAACATAAAAGCCAAATTATGGGAAAGAGTTAACAAACTTGGCACGTTGGCCGCAGCAACGTGTAACGTCTCTGGCAGCCAATGGACCTCCACGCCTGGATAGCTTTGGGAGGACTTTGGTCTTCGCGATCTTATTTTAAGTCACAAGAAACCATAGATAGAGGTAACACGCTTGATTTTGTCCACGTGACGCGATGTGCAGACGTAAGCAACAACGTTAGCAAGGAGAGAGGTAAACGAGACGCTGCTTAGCGGGGGGTTCTTGCGGAGTCCCCATATTTTATACCTCGCTCACCGTCTACAATAAGATGTCCTCATCAAGGAAACTAGATATATATAAATATATATATATATACACATATATATATATATATATATATATATATATATATATATATATTAATGATGCCAATGGAGCGACAATTGTCTCCCGAGAACGAGAAAGAAACTTGCTTAATTAAACTCAGTAGAAAGAGACACCCACATCTGCTCCATTGCAGTATTCAACCAGCAGATGACGAGGGAAATGTTAAAAGCTCGGACGCAGCAAATAAAGACGGCACATAAATTACCTTTGGATTGTGCCATACATAGCTCGCCCAATTTCTGACTCGAGAACGTGAATTGCATCATGGGTTTCTAGACCTCTCCTAACGCCACATTGCTCCGGAGGAAGGGCTTGACCAGCCACGTGCTCAATCTGCCAAGTGACTAATTTGTAGAAAATCCTCTTCAATGCGCGCTTTGACGCCACTTCACGATAGAGATACGGGTCTTGTTTGTCATAACCATGCCTACCCTTGAGCAGAAGAAAAACCTGGCAGCGTGCCAGGCTTTTGGCGGTTAAACACGTTTGCAACCCTACAGCCGACGTCTTGTGCGCCGATTGTACCACTCTCAAGGCGCAGATGTTGCCCGGTCTGGCATAGACTTCCAATTTGCCTATGCCTATGCGCTACGTCCTTGCATTCGATGTTGCGTTTTGTTGTCTCGTTGTTTCCGAGCCACAGAAATGTCGTCGTCGTTGTCTACCTTTTCATTTTGTTGTAGGTCAGCTGTTTCAGTCGGTGTTGTTGTTGCCATAGCTATTGCTGTTGTTGTTGCCATAGCTATTGCTGTTGTTGCCATAGCTATTGCTGTTGTTGCCATAGCTATTGTTGTTGTTTTTACTGTTGTTGCCATAGCTATTGTTGTTGTTTTTACTGTTGTTGCCATAGCCATTGTTGTTGTTTTTACTGTTGTTGCCATAGCAATGTCGCTGTTCCACGACCCGGTTGTTCTGTTGCAACAACAGTGCCGTTTAACTTGCCACTGTCATTATTCAACAATTCAGCAAAAGTCGAGAATTTCTTGGCGCTTGCGCGGTTTGTTTTTGTTGCTTTCTCCAGCAGGCTTTCGCACTCGCGCCTTGGTGGCGTCACCGCCTTTTCCGCTTTTTACTAGCCGTGCTTTCTTATTTTGTCGGCCTTTCGACGCTTTTCGTTACGCTAATTCTGTCACTTAGCGTAGCGTGGTGTTCGCCGTGTGATTGTAGGGAGTGCGGCAAACTGTTTCTGCGGGATTGCCTCGACTTTCTCGCGGGAACCCGCCCCTGCAGTTTCCAATGTGCTAATCACAGTTTCACAAAGTTCCACTGTAATTCACCCAGTCGGTCAATACATCGCCAAGCTTAGTTCCTGAAAGTCACAGGCTCCGCATCCATGCAACAGAATGCACATCCTTGGGGACAAGAGGTAGAGTCCCATTTGGGCACTCTTGGATGCACACCACTAGTTGTTCTTCCACCTTTTGCAGGAGCGAACACATCAAATATGCGAGCATCACGATTGCTGGCAGACAGCATTTACATTTGTGTAGAATGTAGAATCGTCTGTGCGCAATCACTGCAACATGACCTCTATGTGAAAGCTTTGAAGAATTAAGGCATACTTTTACTTATACGTTTTTAGATGAAGCAAATCGAGTATTTCACTAATATCACACAACTCATTTCGGGTTAACAAATATCTTAGGGGAGTGCGCAGTGCAATATGGCTGAGATCACAGATATCCCTACAACGGAAAGAAAGCGCTTAATAAAGGTATATCACGACAAATAATTATAAAACTTGCATATTTTTACATAATCTGTTTAGACAGCCAAACCCCACGATATAGTACTAAAGTAAGATTCGATATAGGAGGCCTCCTCGAGTCAAGAAGCATATGATAATCGTAAAAGACCCAAATTGCTAAATTAGAAAAACAGACTCGAGCAAAACCTCTTTTTTCACTTATACGTTGCGAAAGTTTTCCATTGCCTCAACCATTCTATTCTGGACACTTTACCCTTAACAAGCAGGTTGCCCACTTCTAATACTAATATCCTTCAGCCCCCCCTCATACAAGCATACGAGCGTAACTATTACCAGGAGACGCCAATGCCATTCTAACCAACATTGAATTCCAGGCTCCTAGGCTACCTCTTATTATTACCAAGACATATTATAGTTAGAAACACGAAAATAGACGTACACCTTTTGTCTTCTATTTTTCTGTCAGCAACTCCTTTAGAACTATTCTTGGAACCTTATCCAGCAATGCGGTTACCTGTAACCCTAACGTACTCCGCTCCCAATTTTGCCAGCTCAATAAATAACTTTAAGAATTTCATAAGTTTCCTTTCGGATTTGTCGCATACCGTGCAGCTAAGCTTGAGACTAGACTAATTCACCTTCCTGCGAAGATCATCCTTTCACCTTTCTGTGTCTTTTTAAATTATGCCATTCTCAAACTTTGCGTCTTCCATCCATACTCGGCTACTGATTCAATTTACACCAACAGGATCCTCCATACAAAGACTATTGCTCTAGAATTCGCTCTCCCACAACCTACGATAGATCACTAATAACTATATTATAAAGCTGTTATATTTTTGCGTGCTTTAACACGTCTAAAAAGAATTCAGCTACTACTAACACACAAAATCGCATAAATTCCCGAATGCACAACACGATGGCACTAAACCATCTTGCTAAAAGATCGGTATGATAATCCATCCGCCCGTCTTAACTTAGCAAATCTTAAAACGTAACCTTATTGGAAGTACATACTGGTCAACTCTGATTCGATTTGCACAAACTAGGCCGCAACTAATGCCCGCACCTCCCTTTCTGTCAGTAGTTCTGCTCTTCTGTGAACATAATTCCTCATTCTAAACGTTTGCAAGCATGCTCTGTCTTTTGTAAACCAACCGAAGAACCGTAAAACGGAGAACGCTTTTGTTTTCAGATTACCGTTTCTTCTCCTCCCTTTCGCTTAGCCATCCTGCCTGCAAGTGCGTCCACATATATGTAAGCTGTCGTCATAGTAACTAAGGCGACTGTCGAGCCCGGTGGCGTGATGCATTCGTCTGCGCCTCGCGACCCGAGGAGACACATAGGTGCGCGGGTTCGAGCCCCACCATTGCACATTTGTATTTATGGGGGTCCGTCCATGAAGCAATGCGAAAAGCAGTCACGTGGACGTTAAATCTTGACTGAGGGTCAGTCCAAAAACTTTAGCTAAAGCAACTACTAAAGCACCATTAAAAAACACTAGTACGCTATCAATGATTTGATCCGAAATAGGACTAAATCATGCTTGCTTCCGTCAATTATTGCGCATATCTAGAGAAATTGCTCAAATACGTTCAATATGAGCACGGTTTGTATGAGCTGGCAAGCTACCCTAGTAAGTCGGGACACTTTGGCGCACGTTTTACCAACGTGCTGCCGTCATTTGCTTGCTAATTAACATCAGGTCTGTCGTTCTCATCGTCTCGATTGCTCGGCCAGCACTGCATCTAGTGTACGATCGTACCTGATCCAGGTCACGCAAGTGCGACCGAGATCAAGGTGTCGAAATTCACAGAAGTTCTTGACGCTAGTCCCCACACCATTGCGACTTCAACTACTTCACGGGAACAACTAGTGAACACGAGCATAATTTGGATATCCGCCGTGCAGCTAAACTCATCGTATAAATTATGCCTAGGGTTGGAACGAAACGCTCTATAGGGAGGTAGCGCGTAATCCCTGGCGTCTGGCAGTCATCTGCTGACATGTGTAGCATGCTCGAGCAGCGCGCATTCAGGCCGAGTTGTGGAAGGTCCGCTTCGAGAACTAAGACTGTCTTCACGTGAGAATCAAAATTGCCCAAGTGTTGATAAGGAACTTTGGGTAATCTTGAGCTCGGACTATTGGTACTTTATCCATCAGAGAGAGAGAATGCGGGGTATGAGGTGTGTCGTAAATTGAACAACGCTTGCCTGCTCACTTGTTGTGGCGTTGCTAACGTGTACCTCTAAATTGGCGGATTATCGACACTTATTAACCTGATGATAAAACCTCATAAGATGTCCGCATCGCCTTCAGATTGATCTTCACTGTGAGCAATTCGATAACAAAAATATGCTTTATATATATATATATATAAACATATATATATATATATATATATATATATATATATATATAAACACGCTCCCTCAAAAGAGAAAACAAAAAAATCTATCAGCGTCCGGGGGTCGAACTGGGTCTCCTATTGTGGAGTCTTACAGCGAGAAGACATGTATTGCAGAGCGATGAGGAATTGGAACCTACGAATACTCGCCGACGTTTATGTCCAGAGGATACCCATTGCTTCTGCTACTGCAACATCGAGCTCATAAGCTTTACCTTTTAGCTTTTTTTCGTTTATGTCTTGTCACATACACCCCAAGGTCGTCGGCATTTGCGTTCATCTTTATCCCGTCAGACAAAGCACTATGGGAGCAGGGGTTCTACTCCTGAACCTCATATTCTCAATACTCTTACAGTATATTGGCTAAGTCATGCTCTCAGCCAAATTTACATTTTTTAGCATGCGTAGCAGTGTCTCTTAATGCAAATGCGCCCGATTAAATGCCTGGACATACTGCAACGGTGACATCCCTTCTCCTTCTTTTTGACGCATTTTGCCGCGAAGTGGGCCACTTTGTGGCAATCAAAACAATTGGCCATTCTGGGCCGGCATCTGGTGTATTCAATCTTGCTGGTGGGCAAGTAATCCCATAGCCGCCTGCGCTGAGAGAGTGATGCGGTTAACTCATTCTGCAGATATGCCCAATCTGGGCTACTCCACCTCAATGGCGGCGCCTGCTGGGGTGCTTAGAATGTCCCAGGTTCTCCGGCATTTGCAATCTTATCTACTACGATGTCTCTTATCGTATTCACCTTTGCTATAGCATCGCTTTCTTCAAGCATACATTTTTAGTGTTGCCTCCAATGGCCGCTCTGTAATGAAGTTCAGCATTTTCCTTATTGTCACCGCTACTTACGCTATACATGTGTGCAACCCTTCAGCGATTAAGAGGATTCGTATTTTTCAATCCGTTCTCTGACTGTTCCGCTTGTAATAATCGTAACAAATTCGATATCCCAGAATCGTAAATATCATAGTCGTAAATGACTCAAAGCTTATGTTCTTTTTCAAGGATGATTACGCATATCTATATAATTTGTAGCGCCCCGCGGAGTGCTACAAGCGCGCTTTTCCTGTAGTTATCATAGTAATTATCTGCCCTTTGTAGTTTTGTCATCTTATTAGCCATAGTCTCCGCTAGTTGTTTGACTTTTACATTGGCATTTGCGACCTTCTTGCGGAGAGCTGCCAACCGGTCAGGGCAGTAAAAGTATAAAGATGTTCCTCACACGCATTTTCGGCCTGATGTATATAGTTTCTTATCTGCCGTTTGTGGTTTTGTTGCCGTGATTTCTTTTTGCTGTTCTAGATAATCTTCTTGCAGGATAGGGGTCTTAAAATGCTCGTTTTACTAATTGTTTTGCGGTTACAGCCGACATCCGAGCCGACATGGCATAACTATGATCTGTCTTTCCGTACAATCGATGCCTTTAACGCCTGAATTGCTGCTGCTTCTATTTCCTGAACAAAATCAATGCAGACGAGCGCATGGTTTTCTTTTCCGTTTCCTTTATCCACCGCCATGGGGGGTACACAGAAACATGGTACTACACTACGGATTCGTACTTATATATTTTCCCCTACTACTGATTTTAGTCGCGTCTCACCTTGCCTGTTGTTTCGGAATTCGAACTATCTACTCCAAATTTGAGCTCTTTCTGAGGTGTATTCCTGTGTTAGACACCGTAGAGATTAAAGCATCCGTTTTCCATAAAAACCTGTCACGTTTTGGCAAGGTTCCAGAACCGCTCCAGGAAAGTTTGATGCATACCCATTCTGGTAGCTCGCAGCGAATAGTATACGACTCACAACCCGACTAGACCCATGTTCCTACTATCTCCATAGGTTCGGAATTGCATGTCATTGACTCGACGACGTAGGACAGAACGAAAAGCAAGGCGTTGCTGTTTTCCAAATGGTCGTCGTTCGTAAAGTTGTTGCCTTTCGTGAAGTTGTTGTTGTTGTTGCTGTTGTTGTTGTAGTACCTGAAGTTGTTGTTGTTGTTGTTGTTGTTGCTGTTGTTGTAGTACCTGAAGTTATTGTTGTTCTTAAACTTGCTGTTGTTGTTCTTTTCGTCTCATCTCCTTTTCGTTCCCAAGCAGCGCTATCATTATAGCCGCCTGCAGAGGCGGCAATGGCAGCGGCGGCGGCTTTTGCTGGCATTGCCGCCATCCCGCGCGAGGGCATTTCGAAGCGATAGCCTTTGGACCCTTGGGGCCATGAGCAACGGAGCAGTAGCAGCAGCACCAACACAGAAGCAAGAGAGAGAGATCGAGACCGAGTGAGAGCGAACGGTAGAAACGGCCAGAGAGTCGGGCCGGGTCTCCCAACGTGCGCGCTTCCAGGCGTACGTGTGCGATGGGACGTAAAATGCGCATCCCTCGGGGCGACCTGATCCCAGCCGGCGAGTCGCACGATGGCGACGACGACGACAGCGCCAGGCCACTAGAAGGCTTTCCTTCATCGCGGCCTCCTGCTCCTTGGCCCGAATCGGACACGAGCGGAGCGCTACGTAGCCGATGGCGTTTTCACGATCCTCGGCCGGCCGGGGGAACCTCAGCCTAGACCCGAACTACCGAACCCCACCGGCGGCCGAACGCCACCGTAGTACGAATGAAGCGCAAAGCACGAAGCAAGGAAGGAACGTACGTATGTATGTATGTATGTATGTATGTATGTATGTATGAGCAAACACTATATTGGGACGAAAAGAAGAGACAATGCGAACGATCGGGTCATACGCTGCACGAGGCCCAGAGGCGTAAGTAACGCCTACGACGACAATGGCGATGACGACGACGCAAGCCGCCATCGAAAGGAGCTAAGCATTGTCAAACGCATTCGGCCCAAAATGCTCTAGATATGCTTGACGTTATGCACAGTAGCGGCAGCAGCGGCAGCAGCAACACCTGCAGCAAAAAGCAGCTGTCAACTGCAACAAACAACGCAACAAAGGCCAATGCCTTCTAATATATTATACACTAGTGCCATTTGCACAGGCTCGTAACCGTACCCATAGCAAGAACAACACCAACAATCAGCAACGGCGAAGTGACGAATATAGCGAGCAAATTCCCCCTTTTTGCCTTTTTAGTTCGCAACTGTTCTCAAAACTGTTCGATAGCCAAACGACGCTATACACGGTCTAACGTAAGCGTCTGGCAACATTTGGCATTCCCTATATCAACGAATTGCCTAGTCAGCAATAGCTAAGCATTGTCAAAATGTTTGTTAGAAATGCATTCACTGTATTTAACGTTAAGCTCAGTAGCAGCGGAAAAAGATGCATTAATAATGCATCAGAAGACTGCCATGCCTTCTGATGTGTTAGACATTTGCACACGATCAGGACTCAAAAAAAAAACAACAACAACAACAGCAACAATGCCAACGATTACATGTCGATCTTAAACGACAGATATAGCAAGCAAACTTCTGCTTGTTTAGTTAGACTTGCAGCTGGCATAGCAGTAAGCGTATCAAATATGTTCGATAGTAATCTCTCAATCTCGCAACACCTAGCATAAGTTAATGTACATGGGAGGCTTCACAGCAAAGTTTAATGCTTGATCAGGCATTTACTGATTTAAAGCGCCAATAAGAGGATTAGAGTCAGGCAGCCGCTTATGATGCAGTCGGTGGTATGGCCTTAACGGAACGACTCCGTTGGTTAGACACGTCTTCCTCCGACTCGTCCTCCACTAAAGCATTATTTATTGAGAGTGCGGCAGATGTACGTGACATCTAGCAGCCTACATGAAGTTGCGTGCCGCCACGTTACTTAATGCTTAGTTTCACAATAATGATGACAATCATAATAATAATAATAAAACTATACATTTTATTATTATTAAAGCCAGTGATGCGCCTTGAGTGCAGGCCGACGAGCACGTCACTCCGTCTTAACGGACACATTTAGTGGCGCACTTAGATCTGCTGGCTTTCCGTATGTTCTGGAATTCCGGACCTATCCAGGGATGGAAAAGACCTGATGGTCTGGCTCTGACACCCTGTGAGCGTGGCCGCATGCTTGGTTGGGATGCAACTGTAACCGACTCAGTAGCCTCTTCGATGGTCGGTGCAAGTCATGCCTTCAGGTTGGCTGAGGCTAACAAATGCAGAGAATACTCTAGCGTTGATTATCCGCACGAATTTTTCCGTTGGCGTTCGAGATTATAGGAGTTGCAGGCTGCCTTAGGCTCAAGTTTATTCAACGCGTGGATAGAAGCCTCAGCATTTCGACGGGAGACGCGAAAGCATCCGAATTCTTGCGTTCACGTTTACACCTTACAATTGTACCGTTTAAACAATAATACTAATAATAATGATAATGACGTGGCTTCTATCATAGGCGCCATGAATTGAGGAAATGAGCAGAGCATCATGAACCTGGCTTAAACGTCATACCTCACAATTGTAAAACCGAAACATTATAATAAATGATGAAAATAATAATAACAGTATTATTATCATTATTATTATTTTTTATTATTGTATTCATCATCATGTTCAGTTTTTACAACTGTGAGGTATAAATGTTTTAAGCCAGGGTATAAATCTCTGCTTGTTTCCTCAATTTATGGCGCCTATGATAGGAGCCATGTTCCCCCTACAAACGGCCAAACCCATCATCTGTGTGAAAAACATGGTCTCGCGTCGATCACCTGTAACGTCTTCTATACGATCTTCAATATCATTGATAGTTATAAGTAATACACGTCCCTGCTGTGATTGTGCGTCGATTGACGTGCATCGTGTCAAGTGATAGGGGTAGATGTTACATCATCCACAAATGTTGCACACACATTCTTAATTCTTATAACATGCTTCTTTCAAACATATATAATGGTAATAACTATGTCCGGCTATTCTACGCAACAGAGTCCGATTCTTTTGTAGAGCCTTTTTCCACTTGTCTGTGGAGAACACTCGTCCGTCTATATAGTTCTGTATTACAAAGTTCTTTCGTCTCTAAACTCTAGGTTATCTCTACGTTTCAGTCGTGGAGGGGCATATGCCACCGTATAAAGATAAACTGCACCCCTGTAGAGCTAGTAAGTTATTTCCTATATTCGGGAGTGACTCTAACTTCAAGACTTTCGTTTGGCAGGCACATAGAAACAAAATGTCGAAAGCAACGGCAGCTATAATGTTTCTTTCAAAAAATCGTGACACCGACCTTATGGCTGCCGTCAACCTATTTAAGATAAAGGTTGCACTAATCGTTCGAGATAGCTTACAAGTGATTGCGCCTCATCTTAAGTTGACCGCCCTCAACAACATCAACCGAGTTAATAATTGTTTTGTACAGCGTGTGCTTGGACTACCTAAGAACGCATCTGCGACACTAGCGTTGGCACTATATCGAGAGAGAACCTTCACGGAGGACCTCATATCAGCCGGAATACCTTTAACTGCAGACGTGCTGGACCGACACCTGGAGTTTAGAGAGGAAGGAAATATCAACTTTGTAATGCAGAACTATGCAGAGGGACCAGCATTCTGTACACGTACAGATGAGTATAAAAGTGCTCTAGGAAAAATTGTACTCTGTTGTGTAGTATAACCTGGCATGGTTATCACCATTATATATGCCTGAAAGAAGCGTGTTATAAAATTTACGCATTCCAATATCTATCAGGATTTTCGCTGTACCTGTGCTGATGGAGCCGAGTGTCTCCACTGCATTTGGTACATAGTGCTACTTTCTTGACAGCTCAAGATACTTCCCTCGCTTTTCAGAGTCCGCGCATTCTGCAACCCATCCAGATTCCACTGCGCTGTGGCGTAGATTCGATAAGGCCGCCGAGTATGAATGAAACGGTTACATCCCGTGCAAGGCTTTTTCCATGTGACCATAGCGGAACGGTAACACCGTCAGGTCGCACCGCTCTGCTGCCATAAAGACCTTTCGGCTCGGGTATGGATGGTATCCCTGCCTTTCTAAGAGCTCTCCTTACTATAGCGTTTAGTTCCGCGTGTCTTGTAGGTCTGCCGGGACCTTTTTACAGCTTAGCGGAGCAGCTTATTATTGCTATTATTCGTTCTTGATAACCCACACAACACCGTCGCGACGCAATGGTTTTGTCTGGCGGCAAGCCTTTCGACGTAGACGTGAATAAAACGATTCAATTTCGACAAATGTGCAGGTACTGCTTGGCCTGCCAAGCCGTAGCCGGTGTCACGTTTAGTGCTTAGGCTGCTGCTGCTGCCGCTACCGCCACCTCTGCTGTTCTAGTAGGTCATTCGTAATGGTAGCACTAGAAGTTGTTCTGGTGGGGTATAAAGTGCGTTCCTCGTGTAGTAGGTCTAAGTATAGAGTCGAGCCCGGTGGCGTGGTGGAGGAGACACATAGGTGCGCGAGTTCGAGCCCCACCGTTGCACATTTGTATTTATGGGGGTCCGTCTATAAAGCAATGCGAAAAGCAGTCCCATGGACGTTAAATCTTGGCTGAGAGTCAGCCCCGAAAGGAGGCCTAAGTATAGAGGCTCTGTCCGGCAGCAGCCGCAGCTGCTGCTGTTGCTGGAGCTGCTCTTACCGCTGCTCGTAACAGCAGCTACGCAGCGTTGTCTGCTGTTGCTGCTTTTACCAGCAGCCTACACAACCTGCCTGTGTAGGCGCGAGAGCCATAATGAAGGCGCTGCGTCAGCATTTCTCTACGGCATCCTTCGGCCAAGATTCTCTGAACCGCGCGTACCACTGGCTAGTCGACGAGCTCAGGAAGCCGACCAAGCGGGAAAGCCAACGAGAGACGAAGAGAGAAACGAACCCAGGAAAGTTAGAGCGACAGAGAGAGAGAGAGAGAGAGAGAGATAGGGTGCACGGACGAAGAACGTCTGCTGGATGAGGTGGCAACGCTGAGTACCGCCGCAGTCGAGGGGAGTGCCGGCGGTGGAGGCCAACAGATGCCCCTCACCGGTGTACGATAGCATCATCCCCCTCAAGCCCGCCGCGCCCTCCCCGCGTTTGCACCTCTACTCCACAAGCCACCCCCCCCCCACCGCGATTTCCATAACACGCGAAAACAGTGTGCATACAGTGTGTTGGTTGATACAGCACGGCACAGCACCGGCAACAGACGTCGCCGCCTTAATCAGAAGCCAAGTCAACCGTGGCGTAGCTTCACCATCACACACTCTCCACATTCGACGACAGCAACTATGTTTATTGGGGGTAGGGTTGTCGTCGTTGTTGTTGTTGTTGTTGTTATTCTTGTTGTTATTCTTGTTGTTGTTGTTGTTGTTGTTGTTGCTATTGTTGTTGTAATTGCCATTCGTTTTTTCTGCTGACGTTGTTGTCGACCACGCTGAATCAGATCTCCAGTTGAGGGAGGTGTCACGCATACAGCGCTGCTGCTCTCAGATAAACGGCCGACCTCGTCTACAAGGGCGTCATCATTACGTGTGGGCTGTATTTCGCTGCTTTTCCTACTAGGCATAGGCGCTAATTGGCCGCCAAGAGTAAATCGTAGAATCGTTTGCTGCGGAGCAAAGCCAGAACTGACGCCTCCTCTTCTTTCTTTCTACCATCGGTGGCGCTCAAAATCGAAGCACCACCCGTGTGTTAATAATAAACTAGACTAAATTTGATTTTGACCAATCACAGCGTCGGATTTAATGCGCACACCGGAGTGCGCACAACGAAGTCGTTGATGAAGCCACCGAGTGTTCGACCCAGGCACTCCGATAGATTATATTGCACTCGATATCTAGTCATAAGAATTGGGTGTATTTTTAGTATCTTTTTTTTTTACCCCAACCTCTATAACCTATCTCTCTTTACGGCGTTTTCAGCCTGTGCCAAACGGACATTCCTTTGGAAGTAGACTTCGTAGGTTGCTAGCGTACGGCTCTAAAGGAATCTAGGGTGTGGCCTGCTTTGGATGGAATCCTGCTCGAATTGAAGTATTTCTTCATCTTTGATTGTTAAATCAGGTTGACTACGGCCCTGCTGTTACATTCCTTTGCAAACAGCCCAGATCAGTCCAGTGTAAGCGCCCTATTAACGTGCTATCGCTTAGCTAAAAAAGGTGGAAACGAGGTGGTGACATATATTTGTCCCCTATCATCCAACACTCATAAGAAGTGGATTCGATTACGCCTAGAACACCCTCTCTTCCATCTGACGAACCCAGAAAAAAATTATTCGCGGCCGGACCGAGGAGGCTCGCAAAAAGAGCCAGACACTGAAAATATAAGCCCAGTGTGACTTTGTGAATATACTTTAATTAGTAAACTATTTATTTAGCTATCCCGGATATAGCTAGGGACAAGCAGCAGGAGATGACATCTGTTTAAGGTACCAATCATTGTCGTGTAAACCTCAAAGCTTTTTATCTTGATTTCTTACATGCTGCGAGCGGCAGTGGCAACTTTTTGGACAATGTGCACGCATGCGCTTCATCAGCTGTTTATCATGCTCATGCAGCATCTTTCGTTTTATCTAACTTCAGCATGCATTGTTAGAAACGTAGGCAGAGCACGATTCTGTTTAAAAATAGGTTCGGAAAACAATTGACTCAGCAAGTGATTTTTGTAC
This sequence comes from Dermanyssus gallinae, assembly GCA_003439945.1. Taxonomy (NCBI): domain Eukaryota; kingdom Metazoa; phylum Arthropoda; class Arachnida; order Mesostigmata; family Dermanyssidae; genus Dermanyssus; species Dermanyssus gallinae. The sequence continues at coordinate 242,357 of QVRM01003339.1, forward strand.
TTGTCGCGGCAGTCGATATCATCGTGTATGTGACTCCATGTCATGAATGTCATGGTTCTACTGACGTGTTTTTTTTTCGGGATACGTCATGTCCAGCGGGGTGGCTCAGCGAGTGGTTTTTGTCATCCCTTTATCAGGAACTGTGACGTGATGAAGAGCCCACGCCAGCCTAAAGCAGCCTGGCGCCAGGCAATTGCGCGTGAGGTGTCATACAAGACGCCACTGATCGGAAGAACACATTTGTCATTTGGCAGAAAAGTGCCAGTACAAGAGAAAGCAGCCAAGTTCGACACAAGTCGACCATCGTTGTGGTGCCGAAAGGCAGGCTAGGTAGAGTTTGACACAACGATAATCGCTCCCGCAGCCATATGATCCATGGGATACCAGGAGCATTGTTCACTTTAAGGTGTTGTAGAGATCAGGCTATCGAGACGATCCGTTGCTGTCAAAGAGAACAATGACTTATAAGAAAATCGCCTTAAAGCGTCTATAACGGAGGACGACAAACGTAATTGTCGTTTATTGGAACAAAAAAAACATGCCCAAAAATTCAATTTGCATTGTCCTAGATATTTTCGGTTACGGAACTGAGAATTCATTAAACATTCACTGTGCAATGCAGATCCTACATCTTTATTTTCTTCTGCCTAATTTGTCCAGCTTGTTCAATTTCTACTCGTCATATTAGATGCACTCTATAAAACGTTGCGCACAGTGCAATGAATTTTTTTTAAACCTAAGCCAGATATTTCTACACGAACTGATAAAAATCTGATTGCTTTTTATATGAGTACGTATTTGGATAATTAAGTGTTTGTTTTGTTTGTAGCAGAAAATGGCCTAATTTTGCAGGCACCATGCATTAATTTACTCAACATGCTAACTGCGTGCCCAGACAACAAGGCGGCTTACCTTCCCGGCTATATATATATATATATAAATACTTGCCGGAATTTGTACGGGATGCTCAACAAAAATGACCTTGTTTTATGGTTTTGTCGTCGTGTCAATAGTCTATAACCTGTCTTCAAACTCCTGTGATTGAATGTCAAAGGTGCGATGTAATGAAATGATACTGCTAGTTACAGGCGCCATTCTGTACATGTACCTGTAGCTTTTTCCAGCGCCGTATTTTTACGCGAGTAGAGTTATCGGGTCACTCACTTTTTTTGCGGAATATTACGTATCTGTGTAGGCACACTAAACTCTTGATCCTATCATTCTCTATTATTTTTGTGATTACAGTCCTCGCTTGATTACCATTATCTGGGTGAAGGTGCGCTTTTCTGGATTCTTTTTAATAAATGTGTAAGGCGTTTCTGCGCGAAATGGCTTATATATACCAACACACATATATATATATATATATATATATACGCTAAAAATGTGCTCAACCTAGGAATCCCACAGCGTTCATTAGTGGTATGAGCATTTGGTTGTCGAGCGTTCTCTAAGCAAGGCTTCAAAGTTCATAGCGAAGAGGGCGAATAGGGCCTGCGTATGGTTGGATGGCGATTACAGCTGTTCCTCATTATTTCGTTGGGTTCGGCTCAGCTCAGCCTCGCAGAACGGGCAGGGCATTCCTCACGCCACTCATCATCACTACGGGTGGATGTAACCGTCGAGATACCTCCATCTTCGTGGCGGGCCCGACGCCACACCGGCGCGCCGTCAAGAGGACGTTGATGTAGTTACTCTGACATATCTCGTCTCGTCGAACGTGCTTATGCCGTTGCCAATACCAATCTCTACGAACAAATATCTCTCTCCCTCTCCCCCTTCTTTCTCTCCCTCCCTCTTCTCTCCCTCCTCTCTCTCCTCTCTCTCTCTCTCTCTCTCTATATATATATATATATATATATATATATATACTTATATGTCGTTTTTTACGAAGTTCACATATTTGGTTGTCTTTGACTTTGTCGTCGTCACTCGTGCACCATTAATGGTGCACGTCAATCATATACGACCACGCGCGCTGCCCTACCCTCATCATCATCATCATCATCACTTGGGGCAATCGCAATGAGAAAAGGAAGAAGGAGGAGGAGGCACGAGATTGTCGCCATTGAGCAACCGTATAAGTGGGTACTCCATACACTCGTCGAGACGTCTGACGAGCCGGCTGCGCCAGACATCGTTGACAAATCACGTCTGCCTTCCGAACCCAGCAAGCGGTGTCAGCGGTACTCGTAGAGTAAGCAATAATCGTACGAATAGACGCTGTAGTGCGTGTAGTTAAAGTGCACGTTGTTGTAGCAGTAGATGAACTTTATGTATGCAGAAGTCGAGTAGCAGAAGTCGTGACCGTACGACGTCGTGTCGTTCGTATCATTGCGGTGGATGGCATAGTGTAATGCCTACGCGTAACGCTGAGACACCGTACAATGAATGAATGCTGCGGCGGGCGAGGCGGGATGGTGGGCACATCTTGCTGGTTGGTGTTCAATGCTGGAGGTGGGGTACCTGCCATACCTAGGTATGCACCAAAAATTACATGCCCCATCTTTCCCAGTTTGGGAGAGTGGCAGGTCTCAGCCCTGCCGAAGTGCAATGGCAAGGCCTCCTCCTGGGGTCTCCGCCTTCTTGATCACGGAGGTCCCGGCACCAGGTAAGTATAATTCACCTGCCTGCCTGTATGTATGTCTGTCTGCCTGCCTGCCTGACACCCTGGGCGGGTCCCTGCAACCTTCTCACCTTGACCTCTCTTCTGGCTTTTATCGTTCTCGTGCTGTGCTGTGCTGAATGCCGTGCACCGGACCCGTGCTCCACTTCAGACTCTCCAGTTCAAGGAGAGTCACGCGGGTCCAAGACGCGTGGTGAAGGCGCGTGGTCGAACACGGCCGACCGCAAGGAACCCAACCTGTCTGCTAGAATAGGTGCAGGTTGCCTGGCCGAGCGGACGTTTTAGTGTGTTCGTGTTACACCATAGTTAAGTCACCTCACTCTTAATAATACGATCTACAAGTGAACCCGCCGTCGAATTCTTCAGACGAGACGACTACCGACTGGATGGATTTTGAGGCGAGGTTTTATTTATAATCACGTCAGCCGCACACCGAGGAAAACAGCATAGCGAAACTACGACCACGAACCGATCGATTGCAGGGCAACAAAAAATTGTGAAATTGCCTGTTCAAGTTTCCCTTGCATATCCGTCTCTTTAAAGCATTGGTCTCAAGTCAGGCTTGGAATTCGTCATGAGTTCACACTTAAGGACTACTATAAGCTTGGAAGTTAAAGCAGATATCATTTCAGACATTAGATACGGTCAAGGTAAGATATATGACTAGGACCTCGTTTTTAGCAAAATTCTGCTTTGCGCCTGAACCGACACACATTAAGCGTCATACACACATTGAATATATATATATATATATTCCTTTGCACATCCATACGATATGATGTAAAACAGATCTGGGATTCTTAGGCTCGTGTGACAAGCGTTTGTTTTCTTCATCTAAATCGAGACGACATACCTACCCATCTGTATACTTTCTCACCTGCATCGTAACGTTTAGGCGCCGTTAAACTCTATCTTCGTGTGACAGAATACAGTACAGTCAAGCTTAGTCACCTGTGCGTATGTAGGCTCCGACGCGCACGTTTTCTATGTGTCTTTTCTATGGGCTGTTTCATCTCTCGGAAGTTGGCAGAAGTGAGAATGTTCGAGGTGCTTGAGCGTGTTTGTCCCCTGTGACCACATCACACCACACAGAGCTTCCGATGCGGAAGCAGTAAATTGTTGGCCGCTGTCTAGCTATAGCATGTCAAGTAAACGTGCTTTAACGTCTCCCTGAGGTGTAATTATTGTAGATGCCACACCAGAACTGTCCATCTATGCAGCTACCTTCGGGCCGCGTTGTACGGTACTGACGAGATTTTCGTCGATCGCTCGGCAAAAAGTAGACCGAAACGACCGACCGACAGGTCTACGGACAGAGCAGCAGTACTATCGCGGTTGCGAAAGTGCTAATCTCAGACGAGCATACGTGGAGAACTTTCTATGAATTTCTCACACACCATAATTCGTACTTATCTCCACACATAGGCTCCTACAGAGGCGTGCTCGCGAAACACTCACTTAACGTAAGGGTTTCGCTCGTGGACTTACTTTACGTGTCGTAACGTAATCGTCATGCAACGCGATGATAATGATGATGGTCCTGACCTGCATCAACCACCCACCCATCCTTATTAGAAGACACATAATTGAATTGTCCAATGTGCGTACATAACGCCTTTTCTGCGAGTAGCATCCGCTTTCGACGTCTCTCGTACGCTGTCTCTCTGCTTGCTTTCACCGTCGGCGAACCCTGGATAGGCATCGGAACAATCGGAGCGCGCACTTGACGGATGTGCCGCGTGTGTCATTTCGGCAACGTTTCGTCTCGTATCTGTAACTAGTGGCGGCAGTTATCTCGGTATAAAGATAACACGGTTCACCGTCATGACACCTTCCATTCAATTTAGTGGTGCTGCTCAATACATGTCCACGCCAAGGTGGTTGGTTTGGGTAAGCAGAACGAAAGCCATCTTTGTTGCTCACGTTGTCCTGCAGCTTGACACCACGAGCTAAACAAGTTCTACAAGCTCGCCAAAAATAACAACAACGACAACGACGACGACAACAACAACAATTACAACAACTACTACTACAATTTTTACTTAGACGCCTCCGGACTTAATCATAGGCATATGGTTAGTAGCAGTAATAATCATAATAATAATAAGAAACACGTGTTACAGTAATTGTAATGTTTGTTCCACCGCCTTGCAATACATAACAATCGTAAAGCTATTTCACACATATATACGCGAATAATGGTGTTATATATATATATATATATATATATATATATATATATTTTTTTTTTTTTTTTTTGTTTTTAAAAATACAATTGTATTGTATAAACGTTCCAAATAAAAGTGGTTAACCTTCTGTACGTTCGCACCTTGTCTGCGCCGAGTCGCATCTATTCAACGACGGTAGAGCAGCACACGATGCCGCGTGGTACCTGGGACACCTTTCACCACATTTTATGCAGATACTGTATTTGCAGGTGCATGAACACCTCGAAACTCTACAGTGGCATTCATTATTAAAACTACGATTTACCACTCAGAAACAGCAGGGTTATGCAACTGCATCTAAATAAATTGCAACTGCATCTAGCACACTTAAGTTGTCCCTTAAATCTTTGCAAACCAACAGAGAAGCCAAGATCAGGAGCAAAAAAAGAGATACACGTTTTCTCTTGCTTGCTTATATCTACTTGGATATGGGGCAACTTCTGACGAAATACGCACATGCTCGTATAGGTCTACAAGACGCAATATCGTCAATACAAATAGCTCACATAAGCGATTCATGCAAAAGTAAGTAAGGGAGTGTATCGTGAAATAAAAATATGCATTTACTCCAGGGAGATATTAACTTCACCCACCCCCACGTTTCACGTCACACACGGTCGAGACGGAGAAAACGTCGTGTTTGTTTATATCGTAATACATAAACGATATATTAAAACAGCAACACCGACTTTGGCTTCGTTGCCTTCACGTTCGGTTCAGCACCCTTTCTCTGTTGTTCTTCAGACCTAAGGTTTCAGCCGCCTGCCATAAATATTCAGATGTATGCTATATATTGCAATAAGCTTAGAAGTACGTTCAATGTGTTAAAAAGTTTTTCCCCATATATATATATATATATATTAGTGTTCATTTATATATATATATATATATATATATATATATGAATTTTGTCATTTGCCATATATATTTACATATATTTACCGTATCTTAGTAGCGTATTTCGGCAACTCTTCGTAATCGAGGTTGCTGGTGAGGGATCGAAATTCTTGCGTTAAACGGCACTGTCGAGGTTCTAGCTCGCATAGTCGTTCTTTCGCCGGGTGTCGTAAAATCGTATTTGTTCTTTATGCAAATCCCAGCTCGCGATGTTGTTTCCGTTTCCGAACTGAAGTTCGATAGGCCGTTCGTTCAAGTGGCAGTGGTAGCAGTAATGGCGGGGCTTTGCCACGAGGCCCCGGTCTATCGACACTGGCCGGGCTTGCCATCCGTAGAAGGAAAGGTGGAATTCTCACTGCTTCCAGTGCTTCTGCTAACCGTGTCATCTGAGCTCTCGCCACGCAGGTATTTGCAACCGTAGCAAAGCAAGCAGACTGGCAAAAATAATGTAAAAGAGCACAGTTCTGTTTCAATAACGACCTGCGAACGGTCGATAGCTGAAGCGGCTGCTTAATTTTACAAGTTTTCGCAAAAGCACTTCGTTTAGTATATATATATATATATATATGTATATATATATATATATATATATATATATATATATATATATATATATATGTATAGTTTTGTGACCCTTTGTAAGCGCCTACATTTGGGAGCAGCGACTGAATAAATTGCTGGCGTGCGGAAAAGGAAGAGAGCAAACCAAAATAAGAAAAACAGCTTGCATTGGCTGTTTGCTGGAGATATGTTGTATGCATTTGATGCTGGGATCTCTATTTCAATTCGGTTGTTGAGCTTGTGCGCAGTTTTCACTTCTTTTTGGAATTTGACAGGCGGCAATCCTAGCGGCAGCCGCTTGTCTTGCAAACGCACCTGCACTAGTCACTCCTATTGAGACTGTTCTGTACAATCGCTTTCTATGTCTTCACATCTCCGCAGGTTGGTGAGCTCACTCTTAACAGAAAAATGCACATCACCCAACGGGGTCAGATGCCTGGCCCCGGCAGGCATAAACAGTACACTAACATTCATAAATAATATAATATACAATAATATTTGTTTAACAAAGTTGTGATCTTGAAAATTTACGCTCGCAGCTAGCCTTGAGCCTCCTATGAAGTGCGTTTTCGTACGACCCCTCAGTTTGACCGCCATCTGTTCAAGAGCCCTAACTGTTACGATGGCCATTCTGTTTGTATTCAGATTTTTACACTTCTATGCATGATATCGACAAAGGACGGACACAGCACTGTCCGCTATCAAACCAGCAATGTTCGAATTGGCTGTAGTGGGTGACACACCCCGTATGGATTTAATTGTTTGTATTACGTATACTGGTCGCGGGTTTGGCATACCGGCCCCGGCATAGCACTCCCGTAATTCCCGTGCTCGGCAGCACCGTGGGAATTTTGTGGGACGAGCATTGAAAATACCGACGGCTGCAAAACGAAAACCTTGTCTTTCGGCGACTTTGGCGCTTGACTGCTGCAGCTCGACGGAAAACGATTCATTGAACTGAGTTCGATAAATCATTAGTCTCAGGCGTAGACAAGAGAGAGAGAGAGACATAGATAGACACAGAGAGAGAGGGAGAGAGATATAGAGAAAGAAATATATATAGAGAGAGATATAGTGAACGAAAGAGAGAGAGGGAGAGAGATATAGAAATAGAGAGAGAGAGAGAGAAGACGCGAGCACGGGAAGCACCGCGAAACAAACCGCAAGTCATCGGTCATAGCGAAAATACTACTAATACTGCTGTTTCTTGACTCCCTTTCTTGATTTGACGGTCGAATGTGAGCTGAACATAATCGAACACTTAACACAGTTAATCAAAGCGACGATAAAACACCAATTGCCATCCATGCCCCAGCCTATTCCCCCTCCGCCCCCTCCCCATTTGCGAACCCTCTCGTTGCTCCGCCTTACTGCTGCGTCGTGTGCAGCTTGCTGATGATTGACACAGCGACAAAATGACGCAACTGTGAGTCTTCATTACAACTGGGAGTCGATTGTTTGCTTGTTGAACGGCAACGGCGTGCTCCACCACCGCCTCCACCACCACCGCCGCCGCCACCATCACCACCACCACCACCACCACCACCTTGGTGAACAATGTTTGTGCAGGAATCGCAGTAGAGAACCCCATCTCGCGTACTCCCAACTCCTTCACCTTTCGCCGCGGGGCAGTCGGTGTCACTGACACAGCCCCGACGACAGACGCCGTCAAGATCCACAGGCGCGTTCGTAGCAGACGACGACGACGACGACGAGGCAACGGCGGCAACGGACGACAACAACAACAACAACAGATCAATTCGTCGACAGCAGCTGCAGCGGTCGTCTGAAGGACAACGGAAACGCCAGCAGCTTCAGTGAGCTGCATAGCCCGCATGAACTGTATGTCACTTGCAGGCCAGGCAGCAGCGGCAGCAGTCGCCCTGCTATATTTAGTCGAGCGGAAAGAGAGAAATAAACGAGAGGGATCTAGAGAGTGGGCGAGAGAGACAGGGAATAGGGAGAAAGAAAGAGAGAGTGCGCGAAAGTCGGAAAACCGAAACCGAAAAACTAAAGCGGAATGAGAGAAATAAACGAGAGAGATCTAGAGAGCGGGCGAGAGAGAGAGAGAGGGGGGCAAAGGGGGAAAGAAAGAGAGAGTGCGCAAAAGTCGGAGAACCGAAACCGAAAAACTAGAAACGGCAAACGAGACGATACAAAAAGACACACAGAGCGTGCGCACGAGAGAGAGAGAGAGAGAGAGAGAGACGGCTAATGGAAGAGAGAGAGAGAGAGATCGAGGACAAGAGGAAGAAAGGGAAAAAAAAAGGAAGCCTGGAAATTAAGCTTACTCGATCGGTCGCACCACAGTTTGGTGGAGGTACGAGATTTTTTACATGTTCGTGCGTCGTGGTTCGTTTTGCGTTTCTTGTCTTGTATCGTGGGCGGTGGCGTGGTCGTCCTAGACGACGAAGAGGAAGAAGAAAAAGAAGAAGTCGCGAAGACGATGAGGATGAGGATGATCGTGGTGATGGTGGTGGCTGTGAATGGTCTGTCGACGAACAGTTCCATTGTGCTGTTGCAGCTGCAGGCAGAGGAAAATCGCCGCCCTCTGCAGGTCGTATATCGGCCTATCTATCTATCTATCTATCTGTTCGATTGCGTTAGGGGGGCCGCATCTAAAAACAGAACAAGAACGACGACCAACCAATGCGGTATGGTGGAAATCCGTTCTGCTTTGCGTTAGGTCACAATCGTGTTTTTCTTCCTTTAGACTCGACCAGATGGGAAACAATCTAACAAGGAACTGTATGATTATACAGCATATACACTTATTTGTTTGCATATATATATATATATATATATATATATATACATAAGTATACGAACTGCTTATGGTGAATAAGTACCGTCGACGTGGTACTGTCGATTTAACGACAGATGTAAAGAGACCTGAGATGACCTCTGTTCGAGAAGGCCTTCTACGTCAATACCGAAAGAAAACGTTGAAAAAGTGCGTGATATTGTGCTCAAGGATTGCCGAATTACTAAAAGGAAAACAGTTAAAGAATTGGAGCTATCTCAACAGTGTTGAGCGATATTTATGCGCCGAAAGACTGGCAGCAATGTTTTCCCCCAAAAATGTCGAATTTCCAGGATTTTGTATGTAAAATTCGGTTTCTACATTTCCGCAACCTCCCTATTCGTCGGACCTGGCTCCGCTCGACTTGTTTGCTGTAACCACGGTTGAAAATGCAAGGAATCAACGTTTCCAACCTCTAAAGGAGATAAGGAACATTTTGCAGGAGCAACTCAACTCGATTCTGAAAGACGCGCTCAAAAATGTTCTGAAGAGTGTGAAAATAGGTGGCGCAAGTGCATGGCTGCGGGCAAAAGCTATTTTATAAGGAACAAATACACTTCGGAAGAAAGTTATAGCTATGTATCAGAATTTTTCAGTTTGCCCTCGTATATGCGGTGCCACTTTGATCAGTGGATATAGACACCGTAAATTTCTATAACCTCCGCCCGATAAAACGCCTCTCAATAAAAAAACTCCATCCTACCAGAATTTGGATACACAGAGTGGTGAAGTAGTTTTGATACCCTTCAAAATTGTACTTTCTCAGATAATTGTAAAGTAAGTGGGACAAACTATAATATAAAGGAGTTAGGCGGGTGCGGTAAGCTATTTCATAGATTGCGGTAAAAAATTGCATAGATGCAGGCGAGAATTGTCATAACGGCGAAGCGTCTGCGATGGCACACTTCGGGGAATGTTTGAACGCTGGATGGCTTAAATTTTCGAGTTTTAAACCTCAACGGTATGGAGCTAGTGGAAGCACCCTTCTCTGCTAATCGTTTCCTTGTTATGCAGAAGCTCGTATTGTACCGCGCCTTCTTAATGCCGTCAGATCTGTGTAGAGGCCTGCTTTTGTAACGGTGCTTGTGCCTCGCCACGAGCGAAACCTTGCGGGAGTTACGTTGTTGTAGACGATCCATTTTTCATTGCGGACGTTTTCAGAAAGCGAATATACATGTATGTATATGTCTGTATGTATATATATATATATATATATATATATTGTCCCTTTTCAGGCGGAGGCGCGCAGGTATTACAGCAATTCATCACATCGTCTTCGGTAGGCCTATATGGCAACCATGTTTGGTGAGCCTATTCGGCATGCGGTTAGTAGTAATAGGGTGATCCATGCAATGCGTTCGCCACACGTGCGACCTTGTCGACTGCCAACTCTACACTACAGCTTTACACGACGGAAAGTACTTTGTATGTGGAACCACCGTGAAAGGTCGACGGTCGTCCGTGGTCGATATGTCACAACAAAATATCCGCTACGAGTACACTCGAAACACCACATACGATGATACGATCACACATCGTTTTAAGCTTGTGGACAGCACAATCTTTCGCTGCCGAGACGGTCGTATTCAATGCTTTGTTGCAGCAAACAACATATCATCGCGCAAATGGACCATCGTGGATGCTATTTTCCTTGGTTTTTTTCCCCCGAGAAGCACAGCGCTGTTAGATCGAGATACGTTCAATAGGCTCGCCTCCATTAGGATCCAGTGAATAAAGTGGCGCTTACTAACCGACAGAAATGTTTGGTTTTTGTAGCCCAATATGCACAGACAAGACAAACATACGCATACAGATCGGATTTTGTTCCTATTTGGTTCCTTTCTGGCTCGTTTTCGTTAGAACACGCGTTTTGGCGCGGGCCTATGCTAAAGTATGATTGTTTGCTTGTTTATAGGCGCTTTCAGTGCTGCGTTTGCATGCGTGGCGTTATACAGACATCGATGTGAAAGTGGTCAGTCTGAGAGAGACGTCTAGTAATTTACCGACAAGAGCTTATGATTGTTTGAAAACCAAAGCAAGTTAACAAAAGGAAAATAAAATTACATACAGCTCTTCTGATATCAAATATATGTACGCGTAATATATATATATATATATTCAAGTTTTTTCAAGTTTCAAACGTGGTTTATTCAACGGAACTGCATTTTGCAATGCTTAAGTTCTCGGTAAATAATAATGGTAACAAAATAAATCAATCACCGAGACAAAAGTCACACTCAACAATATTTCAAAGAATGCTTTGAATAAGCACAATTACACAATACATAGTCACAATAAGGATCATCACCAGGATGTCTATACACCGTTTGTTACAATGTACAGCATTAGGTGAGGCAACACGCGCTAACATATACGCGCAAGTGAATTGATACACTCATACAGCATCTATAAAATACACCACGACATCAGGTAAAAACACACTGAAAAATTAAAAACAAATTTAATTTGGGAAGATGATCCCTTATAAAAAGCACTAATAACCCCGATTTAGGATATAACTAGATCATCAGCCCGATTCAGACTGTATATATATATATATATATATATATATATATATATATATATATATATATATATATATATACCCGATTCAGACTAAATATATACATATATATATATATATACATACATATATATATATATATTTTTTTTTAGAACATAGTTGCTGGTTCTGTGCGAACTTTAAACATCGTTCCTATAAAAGCGTAGACGCGCACCTGTACGAGAGTTCTGCAGACTAATGTACTGCCGGAGTCTCCTGGAACACACACAGAAATATAGTTGTTAGTGCAAAAAACTGGTTAGTTAATTAAAAAAACCACAACTGTAATTTATAGGTTTTGGTGTAGTGACGCTGTCACATGCAGGACCAGACTAAAGGTGCACGGCATTCGATTGATAGACACGGCACAACCATACGCTCAAGTTCCCGACCTCCCGTCGGCCTGTTCGGCTTTAGCTTCTAACTACAAAAGAAAACAGTCGTAGGGGACTGCACGCGGCATCTTCAGCCTTACCCAGATTGTTTCAGTGGATGGTGGACAGCCCGGCATCAGATACACAAAGCGGCGCCTCGCTGTCAACGGCAAACAAAGCATTCCTTTCATGTAAAATGATAAACATATCTTGAAATTTGCCTAAGGGCGGTGGTTCATACCTGTCAATACCACACATTAACCTCAAACAATCTAAAGCATGAAGGGCCCCCTCACTGCGGGGAAATCAGACAGTCTTTGCGTATTACCTAACTTCGCCTAGCAAAAGAGACAAGAGTTTGTACTGTTTCCACTATAGCAGGCTCGAGAACGCCACGGACGTGATCTCCTCTGCTATAACCTTTTTAGCTGCACTGCTCATCGTCATTTCAGCAGGTCTCAGGTAGTATAGTATCGATTTCAGGGATTTTTTTCAAAACCGTCTATCACCCTGTCATAAAGTGATAGAGAAATCTGTTTCATTTCAGAGCAGCGCCGCGGGTCGCATCGGTCTTGCGAACATATTGCTATAAGCCTAATGTGTAATATATATATATATATATATATTTTTTTTTTTTTTTTTTTTTTTTTTTAAAGATTTTCTGTAAGGCACAACACATATGCGTGCTGTCTGTTCATTCAGCCATGTCGATATCCAAGGTGCGGTACTTTGATAACAGCCTACACAAAAGATCGAGCCCGGTAGCGTCGTGCCTTGCTCGTGCGCGAGGAGTGATTGCATTGATGGGGTTTGTCTTGCGAAGCAATGCAAAAATAACAATTCCGCTACCAACGTCAAATGTTGGCTGAGAGTCAGCCCGAAAAAATGCTAGTAGTGTACGCAAAATCATCTTTGTAAGATCTCCAAATGACAACGTCACGTATACGGCTGATACGGGTTCAACAAAACGTTGTTTTTTGTTTAATTGCAAACCGCTTTAACTGTAAGTGGTTTACTCTAGTCTACAGACATATCTAGCTGAACGCGACATTTTAGTACCATTATTCCTAGTTTGAAGTTAAGTTCGCCCACATTGACACGGATTGCCAGTTTTTAATCAATCAACGCATCTGTTCCGCTGTCGTCATGTATCTTTTCCATTAAAAATTCCATAATTGATATTAACACATGCACAATTTCGTTATAAATAATTAAATTATATGGGTACTGTAGTAAGAGTTCCACACCTATGCGCTGGATTTGCACAGGCATGACCTTAACGTTAATATAGTTTCTCTATACCGTTACCTCAGTGTTGACAGCTATGGAACGCCGGTTTTACGCCAATTGTATGATGCTAATTTAGTCACTGAGACTGTGTTGCTATGGCTAATTGTGGTGTATGTTGAGGCCCAATTTATCGCTCGATGTGCGCGACGGACAGGCTAGAATAGCTTGCTGTGACTACAAACTCGGTCTTTACCGGGCATTAGTAATTTGGCCACGAAATGCGATCCACCAAAAATCATGAGCCTCACCAATAAGGGCGTCGTTTAGTAGCGATTCTGTCAAAATCTCGGAATACGTACTTTTAAATTAAGTCGCAATGTTTTAGATGAAGAACGAAAATAGAGCGGAGACTAAATCAGACACTTGTTTAATTGAAGGAAATCGCAACAAGTGCATCAAATGCTACAAATGCACAAAATGTTTGCTTTTACCCAATGCAATTTCACATACGCAAATCTCTCTCGACCAAGCAAGTACCGACATTGCTCAAGCATCAAACAATAGCGCAAAACTTGTCTAAATTTGCTTAGGCGTAATATCCTTAAAGCAGTCGCATAGTGCCACTCGTAATGTCAATCATAAGGCGGCAATCATACTGACAGTTAGGCTGTATGACGCTACTTCGTTGATTTGTGCTTGAACGCCGCATATCGCACTAGCTACGACTCAATAGAATAGCCTTCCATTTTTCACGTAACTAAGCGTGAGAAAAGACTGGTTGCAGGAGGGAGACGCGCAGTCGTCCCAGCGGTCAGGCCTTGGGTTTTATATACATTGTTTAGGGTAATCGCCACTGTGCCCTCTGTACCATAATAATCTGGTACCATAATACCACCTGTGTGTTATGATTCCCACGTTTGGCACTTAGTTATTTGATCGTGGCGCTATTATGGCGGCCCAGCTTTTTGTCACCTGATCCAACCCGGGTCGAAAGCCCGTCTAAAGGCGGCCGATCTAAGGTTGTAAATGGCCAGACTGATCTCGTATTATACGCACGGCAACGACCTCATTACTAAATCAACCCGCACCTCGGTTATTCACTTCTGGTGTAGGAGTCACATTGGCGGTCGCTATTCGACTATTGAAGGGAGCGCGAGAGAAGTCTATTTAGACACACGAAATTGGCATATCACGTTGGTTTGTTTTGTACGTGTGTGTATGTGTTTGAGTGCTCACACCCTGGCGACTACCACCACCTGATTGGTTTAGCACAAGTTCATTTTGATTGAGTCAGGCGAGTGATCAAGTGATTCCTGTGGGCCAGTCCTGCGTAGGCGCCACTACGCCGGCCGCGTTGAAGTTTCGCCTTCATTGAACGGCCCCCATTGAGACGAACCGCAGTAGCTGGCAATAGCTAGAGCAGCGGGGCGGCTTCGGCGGCTGTTACAGTGTTGGCGACATTCGCTTCACCTCCGAGGCTACTATGTAACTGCGGCTGGTAACGGTATAGAAAAAAAGCCCCCGAGGTAGACGTCGCCCGTGCACAAAAGCAGCAAACCCATTGAGGCCCCTACAAGGTTTCTTGGCGGCGCCCTTTGGCGTGCGCACGTCGCTGCGATATATGTATAGCTGCTCACAACTGGTACCAGCCCTTTTACACCTTTTCAGCCGTCTACTTCGTGGACCCGTGTGGGTGATTAGCATGAACTCTGTACAGACACAACATATGCCTACACATACCTAGGCATATAGCCACGTACATGCCATCATTTTAGAAATTGGTTTAGAAAACTATGGCTTTGCCAATTTAAGTTGCGTGGTGGGCTTCTAGGCACACCGTAATACAAGTGAATATATATTTTATTGTATATATATATATATATATATATATATATGAAGCTACCAATAATGGTGAATAAACATCACTATATATATATATATATATATATATATATATATATATATACAGGTAGTTCAATAAGTTCTTAGAATGAAAACCAAAAATTTTCCAAATCATGTTTTTAAATTTATCTTATTCGATATACTCCCCGAGATGCTCAATACACCTTCCCCACCAAGATTTCAGAGCTTTTATACCTCTTAAGTAGAATTCCGCGTCTTTAGACTGAAAATAGGCATTGACAGCAGCCTTAACCTCTTCATTGCTGGAAAAACGCTTTCCACCGAGACTACTCTTCAAATGTCCGAAGAGGAAATAATCAGAGGGGGCCAGGTCTGGAGAATAGGAAGGTTGTTCAATAAGTTCGAACCTCAGTTGGGCCAGTTTTGCCGATGCTTGCCGGGACTTGTGTGCAGGAGCATTGTCCTGGTGAAACAGGACAACCTTCTTCTGCAAAGCGGGCCGTTTCACGATGAGTTCTTGCTAAAGGCAGTCTAACAATCTTGCCTAATATTCTCCTGTGATCATTTTACCGCTCTCAAGGTAGTCGACCAGCATTATTCTACGTTGGTCTTAAAAAACTGTAGCCATCACCTTTCCGGTCAATGCCGTTGTCCGCACCCTCTTCGGAGGTCCTTCATCAGGTGCACACCATTGGCAAGATGCTTCTTGGGTCTCGGGAGTGTAGTGATGGACCCAGCTTTCATCGACGGTCATGAATCTGCGCCAAAAATCCGACGGATTGTTCGACATCCTGGCCAAATTTCGCTGTGAAGCGAAGACAGGCGCGTTTTTTGGCCTTGGTTGAGCAAATGCGGCAGCCATTTTTCTCTGAGCTCTTTCATCTTCAAGTTTTTGTGCAGGATGAAATGCACACTACCCAAACTGATCCCCAAGGCCTCCGCTATCTCCCTAATGTTCACTCGCTTATCTGCGGCAACGATTTTCCGCACCTTTTCCACGTTTTCCTAATCAGTTGCCCTTTTTGGGCGTTTTGAACGTAGTTTATCCCGGTGCTCCTGCGACCTCTTTTAACTCATTAATCCAGTTGGAAACAGTGGCAAAACATGGCGCAGAGTCACCGTACACCTTGTCTAACTCAGTTTTCACTTGGGTCGCATTCCAACCTTTGAAATAAAAATGCTTGATAACCACTCGAAACTCTTTTTTCTCCATTTTTCAAAATCACGCCGATACGTTGCACGGGAAAAGCGATCAAACGAAATCGCAATGGCCAATCGCCATAATATTTTGACTGCTGGCAGTCGAAAAGTTGCAGTTCCTAATAGCGGTGGAAGCGCGCCAAAATTCTAATTCTAAAAAGCTCATTCTAAGAACTTATTGAACTACCTGTATATACATCTATATATATATATATATATATATATATATGTGCCAATTCGAAGTGATCGAATTGTATCATATTGTTACGATTATTAACTTAATTTTGTTTTTCTGTATGTGAAAGTCAATTTAAGCAGACTAGTTTGCCCAAAATTGTCGGGATAATAGAGGTTATATAGAAATATATCATGATCTCTATGAATCTACATATACATAACATGACAGCAGTATGCGAGTGGCGGCAAGGTACCTACCTGATGGGCTTGGCCAAAGCAGTGAAGTGCACTCGGAAAGCAAATGTAATTTTTCTCGATTATTTTTTAGGCTTAATCGATACTGGGTCCTATTGCTTTTAATATGCCCGTGCCTGCGAGAGGCACTTTTTTGTTTATCCATGGTCTATGCTGATTTAAATAAGCGGTGTCGGCCGTATTAGTTAGTACTGTACATAGACAGCGCACTGCTGGAAAAAAATTTATAAGAGCAACAATATTCTGCTCTTTTCCGGATTCCTTTCAGGCTCAAAACTATATCCAGCTGTGCCGATAAAAACGCTGCTATTGTTTGTCATAAAAGTTTTAATGTGAAATTGAATGCATACTCAATATGAGTAAAAGAAACGTGATAATAATGACTATCGTTTGACATGACTACACCAATGTACGCGCTGCCAAATTCCGATAGAATTTAGATCAAACAAACCAAACCAGCAACATTCGTTCCTCTGTGACGTATCAGTATGTTTATGAAAAAGACACAACACTTTAAAGGCGGCATCACACATTTCCATGGTGAGCAAACATCGTGCAACAAAGTGTAACACACACACAACGTGTAAACAACAACGAGGAAAACTCAACGTGTAAACAACAAAGAGGAAAACACATCGTATTTTAGACTGGCATTCAAAGCAGAAAGAGGCTAGCGGAACATTTCGTTCCGTCGGGCAGCCGGCATTGGTAGCAGAACAGTAGCGTCAGAAGAGGCGCAACGTCAATAGACGAAAGACAGCCGAAAGACGTCGGCACGCCGATGCAGATAAGTCGGAAGACACGAATAAGCAGGCAAGACGAACGATTTGCCTCTCTCGTATCTCCGCGTGAGGAAAAATCGAAGAACCGCCACCAAAATACGCTGCCGTTTTGAAGCTGTCGAACTTTGTTCGTAACCGAACGACCACCACCATCACTAATACACACTACTACTACTACTACCACCACCACTACTACTGCGACTACAACAGCGGACCGCGCAGACGAGAGACGATGTCTGGGAGTAGTGCGACTACGATGCCGGGATTTGTACAGGGAGTTCGGGGCCCTTACGGACGCCTACGCTGGTCGTGGCGGTGGTGGTTGTCGTCGTCGCCTACAGGTAGGTGACAGGGAAGGCGAGCGAAGGCCGGACGTAGGCAGGAGAAGAGCGAAGCGCTTCTTCTGTCAGAGCAGCAACGCTCTCTTCCTCTTCAGGCGGTTTTCGGTGGTAGGTACCATTCGCGTCGAGACGAGCGTTGCATTCAAGACCACCCGGCAACCGCAAAGGCGACGCTTTGCGCTGCCCCCTATGCCTGCTTTGCATATGCTGCGCATTGCAGATCTATCATTGGAAAAAGGACACGCGGCTAGCCCATGAACCCAGAGAGGCAGGGTGGCCCTAACAGCCCCGAAACGTTCACGAGCAGGCCATGGGCCTGGATAGCTGGTGTCCGCCGCATCTTCAGACGGGCGCCAAACGAACCGGCAAGTCGTCTATCCCCAATACGCATTTAAAGTACTATATTATATTGTACTCTATTACAGCATATCATATTATATGATATTCAGTAGAAACTGAACGAATGCTTTATATCAACACAAGAAGGATGGGCGTTTCAAGATATCGAACAGTGAGCGTTATTAGTTGGTCCAGCCACTCAGCAAGTACACATAACTCTCGTGGCCAGTGCCAATGTTGCAACAATGTGCTAGACAAAAGTACTAGATCATGAGCTCAAATAGGACAATTACCTTAGGAGTTATTGACTGTATGTTTGAAGAGATATAGAGTTTGCTGTCGAAAAAATCTCCCGGCAACGTTTTAGTTTTATTGTAAGAAAAAACAAAGTTTCCCGGCATTTGCCGTCGCTAAATAGCCCCTTATTGCTGCCACTATATTATGCTGTAACGTTTCTTCTGTGAATTGTAGGAATAGCCCACTAGAAATTCCGTCGTTTGACGCCCGACAAGCTGGATTTCTACGTCGTTGTGGCTTTTCGGGGGCGTAGTTCAGTTTGTATGCTGATATGAGCACGTCTAGCGATGTGTTGCACTACGAGTGTTTAGTGCAGATTAATTAGGGTGAATTTAACTGCAAGATATGTAGCCTGAAAAATGAATATTGCCAACTACAGCAAATTAGCAGCAGCAACTTGAAGCACTGCAACGTAGGTATGTCTTCCCTGTCATTGAATCTTGCATTGGGCCTCCAGCGCGGTGGGCGCTCATCGTGGGTCGGAGCCGCAATGGGGTGATCATGGTTGATGTTACGTTGCAGGATAAGTTAGTTTAGTGGCTTGCCGGTTTGGGATTAGCACTTGGTTGGGCTGTGGAAGCGTGATAATCTATCGCCGCTGAACCGTCCCTCCCAAAGCAATGTTGTTCCTTTGAGTTAGGCTTAGTGAACTAGGTGTGACTAATCTAATGGATTGTTATTTGGCCAGGGTTCGGTTGATTAGTTTTCACGGGTTAGAGTTAGATTAATAGCTTATCCTTAGGCCAGCGTTCGTTGGGAATGTTTACTGAAACCTTACGAACGCTTTGCCTTGTTTCTATAAACAGGAGTGTTATTACTACGAACTTACAGAATTTGTTTTCGAACTTAAAATATGCTCTAACAGAAAAAAACAACATTTACGCAAATAGGAAAGTCACTCCAAGTGCTATGAATAGGTCAGTTCGGCTAAAGTAGAAGTATCGCTTGTTGGCTTCCTCCTCACTGTACAGTATTTTCGGCCAGATTTGTGACGAGAGAGGCAGAAGGAATATATATATATATATATATATATAAAAGCGAGCACTACCGAGTGTGCGAACGTATTGTAAATGATTAATAAATCATCACAATAGTTTATATATATATATATATATATATATATATATATATATATATATATATATATATGATTAGATTTATTTATACAACATAGCTATCTTAGCAATTTGGAGTGGACAATTGTCTTCGCGCAAACCTGTGGTCACGGGTTCTCTAACCCAGGATTAGCTCACTTCAACAATGTGTCCCGAACAGACTCTGCATATCCTCGTTGAATGCCGAGCGACAGCCTCTGACGCAAAAATTCGGATTATTTCGAGTCTCCCGTCGAAAGGTTAAGGCTTCCACCTACGCGCTGAATCAGCTTAAGCGTAAGGAAGCCTGCGGCTCCTGTAGTGTCAAACACTAACGGACAAAATTCGTGCGGATAACCGATTCTTGAGTTTTCCTGCATTTGTTAGCCTCGGCTAACCTGGAATGACCTGGTCGGCATGACCTGGTTGGTAGGCATCCGCACGGACCATCGAAGGGGCTAATGAGTCGGATATATATATATATATATATATATATATAGATATATATATATATATATATATATATATATATATATATATATATATATATATATATATATATATACTAGATATAAGCCAGAAGTTGTAGCTACGGTCAATCCAATATATGCTAATAATATAATTTATGTAAGGTCGCTTAAATAGACGTTTACCCATAGCAACAGTAACACTCCTACAGCTATTCAAATACGTCTTTGTGCATTTTTCAGAAAAATCTTTGGCGTATGAGCCCGTCAACATAGCTTGGCGCTCGTTTTGGCATAAAAGCACCTTCCCGCGTGTATGTCAACGCTCTGACATTCGGTGACACTTTTCCTATTTCTCATTTCCACCTGTTGCTTACTAACCGCCTCAGGGGTCGTGCACCGGACCGGTGCTAATGGCCTCGATTCCTCCCCCACATGTGAGAGTCCGCCGCTTACTTGACTGCGGAACTTTCTGCGTGCAGACATTCCGACAATGCCCGACAGAGCAAGTAAATCTTTCTCGCTCTCGGAGTGGAGAACAGAGGTTCGAAAAAGAATGGGGACGCACCGAACCGCTTTTTACCGTTGCGGGGCATGTACGGTAAAGCCATCTGAATAAATCTTCGCAAAACAATAACAACGCTGCCGCTTTAGCCTAGTCGCAAGCTAACAGGTTTATAAAGTTTATCAATGAGCGAGCCTGGCATGTGACGGAGGCGCTACCTTATAGAGCCTATTCGCATATTATGCATGCAACAGAATGATGACGTCGTCAATCCTGCTGCTATACTGTATCCGTGACTGATTCTGCTGTTGAGAATTTGTATGAATGAACATGGATTCATGATGATAATGATACATTTTGCTATTATTATTAATATTATTTTTTTATTGTTATTATTATTATTATTATTATTATTATTATTATTATTATTATTATTATTATTATTATTATTATTATTATTATTATTATTATTATTATTATTATTATTATTATTATTATTATTATTATTATTATTCCTATTGCATATGGCCCTGCTTCCGAAAGATCATGACGCATGCATGTTCAGATGGTTTGTCGCTCAAAACGCGGCAGCGCTCACATTCGCTGCGCGGTGTGGATTACAGCGTTGTACAAATGGATGGTTGGGCGTCTTAGACACATAATTCGGGACAATGAATTTGCAAAACGTTCCAGCAGGGCCATTCTAAGGTGGCCGCAGGCAGCTGCAACAGCAGGTTTAGTACTTGGCCTTTCCTTACACACGACGACGCTTGTCGGCATCGTAGAGAGATAGAACATGGCGGCATCGTAATTTCCTCTCTAATTCATTGTTCTAAGTTAGGCGAAAATGTGGTTCGCATTACTGACTACTGTATCGTTATAAATTGTAATACGTTTATTTTCACCTTCTAATAAATAACAAGGCCTATATGTTTACTAGGCTTGACTACTAGGTTACTAGGTTGACGCACATTTTGTGCTATAATTTTTATGAGTGTATATATATATATACGTTTATCTACTTCGTTTCTCTATGCTCTCTTTCTTCCTCTTCTCCTTATATATATATATATATATATATATATTCTCGAGTAATCGAGAAAGTGGCGTGTGATTATTTTACATTGCGTACAAGCTTGATTAACCGTCCTAGAATGCAATCATCTTGGCTGGCCTGTGGAGGACACAATACTAAAAAAACATTTAGCGTTTGCCTTGTAGCAGCTAGAGCCATGCATTAATTTGGCGTTTGCCCCGCTTCGTATAAGCCGTCCTTCGCCGGTCTTGCACCAGCTTGGCGTCACGTGTATGTCTAATCGGGATGACGTTATAATGTTTTTACAGCTACTTCCGAGAGACGGCTGCAATATGTGCTCGTAATTAGCGCACGGAGTGTAACGGCGCTAGCATCGTTTTGCGAGAAAACACGTAAAAGAAGAACTACCGACGTAGACATTCTTTCTCTCAGCCTAAGCGTTGATGGAAAATTGCCCTTACTCAACCTGGAGCTGTGGTAAATTTCTTCAGGTGCTCGTGTTGGAATGCTATTACATTCAGCCCGGCAGCCTACAGCGTATGCAGCACATACACATGGTGCGGTGTATATGCATTTACGTGGCACATATATATATATATACATCGTACAATGTATACACATATACATAGTGCAGTGTATACGCATATATATATATATATATATATATATATATATACATGGTACAATGTATAATATATATATATATATACAAACATACATAGTACAATGCATACACATATATATATATATATATATATATATATATATATATTACAATGTGTAAACATATACATGGCACAGTGTATGCACCTACACATGGGACAATGCCGACACATGCACAGGATTCAGTGTATACACGTACACATGGTACACCTTGTTAAGGACGATCTCAAGAATGTACGGCGGATACTTTCATTATTCATACTGCTAATGCCTCTGTCAAATGTCTGAAATTTTAACAAAGTATAGTTCCTATATAGGAATTTGCAGTATAAATAATTAAAGTATATATATATATATATATATATACTCCGGTCGGCAAATAGGATCTAGATTGTAAATAGGATCGAGCAGTGACTACGGATATGCGCATATTGCTCTTTAACTTATATTATTCTCACTCCAACATTGCGCAGCACAACAGGTTTACGCGTAATGTCTCTGCATTTCCACTTATCTTCCATTTAAGGATGAATGGAGCAAGTATTCATCTGGCATGTACATAAACACCTAAATATAGACTTTTTCATTTTATATTAGGGGCATTGCACTCTCGGTCTGGGGAATCCTCAAGGGATAGCTGGTCCCTACACTGGACCTCCCTAACGGTGCGCACGTTCGCAGGAACCCAAATGTCATGCTCCCACCGAGAATGATTGATTACATTGAAAATGTGATTAGATCAGGGTCACTTACAACGGCAGCATAAGCGAACTTGTTGAAATTGCTAGGGTTTCTCCAACAATTCTTCCAATAGCTGGCAGCATGGCTGCCGCTGACTCTTAGCGGTATGGTTTGCCACCCATTCTCAATGAGCTTCGCTCAGAGAAAAATTCGGTCGACAACAAGGATCGAACCCGCAACACATCGGTAGATGACAACAATGACTAGCGCACTAGCCCCCCGAGACCACGCCACAACATATTGATCGAACGCGCTATTTTATTGATAGGCAGGGCAGGAGCAAGGCAGTTAAGTTTCTCTTCTTTATCTTCTTCTTTGGTTTCCGCTGCTTCGATTGGGACCTGTTGATGCGTCGTGGTCAGGGGCGCCTTCGGTCGGCGGGGGTTCTAAACGTGCCATGCGATGTTATTTATTCGGCGGTTACCAGTCTACCCATCTATCTGTCTGTCTTTCCGTTTAGCTTATCTGTCTGTCTGTCTGTTCGTGAGTAGTGTGTCCGCCGTTGTTTCGCGGGAAGCGCTGTTGGCGTTGCGTCCGTGTCGTCGTCTTCATCATTGTCTCAGCTGGAAGCTTCCGTCGGTGCCTGCTGCGATAGGCACGTTCAGCGTCTTTCTCTTACTTTGCCCTGAACTCTTTGGTGTTCTCTTTCCTTCTCTGCCTCTTACTTTTTCTCTTTGTTGCGCTTGCCCTATTCCTCCCTATTGCGCCTGCTTGCGTCCAACGAGCAGAAGAATGAGGTGGCGTTCGAGCGGGCCTCAGCGCAACGTTGGACAGGGGATATGGGGCGGCGATGGGCTCTGGATGGGCCAGTGCAGCCTTTGTGCAAAGATGCATGGAAAGCAATAGTGGCGGCTGTAGTGTTCTACTGGTGGTGGTGGTAGCGGTGGTGCAGCTAGTGATGAGCTTTGTAGGCTTTGGCGTTTGGTAGAACGCTACCCGCCGCTGTTTCGTTCGCCCTTCTTCTCGTTTGCTCGGCGTTTGCTCGCCGTAGCTGCTTGCTGACTCGCTGGCTGGTTCTGCGCGCCCCCAACGTGCCGCCCCGGAAAAGGCCTTGTCGTCGTCGCGGCGGCTGTCCACAAAGTACCATCTAGGCTATTGGAGGAAGCACCATCATCATCAGCAGCAGCAGTGGCGGAAGCAGCAGGAGCTGTATCCATACCCATCGCAGTTGCAGCAGCAGCAGGAGAAGCAGCAACAGCAGCAGCAACGGGAAGGACCGCAATGAGTGCATCGAAGCGTGCTTACCGAAGGGCCGGTCGACCGACCAACCAACCAACGAAGCGTCCGAACGGCCAAATTCGCCTTTCTCTCTTCTTAGCTGCGCGCGCGCGTACGTCCATACGTAACTACATACGTTCGTACCTAATCTCGCCGCTGATGGGGTGAGTAGGATCCGCTGGAACTTGGCCGGGGCTACGCGGTTACAGAGCATCCCGAGCACACATGGACGGAGGGGGGGTGGATGGCGGGGTAGGAGAAGGAGGTTTGGTTCCTCATCTCGCGGCCACTACCTACCTCTACTTCCGGCACAAGCCACAGCGTTGTAGTCACTACAACGACAGCAGCCTCAGACGCAACAACAGCAGCCTCAGCCTCTCAGCTGGCAGCAACCAGACATGCAAGTAGGTTCGAGGCCGGGCGGCGGGGCACTGCTATTTGTCTTCAGATAGGAAGATTAATCTCGCGCGCGCGCGCGGTTTTGCGGTACTGGCTGGCTGGCAACCTGCGTGTGCAGTCGCGCTCGCAACCATCGGCCACGATGGCCGGGAAACCAAGAGCGGAAGGGAATGAAGCATGCGGAGGAGACGGCGGCGACCCACCAAGATTCGCGAGGTTCGTGAGCCGGGCTTGCGAGCCGTGTGGAGCTGCAGGAACGGAGGCGAATGTCGACCGCCTGTGTCGTCGTACAAGGTTTTCCTTCAAGTCACCATGCTTGTCGCTGTTGTGATTGCCGCTGTTCGTTGTTATGGTTGTTCTTGTCGCTGTTGTTGTTCTTCCGGTTGTTGTTGTTATTGCTGTTGTTGTTGTTGTTGTTGTTGTTGTTGTTGTTGTTGATGTTGTTGTTGTTATTGCTGTTGTTGATGTTGATGTTGTTGCTGCTGATGTTGCTGTTGTTCTGGTCATTGCTGTTGTTGTTGTTATTGCTGTGGCGGGAGCGACGCCGTCGTTTCAGCGGTTGATTGTTGTGTGGCCTAGGCGATTTGCACGGCCGACAAGCACAAGGCAGGCTTCATAGCAGCCAGCGGAGTACCAGCAAAGCGTTAGTCGCCGCACTTATATCGTGTCGCCGCTGACGTCACCGTTGCGGCCGCCACCTAGTACTGCCTAGCAAAACGCCTCGCGAAACGCATACACGTGAAAGGTAGGCGGCTTTCGGCGGTCGTTGCGCGCTCGCAGCTCGCCCTGTTCTTCACCAACATGCGGGCTTGTATCGTCCGTCCAACCGGAGGTGGGATTCTCGTGTTGCCCCTTGTTGCACCCTAGCCCCTTCCGCCCACTGCCGCCATCCACCCGTCTTTTCGGCCAACCGGCCAGCCAATATTGCTGTGAGGCCATCATGCGAGATAACGCTCGGTGCTTATCGCTCCTGCGCCCGACATGAGGGAGTCCCCCACGGCGGAATCTCTCATACATGCATGCCAATTACCTCCGACACAAGCTTGCTTACTCTGCTTAGTTGTCTACTTAAACTTTTCGAGCTGACCCTCAGCCAAGATTGGACGTCCACGGAACACGGGCGTTTTCGCATTGCTTCATAGACGGACTTCCTCATAAATAGAACGGTGGGGCTCGAACCCGCGCCGCACCTATGTGTCTTCTGGTCCGGTCGCGAGGCGCAGACGAATGCACCCACCACGCCGCCGGGCTCGACATGCCTGTCTACTACTGCTAATAATCTATGTTACGGCTACACTAAGGCCGCCAGCAAGCCCGAGCGTAGCTCCCCCGACAGCTTCACATGGCGACTATAAACGTCTCGCCGTCACATAGTCAATTTGTCGTTGCGTAGCCGTCCGCCCCTATCTACTACATAGATTCTGTGAGTTCGTTGTGGTCTGCAGGGGGTGGGCGCGCTAGAGCTGGGCACGTCTGGGATAGCCGCTACGAGTATGAGCTGTCTGCTGGCGTCTGCGATAAAGGCTGAAGCGAGGAACAACAGTTTATAATACCTCCTCTGTATGTATGTGTGTGTGTGTGTGTGGAGTACGCCACAGTCCACCGGAACGCTTCCACACAAACTCGCTAAACCCCGCAAAACCCCCCACCTGTCATAGACACATATGCCTAAGCTCAAGCAGACGCTGACCACTCCGCGGTAGGTTGCACTCGTGGTGAGCTGTTGCGCCAACTGTCATGGCGAACACAACGCAAAAAGTATGAAATCCATCATTAATATTACTCATAACTTTAACGCATTAGGTGGCAGCTAGATTACTGGTAAAACCCCTAATGTTAGAAACCTCAGGGCTTTGCTCTTATTAGCACACAACGTGTCTCATTCACTGTAGCAACTCTGGCGCGAACAGAATGCTCATATTTCGATAATCCATCAAATAATTAATTATTGATAGCATTAAAACGGATGCCAGCTAGATTACTAGTAATAGCCCTGCTGTCAGAATTTCTAGGCTTTTAATTGACATAGAAGATCTCGTTGACGTTTGCTGCTCTGACGTGCTCATATATCGATATTGCATATTAGGAGAGCTGTCAGTAACATAGTTTCATTTGTAGTTCGAGAGCTCCGTACGTTAATACAGCACACTTACAACTAGAGGACAAATAGCATGAGTTATTTTATAGACAATTCCGCGCAGTTCTTAACTAACCACAGAATGCAAAGACATCCATGGTTTAGTTTGATAAACTAGAAATTCCAACTCCAGTTCCTTCTCACACTGAGGTTATCCGAAGCCCTCAGGCGGCATGTGTTAACTATCTAAATAAATGGCAGACCACCACTTGAATGGGATGTCGTTTTCAGAGTACAAAGCAACGCGAAGTAGTTTCTGAGGGTGCCGTATGGTGAACCACCTCCATAAACACAACATGTTTTTAGTCACGCCAGTTTAGGAATCCCCACCGGTACAAATCTATGCCCTGAACAATAAAAAAATAGCAATTATAAGTTAACCATAATGACAGTTAGGTCTTGCAAAATTCACCGTAGAAAAGTCGCATATTCTCTTGCGTATGATTGCGCAGAGAATAGTAGTATGCGTGCACGTGCAGTAAGGTTGCCAGGCTAAATCAATCAAATGTCAATCTAAAAAAAAAAATATATATATATATATATATATATATATATATATATACAGGTAGTTCAATAAGTTCTTAGAATGAGCTTTTTAGAATTCGAATTTTGGCACGCTTTCACCGCTAATAGGAACTGCAACTTTTCGACTGCTAGCACTCAATATATTATGGTGATTGGCCGTTGCGATTTCGTTTGATAGCTTTTCCCGTGCAACGTATCGGCGTGATTTTTAAAAATGGAGAAAAAAGAGTTTCGAGTGGTTATCAAGCATTTTTATTTCAAAGGTTGGAATGCGACCCAAGTAAAAATTGAGTTAGACGAGACGTACAGTGACTCTGCGCCATGTTTTGCCACTGTTTCCAACTGGATTAATGTGTTAAAAAGAGGTCGCAGGAGCACCGAGGATGAACTACGTCCAGGAGGCCAAAAAACGGCAACTGATGAGGAAAACGTAGAGAAAGTGCGAAAAATTCTTGGCACAGATAAGCGAATGAACATTAAGAAAATAGCGGAGGCATTAGGGATTAGTTTAGGCAGTGTGCATTTTATCCTACACGAAAACTTGAAGATGAAAGAGCTTAGAGCAAAATGGCTGCCGCATTTGCTCAACCAAGGCCAAAAAGACGCGCCTGTTTTGGCTTTACAGCGAAATTTGGCCAAGATGTCGAACAATCTGTCGGATTTTTGGTGCAGATTCATGACCGTCGATGAAAGCCGGGTTCATCACTACACTCCCGAGACCCAAGAAGCATCTTGCCAATGGTGTGCACCTGATGAAGGACCTCCGAAGAGGGTGCGGACAACGGCATTGACCGGAAAGGTGATGGCTACAGTTTTTTAAGACCAACGTAGAATAATGCTGGTCGACTACCTTGAGAGCTGTAAAACGATCACAGGAGAATATTATGCAAGACTGTTGGACTGCCGTTAGCAAGAACTCATCGTAAAACGGCCCGCTTTGCAGAAGAAGGTTGTCCCGTTTCACCAGGGCAATGCTCCTGCACACAAGTCCCGGCAAGCATCGGCAAAACTGGCCCAACTGAGGTTCGAACTTATTGAACAACCCTCCTATTCTCCAGACCTGGCCCCCTCTGATTATTTCCTCTTCGGACATTTGAAGAATAGTCTCGGTGGAAAGCGTTTTTCCAGCAATGAAGAGGTTAAGGCTGCTGTCAATGCCTATTTTCAGTCTAACGACGCGGAATTCTACTCAAGAGGTATGAAAGCTCTGAAATCTCGGTGGGAAAAGTGTATTGAGCTTCTCGGGGAGTATATCGAATAAGAAAAATTTAAAAACATGATTTGGAAAATTCTCGGTTTTCATTCTAAGAACTTATTAAACTACCTGTATATATATAAGGTGTTCCAGCCATCCGGGACCGCGTTTAGAAAGAGCAAGGGTCGGGGAAATTGACGCAGACGCCGCAAGAGTCCATTGCGGGATATCATAACATCGTGGCCAAGTGTGGTTGGCAAAACTGAGCCTATGCACGTCTAAGCATGAATTGTTACACTGGGATTCCTGACTCGTGAACATGGACGAAGGACTAGCGCTCTACTCTGTGGTCTCGATTGGACGACCATGCTCCGTCCATTGCGCATTACGCAGCCCTATGTCAGAATTTAAACAGCGGAAACAGTATCTGTGTCAGCAGCAGCAGCAGCCGCAGTACCTACAAGCAGTTGCTACGAGGTCACATAGCGGCGGCGTCAATAGTAGGGCATACGCATCTATCTGATCACATCTATCCATACATACGTCAATACACACATGCACACACACACACACGTTTCTCCATATTTGCATACATATTATACGAGTAATAACATGCACACGCCCACACACAGCCACAGCGACAGCCACAAACAAGCACGCCCATGGAAGATGCGATAATGCCACCCCTTACATGCTACGATTTAGGATGCCACAGTGGCATAGGCTCGCTGATATAATTACTGGTTGATGCAGGACACGTAACGTGTACCTAATGTTTAGCCTCTAGCTAGAAGTAGTCAGTCTAGCACTGCGCAGTCGCCAGGGTTTCCCTATAAAGCCGACTGCTCGTTCCTTTTGGCGGCGCCACTTACGTCTCGTTGCCTTTATATTCTCTTTCTATTTCTACCTCTGATTATCTCTCTCTCTCTCTCTCTATATATATATATATATATATATATATATATATGTATATATATATATAAATATACATATATTTATATATAAGGAGGTCTATCTTCTTTTCCATGCACTTTACTTTGTTCGACAGGCAGTTTAATCGGCAACAACATAGAGTAAACGGGCCGCTGCCGCACGTCAACAAACACTCCAATAGCGTGGATCATCGTTACATCGTATGGATTTACAAATGTTGTACTAGTTGCCTTTCTGTCTGCGTAGTATCGATCGCTCACCCCTCGCACCAACTCTTGGATGTACTCGGCCCAACGGTATCCTTATCACTAGATACTACGTCGTGACATTATCACCAATCATGTTAACCGAAAGCACGTGTGCGAGAGATATTTGCTACAGGCACCCTGACTCACAACACGATGCCATAAATGTTGTGATTTAACATAACCCACTCATATATATATATATATATATATATATATATATATATATATATATATATATATATATATATATATATATATATATATATATATATATATATATATATATCAAGCAATATGTCTTAGTGACAAAGCCTTAGCCTTGCGTTCGGGAGGCCTGGGTTCGAGACCCAGACCGGCCACTCTTTAATTGGTTTGCATGGTTTCCAATTTAGACAAGGTAAATGCCGGAGTGGATTCAACATCAGCCATGACATGAAAAGAAACCGTACACGGACATTAGCCTTACGAGAAAAAATATATATACATATATATATATATATATATATATATATATATATATATACTCTTTTGCATGATCACAATACTTGTTGGCCTGACTCGTGACAGACTCCAATGAACCTGTGGCACGCTGTTGTCCACATGTTCACATCCCAGTCGCTTTATCATACTGGATCTATGGTTGATTTGATTTGTCATTCGCTTCACATGTATATCTAAATACACATGTCACCCTTTTATATCAGAGACGCGCTTAGAGCGGCAGCATGGATATATATATACATAGGCATTCGGCAATGATTCGCGGCAATGAATCCCAGAGAAGGACAGTACTCAACAATATTCCATAGAACCAATTTTGGCAATTTTGGAAGCCAAGTGTCGAACCTACTGCAGCTGCGGTGGTCTGCTAATACAGCGCTGTCGGCGCAACGGCCTGTCATGGAACATTACGTGGGCCGTTCATATATATATATATATATATATAAATACGCAATACACGTTATTACATGTGCCAGTATTGCTTCAGGCCATTTGGCGGTTATTGGCGACACGGCCTGCGCTTGGTTAAGAAGGACACGTACCGATGCCGCAGTCACAAGGAGGTGTGGCAAACGGACGAAAGTGATCAAAAAGCGCGTACGCACAGAAAAAAAGCTGGGCGAAAAGGAACGCAGAAACAGTGGGGAAACAACGGCACACATTGAAACGCAGGCAGCCATCAACCGAGATCGATGGCGGCACTTCTTTCTGTGTGCTGTAGCGCTACTAGCGAAAGCTTCTCAAAGTTGGTGAGTCCCGCTGCCCTTACCTCGTGATGCTGCCAATGGAACTAGCAAGCGTATCACGTGCAACCGCGCGCACTCTGGCACATATATGACTGTCAATACCTGATCATCGTAGAATACGCCTCAAAAGCCGCCAAAACAGACCGTCTTTGAGAGTTCAGCACAAAAGTGCACGAACCAACTCGTTCACCCGGCCGCATAACATAGAGACATATGTACATACAGCCAGACATCTAGCTCGCCAGTAGCACACCCCAATTAATCAGCATAATTTAAATTATTGATAAATCAACGTTTTTCGTGCGGTCCGCGCCCCTCTTTTTCAACTTTTTTTTATTGTTCTCTATTTAGAGCCCCAGTAGATCACTTGGTCAAGACCCGTTGGCCAGTCCAGGCCGTCTGACCCCGTGCAGTAGTTCACATGATTCGTTGTAGTTCGGCAGGAAGTGCCCGCTAAGTGCCCGCTCTCGTGCACCAACAATTGCTTCTACTGCAATGGGAACGCTCGGCGGAATATTTACACGCCTGCCGTATTAATATAATTAATGCACTTCCATATGTTCAGATAAATACGCGTGCTTACTCAATGCTGGTCTACCTATTAGTGCTCGTATTGCCAATGTGGGTCTGTTTATATCAGTAGTTTTTCTCACGAGTTTTCGTTAGTCTGTCGGCTGAATCATATTTTTTTTGGGTTAAGATTCATGTATGTGGGTGATCGCCTTATATAGCGATATGACATTAATAAGCTTTGCGATAAAGAAGTCAAGTTTTATTGGATAAGCATGACCTTCACTTGGCTTAGAAGGTCTTTGAGACCAGGCTGTCTTACTGTTACTGACGACAAAAGGTGGTGAAGCACAAGTAAGCATGTCTAGTACAAAAAGAGCTTTGCCGACAAAATGAGATAGATAGAACGAGAGATAGAGCCCCTTGTGCTGAAGTGTCAACCATCATTGCATCTTTCGTTAATCCCTTTTCATCAACGCATGGTTTCGCCTAAGTGTGCATCTCTTTGCGAATACGTATGCTTCTGAGGCAAAAGAGATAAAGAGGTTGAAGGCATCACTACACACTGACAATCCTCGACTAATGGTACTTGGCTGCTAGTCAAGGGTTTCACGTTCTTATGAGAACCCATATGAGTCATCGTAAAAGTTTACTACGCGGCGTTTTCACTGGAAGCCCCACATTGTAAGTGCTTTAACAAATATACTATTCATTTGACTTCAGCCTTAACTAAAGTTTCATATATAAAGCGTAATTAAGGGATATTGTTATTATGTAAACGTTGTGCGTGGTTATAACTTTGGTGACAGGTAAAAGGTGTTCGCATAATAGATAAATTATTCATCCCAAGCTATGTCCAACGATTTTTTTAGGCCTGTGGTTAGTGAGTGTGTTTTCTCTTGGGCAGTTGCAACACGTTAAATAAAACTTATTCAGTTCAGTCTTAAGAGTATACCAGGCCTCCTAGAATTCGTCCAACAAACGTTGGGGTCTAGTACAACTCGGCAAAAAAAAAAATTGTCCAAAGGGACAAGGGGCGGAAATGTCTTCGTTTGGAGTGAGAGTAAAATTTATAAAAAGTGTTGTATCAAGTTCTTTATCCGGACAAATCTTTACTAAATATGCAATTGCCCCAGTCATTGTATAGATAAACCAAACACACTTGCGTGTTTGGAGGAAAATGTTGCATCTGTTAAATTGCATTCGCTTCAGAGCAGAACAAATGTCGTATTGAAGATAAGTCTCAAGAAATGAAATACTTTGCAATTCTTTTATTATGGCTTTCACGCTCTATTAGCAATTTTTAGATGACATTTTTCAAATTTTCCAAAGGAACAGTTGGACTAGTTCTGGAAGACCATGCATATATATATATATATATATATATATATATATATATATATATATATCGGTTTAGATTATGACAACCGCGGACCAAAAGGTCTAAGCAAGCATGAACTGTTCATTGACGGCAAAACGTTCGGTCTATTTTGTAAGAAGGGCAATTAAAGGCGCGCCAACAAGAATATCCAGGTAGAGAACAACTTTACTAGAATTTGCCCAAGTCTACACAGTAGTTTTTCCGGCACGGGCTGCATTGATGATGCACAGAAGGCGGAGCTCCCTCTGTAAGGCATCGCATTTGCTTTCTCTGGTCGCATTTTCCACCGCGTGGAGCCTCTAGTATGTTTGTTGGTATGTCTGTTTCCATCCGTCCGTATTGCGCAAGCCATCCTCCGTATTGCGCAGATACTAGTTCCCCTAACACACAACAGTGACAGTGATAGCACGTACGCACACTGCTAGCAAGAAGAATATATCTTCGACAACAATAGAACAATAATAGCAGCAGGCATAAAAGCGCTCTCGGGTACAAGGAATAGTAGTACCATATACAGCAGGATCGAAGGAGTACAACGGTAGAGAAATCTCGATTGCAAAACGAGAGCGAAATAACGAGCCAACAAGCAAACCGCAAGAGAAGCGATGAAATCGATGGCAATTATAACAATACCAACATCACTATCATGGCGGCTACTACTAAAGTAAAGTTTTCGAGCTGACCCTCAGCCAAGATTTAACGTCCACGGAACTGTTTTTCACATTGCTTCAAAGACGGACCCCCATAAATACAAATGTGCAGCGGTGGGGCTCGAACCCGCGCACCTATGTGTCTCCTCCGGTTGCAAGGCGCAGACTTAAGCCACCACGCCACCGGGCTCGACACTACTGCTACTACTACTACTATTACTTCTACTACTGCTACTACTACTAAATTTCATATTACTAATAAAACGTATAATATCAATACTACTAATACCACCACCATCATTACCAATTACAACAACAGCACAGCATCAGCTGAACAAAACTAAATGCAACAACAACGACGGAGATGACGATAACAATATCAACAACAACAACGACAACAATAAGCACATCGACCACAAAAACAATAACAACAACGAACACATCAACAACAACAACAACAACAACGACAATACAGCAAGAACAGCAACCGTACTGAATGGTATAGTAGAGGTATATATGGTATACTAGGTATACCGAGGTAGAATAACCCACCGACCTTTCCTGGGCGCGGGCGGTAAGTGCGATTGCGAATGTTCTACCGTCATTAGATTCGAACTACACCTGAATATTAGAACTGAAAGCCAAAATGCGTCAAATTAGCCGATCGGCCAACCAAGCAACCTATGCGATTACGTTATCTCCTCTCTTCTCCCTTCTCTCCCTCTCTATTCTCTCTCTCCCCTCTCGCTCCCCGTCAGTCCTTTTCCTCTGCTTCACGGGGGGTTTTTTTCGGTTCTGGCTTCACAACATCTACTGACTAATAGACGTAACCGTAGACGTGCCAGCACCTTCCATCTAGCTTTCTAGCGAGGAAGCGGGGGCGGTCGGGGCACCTGAAGGCCACACCCACCGACTCACCGAAGTGCAGTCACACGCTGATGATGATGATGATGATGATGAAGAAGTCACTTATTCCCCAGCTGCCGTAGTCGAGACTTTGTGCGTTTGTTCCGCCCCGCCCTCACTACACCCACGTCAGCACTGCTGCCGAAGAAGCGATGCAGCGTTTGCAGCAGCAGCAGCAGCAGCAGCGGTTGCAGTAACGTGAGTAGTCGCAGGGGCGGTGTGCTTCAGTGTGTCAGGGCTGATACCATCCATCCATTCATCCAGCCACCCTTTCGGTTGGTTGGTTGGTTGCTTGGTGGAGGATTCGTTGTTGTTTCTGCACTACGGAAACGGCGGTCGCGGAACTGGGGATGCGGATCGGAGTAGTAGTGGTAGAAGTAGTGGTAGTGGTAATGGTAGTCCTAGAAGTCGTAATGTTAGTGGTAAGTTTTTATACCGGGCTAAAACCTCTCAGCAGCGCGAGCCTTCTCACATGTGTGACTCTACTCGGTGCGGCCATTCCTTCACGGTTGGCCCTTTGTCTGTGGTGGTGCCCGGGCAGCCCGGAGCGGGGGGTGCGACGGCCATAATCGAACCCCCACCCGGTGGCTTGAAGTGTTGGCTACTGAATAGTGGCCTACTAAAGGCCATTGTTTAATTTGACTTTTGGAGTACTCACACTGTAGTAGGGATTTTGTATTTGAAAGATTTTGTCCCGGAAACAGAAACGTATTCACAGCACGACAACGGAATCGCTTAGACGTGGAGGCAATGCTTGAAAGCTAGCACAAATAGTAGAACTCATATTTGCATGGTAGTAGTGGTGGTAGGAAGGTTGTCCCAGGCAGAGTTCCAGTTCGTCCCAGGTGGCGGCGGCGGCCAGCGATGGTCCAGTGATAGTGGCCAACCGCGGTAGAAAGATGAACGCAGACGAGGCGCTACGCCGAGAGAGCGACATTGGATAACGGCAAACCAGTGTACTAGTACGCGCACCTAGGTGTGTGTATCCATCTGTCTATGTGTGTCTGGTGTTTAGTTATCTGTCTATCTCCATGTCACAATCGTCCCCTAGATTCGCCTTTGCACGTGATTAACGGAATGTACATGTGTACATCTGTTCGTATGTATGGTATGCGTAAGTACGTGACTGTTGTGGTGTGCCTCGAAGGTAATTCCATGCCCCCCTCCCCCCCCCCCTACAGTCTGTAGTTCGTCCTTTGTCTTCTTGCACATCCTGCTTCTTGCCTTTCTCCCCTCTCCACCGGCTCTCTCTCTCTCTCCATATATATATATATATATATATATATATATATATATGTATATATATAATTTGTTTTTCCCCTTCTCTCATATGCTCTATATGCGCGTATCTGTAATTTGCTTTCGTTCGGTGTTTTATTGCCGCTCTGTTTCCAAGTTGGAAGTCGACAACAAGTGGGGCAAACAATATGCTACACACCGATCCATTACCAGGCACGCCCATAACACTCACGCTGCGGCAAAAAGCTACCACCACCACTACTAGTGTGTGTGGTATTGCAGCTGTGGCTACTTTCTTTCTACTACTGTTTATTTTGTTCTTTTTCGGGTGTTTTATATTCTTTATTCTTTTCCTTCATCTTCTTTTTCTTCTTCCCTGCATTCCTCTCCATCTCCTAAGGCTGTCGTGCGTTTCTTTTTCTGTATGTACGCCTATCGAAGTTAGACGTCGATCGACGTTCACCAATTCGTCGTGTCGCGCGCGTATTGCAATCACATCTGCGAATGCGATCGTCACGCGCCATCTTTTCGGCAATACCAGCCAGCTTCTCTTAGTCAGGGCTACTGTCGTTCGACTGCTCACTCGGAGCTCAATGCGGAGCGACGACTGACAAATTGCAAATCTCCTTTGGCATCGGATCCGCGTCACTTTGCAACAGCTGCGTGTACAGCACGACACACTGCGTTTACGTACGTATTGGCCGTTAACAGATACGTGAGTAAATATGTGTATGTGTGAGTGCGTTTGTATATATAAGATATACTTGGGTGTGGCTCCTGCATTTCAGTGGTGAATATTCTTGGTGTATGTACAATATATATATATATATATATATATATATATAAATATATACATGCATATATATATATATATATATATATATATATATATACAACATATATCCATATTGTGTTGACACTAACCGAAAACCAAAACAGATTGAATTGTATGCTATTTTTAGGCCAAACCGTTTGGTTCATTTTCCAGAACGTGCGAAACAACTGCTTGCTAAATTGTGTACTACATATTAAACAGTAACGATGATTATACGGATACTATTTGCATGTATGCTTTCTTGCACACCGATTGCGGTACTTAGAAGTGCTGTAGACTTGGAATACTACTAATAAAAATGGTAATGCGTACAACACAATTATGTAAACGAAAAATAATATAAAGGCAAACCAAACAAACGACTGAACCTGAGAGAACGACTCTAGGTCCCTTCTGAAGTATTTGGATATCCTGCAGTAGCGTTTAAACTCCTGTAAGCTAAACGAATTGCGAGTCCTTATGTAGTGAAAAACACCTAATACGGCTAATCCGCATCGACATCTGGTAGGAATAACTATAACTCATATATATATATATATATATATATATATATATAGAATAACGTGCAGTTATAGGCCGTATATAAAGACGTTTATCGTTCATGACACGCCAAATGGGTTGATTAACGAAAAAAAAAAGATACGCCTACTACCATTCGACCAGCCATCTAATTGAGGGAATCCACTGAGAGCTTTCAGGCGCGGCCACCGCCTTGGTTGCCGTGATACTACCCGGCTGACGCGGTCGAGATAGGCGGACCTCGTTTACTAAAGGAACCTCGGCAGCGAGGAGGACCTCGAACGTCTCTACTTGCAACTTCGTTGCCGCTTTCGCTGCTGCTGCAAGTGTTCAATTATTCACCTTACCAAACGTTGGCTTCGAAAAGCGATAGCAGCAGGAGCCTAGCCTTTAGCAGGAGGGCTGGCTCTGGCGTTTATTCGGAGGGGCGATAGGATAGGAGGATTACTCGCCTTATTGCGCTACGCTGCGCTGCGCTATGCCCTCTTTGTTCAGGGGCCCTGCATGCTCCTTGCCCCCCCGGGGGCATTTGTCCGTTTGTCTGTATATGCCTATACCTTCCTCGTCGCGTTTCGTTCCTCGCTGCATGCCCCTTGTCTCCCTCCTTTCTCTCCCCCCGGGGGTATATGCCCGTTTGTCCGTATATGCCTACACGTTCCTCGCTTTTGCCGTTCCTTATTTGCTTGCTTGCTTAAGGGTTCGACTTGTACACAAGCGCTACTTTCCAAGAGTGGCGCAGTTGTGCGTTTAGGCGAACATCATCATCATCATCATACCATCATGAGAACCATCATCACCAACGCCGCTACTTACAGTCTTATTGGGCATCGCGTTTACCGTCGCTTCCGTCGTCCGCGTCTTCCTCGTTAGGCCTTGTATTGTTCTGCAGCCGCCGCCGACGCTCCCAACCCCCGCCGACGCTCCCAACCCCCGCCGACGCCCCCAACCCCCGCCGACGCCCCCAACCCCCGCCGTAGACGGGGCGCTGTCCCGTATGCATCCTTATTTTCCTTTGCCACATCATCACCACGAGCAGCAGCAGCATCAGCCAGAGCAGCAGTTGCCGTAGTAGTAGCATTTGAGCCCGGTGGCGTGGTGGCTTAAGTCTGCGCCTCGCGACCGGAGGAGACACATAGGTGCGCGGGTTCGAGCCCCACCGTTGCCCCACATTTGTATTTATGGGGGTCCGTCTACGAGGCAATGCGAAAAGCAGTCCCATGGACGTTAAATCTTGGCTGAGAGTCAGCCCCGAAAGGATTCAGTAGTAGTAGCAGCAGCAGCAGTTAAAGTGTTCCTTAACAGCATTTTGTTCATCACCATCATCTTCATCCACATGATATCATCAACGTAATCGTTGGTAACTGATGAGCCGGCGGCAGGTGTACCGGCAGCGGCGTGACGACGACGACGGCGACGACGACACTGAAGACTACAAAAAGCTAGCAGCAACGGCAATGAACGAGAATTGTCACAATTTTTTATCGGCCAGCCTCGTTCACTTGACTAAGCCTTCTCCCCTTCGTGCCGCTTTGAGATGTTGGAGAGATAGATACGTGAACGAATAGATGACTAGTTGTGTGGTGACCGACCGAGTGAGGCTAAAAATAAAAATCGTTGCCGTAGCTCGAGTGTAGGCTATTTCACGAGTCATGCGGATCAGGCTACAAAAACCAAAAAAGAACACACACACACGCTTATGTACACACTCGCACACACACATCAACACGAATACACAGCCACAAAATGTCGTTGAATCCTATCAAAACCATCGGCTTTTTGTGACACTTTTTTTCGAAACCAAATTTTTGACTTGCTGCTGCAGGTCTTACAGCTCGCTTACTTTTTTAGAAGATTAATTGGAAAATGCTGTGTTCGCACACGCGGACACCACAACCTCCAGAAGGCTCGCCTGCACGTGCGAGTCGATAGTGTAGCGCTGCACCCCATAGTTATTTCTCTCTCGGGCTGATTTAGCCAGACAGTGATGTTTAGTAGATGTTTGCAGAGAGTGGCGGCCCGAGTATCCTCCTGCAGCCGCGCAGTATCCTACTCGTTCTGCCATAGGTCGATGATACTACGATACCGCTCGTCTTGCCTCTCGCGCGCGCAGGGCATACTTACAGACGGCGGTGCTCCTCTGCTCTCAGATCCCAGGGAGTCGTTCCGGCAAGTAGAAGCGCCGTCGTAGTGCTCACCGACTGCTACGCCCTATGATCACCCTAAGGGCTCTGACTCACTGAACCCGGCGCAACGGGTCGCATTCCGGTTCGTTGCGGTTGCTAAAGTGTCAGAGGCCGCCGCGCCAGAGCTACAGAGCGTACAGGGCAACAGACTCGGCCACAGACATGATAATGGTGATGATGACGCATCGCTTAAAGTTGCTACTACTACTACTACTACTACTAATACTAGATGCAGTCTTGCTGACACGCATATGTCGTTTATCCAGCTAGCTCTCCGCGTACCTCGCGAAGTCGGCGTGAGGGTTTCGCGCAGAGGTGAGAAATGCCCTCCAGCCGTGCATTAGCGTTGCAAAAAAGGACGCTGTCTATCGATGTCGTCGATGTCGTCACTTCATCAACGTAGAACGATTTGCGCCTCGAGACCATCGGTAGATGGGCCGATCGAGTGCCAGCAGCTGCCCGAATTGTAGGTAGTCCGCAAACGTCGCCATTAGCCAAGGGTCGGCTTTTTGCACAGCATAGAGGTTACGGGACCGCGAGACCCAGAGAAGCCAACGTGTAGAAACAAAACGTGTTTTTGGCTGGGCCTCCTACAATACCTATAACCGAAACTCTCTCTCTATATATATATATATATTTATATATATATCGCCTACGTGCGTGGAACTCTGCTGGACTGGACATACCCGAACCTGCACTTACTTTATCCGGTGTACACGTTCATAAGGAGAAAATTGTTACCTCTTAC
The DNA here is from genome assembly GCA_003439945.1 of Dermanyssus gallinae. Classification (NCBI taxonomy): domain Eukaryota; kingdom Metazoa; phylum Arthropoda; class Arachnida; order Mesostigmata; family Dermanyssidae; genus Dermanyssus; species Dermanyssus gallinae. Next base: position 282,272 of record QVRM01003339.1, read on the forward strand.
ATATAAGCAAACAGAAATTGCATCATAAAAAAAACATTTCTATATATATATATATATATATATATATATATACAAATGTTTATATATATATACGATTACTCGCAAAATAGACTAACATCCTTAAAATAACGAAAAACAAGAGTGTTTGAGACATTTTTAAAATCATGGTGAAGTCGGTGAGATCATAACAAGGCTCAATTGATATATAATATATACGTATATAGATTTACATATACATACACATATATATATATATATATATATATATATATATATATATACACGCATACATTTATATGCTAATAAAAAAAACAATGAAGCACACATCAACACGCGTGGCAATTGCGTTCGCATTACATAAGTAAATAGCGGCACGCCGAAATTTCCAGGACGACGGGTGTTTGGCCGGCCCGCGGCACTAGGTTTAAGATCAGATGTTTGAGGGTGCAGTGACCAGTGACGGTCTAAGGGCGTCTGTAGAACTCGTGCCTCTGGAGATATCCAATTACATATTCCATTAGTTTTCGGCGTGCGCTAGGCGGCCGGAGATGATCGTGGTAGGGCGTCACGCTCTTTTAACCATCCTGATAGGGCTTTGGAACTTTAGCAGCACAGACCCATGCTATCAGGACACCACCCGGACATAACGCACGCGGTGTAGACTCTAAAAAACAAACTGGTGTTGGTCGTATGGAACCATTTTTGTTTTGTTGGCAGGCACTGATTTTTACTTGGTGTTCTTTACTTGTTTCCTTGCTTTCAATGAACAATTTCTCAAACTGTGTCGTTAAACGACAGTTTGTTTAAATCTGTTTATTGAAATTTCTGCGCGGCTTCAATTTGTTTTGATTACTTTGGTAATAGCCGATAGCTGATTGCATTCGATTACAATCGGTATCGATAACAGTATAAATTCACATAGGCATGCAGTGTTACACAAGAAAAAGTATAGTGTATAATTTTCGTTGTACTTTTTCACACTACCATGTATTTAGCCACTACTGTAACCCGCCATAGTAATTAGGTCTTCTTCTAGATTTGTTTAAGCCTTGGGTAAGAGAGCAGATGTTTAGGTGAAGCAAAAAAGACTACATGCGCTAAAACCGATCATTGATCTCCGCTATACTGGAAAACGACGCACGCACGCACGCACACACAGCCACATACACGCCCGCATGGTTGCGTACGCATAAGATCACACACTAGATAGATTACTGATCCAATGAGATCTGCCATCCTTATGCATAGCACGAAAAGGACGAGAGCAGCCGAGCTCTTGCCGAGATCGACCGCAGATGACCGCGGATGTCTCGGAGGAGGAGGTCTATGTGAGCTGGATGGGTGGCTGGCTTGCTTCTTGACCCGCCGCCTTTGCGCGCGACTCAAATATCGGCTTTCGGCAGCTGTCGCTTGCTGAATATCCGGCCTCACACGAGACACGACGATGTCGGATCGGCGTCAGTCAGCCTTGCTCTCTGCTCGGAGATGGAAGACAGGCGGGGGCGGGGGGGGGGCGTTGTTGGGGAGTATGTTGGAGGAGCAGGCAAGTACGCAAACAGGCGCCCAGAAGCGTCTGAACGGCCGTTGTAGCTGCCCTTCGATCGAAGAGAAGATGGGAGTACGGCGGCATTTCCGGCAGCAGCGGCGGTGGCGGCCCCCGACCTCGGTGTTCGAGCGTCCTGATTCCTCCACACGGGCCCGAGCCCGTGTTGAGTCCAACCACGACAAGCCAAGTAATACCGGCGATTGTGCAGTAACGCGGAACACGTCCGCCTGGTTCCATGTCGGTTATAGAGAGGACAAAGTGCCCGTTGTCCATTGCGCTCCCAGCCAATGTTCCTCTGCAGCCTTGGGCACTCGCCTCGGCGCCGGGGCTTCTTTCGCGCGTCCCCGGACGACTGTACGCACAGGACAACAGCACGTGGCGCGCGCAGAAGTAGTAACGTAGATGACGCAAAAGAAGAAGAAGAAGAAGAGGAAGAACAGAAAGATAAAGACAAAAGGGCAGTAATCGCTATCTACTCCCCTTCTATGTCTCTGCCAACCATGTCGCTCTTTGTTTCTCTCCTTTCTTATCCTCTCGCGGATTCGTCGCCAAAATCCACATCATTGAACCATGTCCACTACGTCCGGCCTGTCTAACTCCATTGCCATCTTCAGCTTCCGCCCACTTCTTCACTTTCTCCTGGCAGGAGCAGCAACTCCGCCCATTTCGGCTCTTTGGCAGTGTGTATTGTGTACTTGAGAATGAGTGCTTCGTGTCCACCACGCCGCCGACCGCCACGAATTACTGAACAGCCTTCGTCCCCGGTAGCGGCAACGGGATCCTTCTCCTTCTGCCGCCGCTGCCGCCACTAGGGCTCTTACAATCCGGAGGTCAGCCGCGACCATTATTATACGTCCTCTGAGCAGCAAAAGATCCCAAAGAAGAAAGGAATGAAGGAACAAGAGACAGAGACCTCAGGTCACTTTCCGAAGGTTAGACGAGACAGACAGGCAGGGTCGTTTGGTCAAGGCATTAATAAGGCGGCCGACCGACGAGCTGTGCCTTAACTGCCGCGGCTAACTTTACCCCCTTCTTCGTTCTTCCCGACCTTCTGCCCCTCAGCCGCCTACTTGCTGTTGTTTGGCGTTTTCACAAGTAAAGCGGCGGGGCATCGTCGACGTTTTCCCATGCCGCTACGACTACTAATACTATGGGCCATTTTCCAAAGGGCCCGATCGCTTCGTCGCCGTCAACAAGAATCTGTACGTTTACTGAGAGCACAAAAAGGATGACGTCGAAAGGAGTCTGAACGGAGATTCAGGTAGAGCTGTGACAACAAGAAGAACACGCCGTACGATTAGTTAGACAGATTGGTAAAGACAGACCGGGCCAACCTACAATTGAGCGGGGTCTCGGCAAACAACCGCCGCGCGTCATCAGGCTATTGTTGGAACAGATAGAAGCAGGTCGGACGCTGATGCTGATGATAGATAAACAGACGCACACTACATACTGACCTCTTGTTGTTGCTCTGGAGGGTTCTGAGGACTCCGAAACTCAACCCACTGATTCGAATTTGTCGTTCGATCACTCATGTCAGTCAGTGCCTGTTCTAGAACCACCACTTCCACTACTAATGCTACTGCGAGAGTCCTAGCCTTGATTCTACTATTGATTATATTGGTTAGTAAGATTTTGGCTGGCTAAGCGATGGAACTCCGCGATGCAGGTTGTTAGCAAATGAGAAAGAAAAGTACTTCCCAGCAACAAGACAGATTCCAAGACCACAATAACGCGACGTCCATAGGTTGACTTGGCATTGGAAGATTACGTTTAAAAAACGTTGAACGATTTCATGAGCCGATAGAAAATGCCTCTGAGGAAACTGATTCAACCTGTTGAAGGGCAAGTGGCCCTGTAGAGGCCAAGCGCGTCTACAGAGAGTAAGCGGATAACATAAGCCACCCCAGGTGCTGGAGCTTTCTCTTATTGTGTTACTCACCAGCGGGCTAACTCCCTTGGCTGAACTGATTTCACACAATTGTATATTTCCAGTACTCTAGAATTATTTATTCTAAAAGGCAAACATGGCAACTTCTCCAGAATTATATTTTAAGGGTATATATATATATATATATATATATATATATATATATATATATATATATTGTTTCAGAAGCTCCAAAGAAATAAATCTAAGTCTAGTGATAACTAGTATCGATGCTATCATACAGCAGAACTATCCGAAGCAGGTTAATTATGTGGTTAATGCAACAAACAGAGTTAGGTGCTCCTGCCGGTTTCTACGAGATGGCTGGTCAAAAATAAATGGTCTCTGAGATTGGACGATTGGTTTTTCTCTGCTAGCGTGGCATGTGCCCATTTGCGCTTGATAGGGATCTACTAGGCAGGCACGCAGCGAATAGTGAAAACGATCAATTCAATTTACTTTGCGACTCGAAGTTTCTCCTTCAACTGCCAACACTAAAGATAACGTCGACTTACTTTTGTATAGTTAGTGCCCCGCGACAGTAATGGTAACGAGGGGTTTCCTACACTGAATTCGCTTACCAAACGCTAGGCAATGCACTAAATGAGCTCATACGGGTAAGACTGACTTATTACAGAAGAAATTCGATCTAGCAACTAACTTCTAGCAACTCATAACATGGAATATATATATATATATATATATATATGCATATATGTATATATATATATATATATATATATATATATATATATGATGTGTTTGTTCCATTGCAAGAGATGAAAAAGTACACACAAATTATTTAGTGCACGTTGTGTATTTTATCTTCAATTATTTGCCTTCCTTGTTCAAATTATGATATTGCTTGATTGCTCGAACTATTAATTTATCGTATTTTGGAATATTACTATTATTTAAATTTTAACTTGTTTACCAGTCTATTGCTCGTCACTACATTACACATAATAATTACCCTTATCTGCTTTGAAAGGGTAAAGGCGCTTACTTGGAATGCGGCAATCACCGAAACGCTCGCCCCTCGAACTTGGAAGCTAGTACATTTGCCGCAGCTTCGCGGCAGCCTGAGCTGAACGTCTAAAGACCAACAAATATGCCCAGCTCGCCAACGAGTTCATTTCCGCCGAGCCGCTAGTATTCGAGACACTCGGGGGACCCGGCCCTGAGGAATGGTCGCTTCTTCAGAAGCTCGGCAAACGAATCGATCTGGCGACTAAGGATAAATGAGCTCTTGACTTTCTACTTCAGTGGCTATCTCTAGCGGTTCAGCGCGGCAATGCGGCAGCCATAATGGGCACAATGAGGGGCTGCCTCGAGGATAAGCTCGAGTGGTAGCGTACCTCACAAGCCCTAGTGTAGTTAGTTAAGAACATTTCCCTGTAACCATAAAATCAAATATGACATATATACTATATATATATATATATATAGAGAGAGAGAGAGAGCGCGTACTTGTATGAATACCGCAATTACGTCCAGTTGTGACCAGCCGAAGAGGTCGCGTTCTTCTACACGGTTCTTGTCATCCTCATATAAACATCCTCTTTTAATTTAATAAAAAATGAGATTGCTCAACTAAACCCAAATAATATATATATATATATATATATATATATATATATATATATATATATATTCAGAACGTGGTTTATTTGCGAAACTGCATTACAAATGCTTAAGTTTTCGGAAAAAAAATTACATTTTATAAAAAAAATAGTGAATTTACACAGTCACATGGCCATATATACAGCTGTGTACACATTAAGCCGGTGATCCAACTTCTCGGCGTGATTCAGCATTGTAGCAAGTAAATACGCTTGACACAACAGTATTGCCGACCCTTTGTATGGTGGCTCCTATAACTCATGAACCAATTACTATCTCCGCAGTTCTTCACTTTGCAACGCCTGCCAATACTCTCATCGATATATTAAACCAGAGCCGGAAGCAAGATATTTTTCTAATTCCCGCACAAATATACTCACGGAGAAGATATCTTATGCGTCCTGGGAGCGCGTTCCAAATATGCGGCAGCCGACACATTAGAGACTGAGACCTAAGTTTCTTTTTGGTCCTCGTTACCACAAATACTGTCGCTCTACGCAGCCGCTTTCCCCGCCTAGGTTCCAAGGGAAGTATTATATCCGCCGGTAGTAAACCACGAGTGGTCTTGTAGGCAAGCGTAGCCACTCTAAGAATATATATTTTTAGACTGGTAAAAGGTCATAAGCAGCGAACAGATCACCAGATCACTAACTGACTCGTAGCGCCATCGGGAGAAGATGGCACGAAGTGCATCATTTTGACTCACCTGTATATATATATGATTATAGATGATTCTACATACAGGTGATATATATATATATATATATATATCACCTGTATATATATATATATATATATATATATATATGATTATAGATGATTCTACATACAGGTGATATATATATATATATATATATATATATGTGCATTATTTATTTCCGTCTCGCTTTAGACAGTTAGTTGGCTGAAGGATTGACGTCCAGTTGTAACTAACCTGTCTAAAAAAAATCCTTTCGGGCTGACTCTTAGCCAAGATTTAACGTCCATGGGACTGCTTTTCGCATTGCTTCATAGACGGACCCGCATAAATACAAATGTGCAACGGTGGGGTTCGAACCCGCGCACCTGTGTGTCTCCTCCGGTCGCGAGGCGCAGACGCATGCCACCACGCCACCGGGCTTGACAACTAACCTGTCTAGTGAGCTCAATACTGGTCTGTTTCACTTGAAAGTCGACGGTTTGCTATTATCCTGTCATCCTGATGGCAGTGGCGAACATTATAATAGCAGGATGCGGGCCGCTAGCTGACGCAATACAGATAGGGAGCTCTTGCCTCCATGCCACGCTCGAGCGCCTGAGTTGCTGCCACTTGCCATCAGTATAGACTAGCTCCCAAAGACTCTAATTCGTAGAAGAAAAGGATCTTCAAGAGAACGCCGTGCTTGAGAAGCCAACAGTGGCACTACTACAACTACTATAAGAACAGCAGCAAGTACAGCAACAGCATCCGACGAGCCATAAAAAATCCCAATATCATCTCTTCATGTGGTAATGTGACTTGTTCCGTATGGTAAACACAATATCAACATTACATTACTTTAATGAACTATCCAAGTTTAAATGTATATTATTCTGGTGGCATGGTGCATTTGCATGCGTCTTGTGACCGCAGGACACACATTGATGCACGGGTTCGATCTCCGGCATTGCATGCTTGTATATATGGGGTCGGGACCAATGCGAAATGAATTTTGTGAACGTTCTTTTTGAACCGAGAGAGAGGCGAGGCCAAAGGGCGACTCATTTGGGGAAGCTGGCCCAGAATATATATCAGGGAAATCCAGATATTTTCAGCAGCCCACGACTTTTACAGAGAGGACACGATTATGAAGTTTGTGACAAAAACGTTTACAGAAAGACCGGCACTTAAAAGTAACAGATTGAGGAGCTGGCACAATTCGTTGTAACACTGTGAAATGTATGTACTTTATCTTCGTCATCTGATTATGAGGTCACCGAATAGTCGATAGCCTCTACATACCGTGAGCTCTAAGTATGTGAAAAGTAATACGAGACGCCCCGAGACGCGTGGAATTTTGATTAATTACTGTTTGTATTATGTTTTTTTGTCTGGACAAGGTCTGGATACTAGATTCGTGTACATAGTGATCTGTGACGGCCTCCGTTGTCAATTTTTCCTCTCCAAATGCGCTTGTTTCCTCATGTTGCAAGCCACAGATCCACACAACGGTAATGCAATGGATGAAAGAACAACATATAAGCTTAATTATTGGGTACTGACAAATACAGATTTCGGCAAACAGATCTTGCATAGTCTCGTCGTCTTTTACTTCACATAGCTCGGCTATGTCCGTACATGATTTCGGAATTTCTGCATGCTTCTACCAATTCTTGTATTTCTTCTTTGCTCCACCCCTTCTATTGCATTAGCAGCTTGAATTGCATTGCTACCATTTACTGACGTCGAACAACGTTGCCAATCAAAGAGGGTCGTTGTATGGCAAACTCCCGGGTTGGGGGTTAGCGCCGAGAGCGGATACGTCTTCCGCTTTCGCCGGCAGTGTTGCTGCCTGCAAGTTAGTTGTTCGAGCGTGCGGAAACTCTTCGCCGTCTGCCAATCGCTTTCATGCGACCAACAAATGCTATAACAATAGTAATCGGATGGGCAGCTTCGTAGAGCGAAACAGCTATTGTCTAGAACTTACGGGTTGGTCCGCACAACACCGACTAGCAAAGCCTAACCTAACTCAATCCTCATGGCAACGCTGTAAGATTAGGCGTAACGGACACACTTCGCAAGAAGAATGCCACAAGGAGTTACAGGTCTGGTGGTCTTTCGTGGTACCAGTAGCTAATCCCTGGTTAGTTTATACCTACTGGTCGCGCAAACGATACTTTCAGATGAAGACACGGCGTATCCTGAACTGAGCAGCCGCTAATCTCAGTGGTTATAATGAAGGCATCAGGTGTAATAGAAAGCAACGGCCGGAAAACAGTGGTCATCACACAATAGAAACAGCAGTAGTAGCAGCAACAAAAACAGTACGAGCAACAACAACTATGATGCCTGTCATCACATATGTTGCTCTGACGGCGGTGAGAGAAGCGCCAAGAATTCTTGCGCCATTAGTGTGAATAAAATTCTAAATTTTAGCGGTGTCCCTTTAGTTCGCAGACAGATCTACTCCTCTAAGTGAATTAAGATCTATCTCATCGATTCAAAAGTTTAAATAAAAATGGTGTTTAAACGTTATGGGCGTTTATACGTGGCGTAAAGCTATGAAAACACGCTTCGTTTTTACTTTCACGATTAACTTAGTAGCGACGAACATATGCATATAAAAAAAATATATATATATATATAAATATATATATATATATATATATATATATATATATATATAATATATATATATATATACATACTATATATATAAATATATATATATATATATATATATATACATACTATATATATAAATATATATATATATATATATACATACTATATATAGCATGCTTGAGGAAGCATGGAGACCTGCGTCACAATTCAGTAGACGCAACTCTCGCGCTCTGAATCGACAAGCGAGCCTCCAGACAAAACAGGCTCAGGAACAGCCGCCTCTACCAGTAACAAAACCTGAGGAAGCAACACTCCCAGACGAAGCTATGGACACCCAGAGCGAGCCTAGATCTGCCTCCCTTAAGAGAAAAGCTAGCTACACTCCTGAATCAGATAAGAAAACCCGCGCGCCTACTAGTCCTTAGCAAGAAGAGCCTTCTTCGCCTAGCTATGTAAACGAAAAAGACCTACAGTTCCTACTGACGTCAGTGGCCGACATAGAAAAACTAGTCAGCAAACACCGAACTACGCACCTGCAGATCTCTAAAGCAGTGCGAACTATGGGCCTAAATATACGTGAAATCTGCCGTAGAGCGCTTGACGTAATTTTCACTCCCGCCAGAACAAAGGGACAGTCCGTCGAAACAAATACCGACCCACTCCTAGAGCTTGCACCTCTCCCGCCGCCAGAGGAATTTATAGCTGCAGAGATACAAGGCCTTCTCGTTAAAGAAGAACTAACCGACGAACAATATGCAGACCTCATGCAAAGGGAGTGGCCGGCGCGCACTTATACTACCACCAGCCTCAGTAAAGCAAGTATTTTAGCTGACAAGGCCCCAGCAAGAGTCTTACTGCTTTTACAAAAGTCCGACAAAGACGAGCTCCTTATAAACCGATTATCGCCACAGTTCCCTGGACTGCAGGATGCATTGCCGCACCTTAAGGAAGGGAAGACTATTTTCCTGCAAAATCGGGACATCCTAACAATCGAGGAAGTTGAAAACACTCCAGCTCCAACACGAGCACTCTACGCACGGATGATCCCGCATGCTAAAGAAAACGAAAACGATTTTCCTTTGCAAGTCCTAAGAGAGGCAGCAACCAGTCTCTGCGGCTTCCTTAGGACTAGAGACATCCAGGCAGCGGCAGTGGCCATCCCGGCAACAGCCGATATTACTCTGTTGAGAGAAGTATTAGAGCAAGCCCTCGCGAAACATCCAGGAATGACCGTGGAAATCCGAGTTAAAGGCTCCCCTATATATATATATATATAGTATATATATCATATTTGATTTTACGGTTACAGGGAATCCCGATGCCACCGGCAGATTTCTTCAGCACATAAAGGAGAAGGCGTCTTTGGAAGCGACAGCCCAAGCGGTCTCACAGACCAAGGCTATGATAATCCGGGACCTAGATGAGTCCATCGAGCCGAAAGACATCCTCAAAGCGCTTACCAAGAACGTAGCACCGGAAATGGCTTTTACCTGAAGCCCGCTAAAGAAAACCCGGGCGGGCGACTTCTCGTGCATTGTTAAAATGCCACCAGAGGAAGCCCAAAGATTGCTACGTCAAAGACATATACACCTTGGTTGGACTCGGTGCCGCATAGACGAAATGGTCTCGGTACCGCAGTGCTCACTGTGCCTGAGCTTAAACCACACGGCCAGGGACTGTACCGCAGCCCGACCAACCCAACCTCGCTGCTTCAAATGCGGAGGACAAGGACGCGTCGCAGAGAGCTGCACGGCCAATAGTAGGTGCTACGTATGCAACGTAGATGGACACTACGCCACTACAACGCAATGCCCAGCATATAGACAACGGGCTACAAACCTCCGAGTAAGCCACAATCAAACGACCAGCAAAATTAAAATACTGCAAATAAACCTCCGTAGAGCCCCCAGAGCATACGATCTGGCGTCCCAATTCGCAACCGAAAACGACATAGAAATCCTGCTGCTCTCCGAGACCCCTACCACACAGCTTTCTCAACCTGGGCCCACGCTGGTAACAAATCCGCTTCGATCAAGGTATTTCCTACAAGATACTCGCCCACGTCAGTGGGACAGGGGACCCACTTCTCCTTTATTACCACTTACGACTTCGCGATCTACTCAGTCTATATCTCTCCAAACTCCACCCTACAGGAATACGAGGACTTCCTTGAAGAACTGGACCTCAGCATGAGCGCTCGCGGTCACCGAAAGGCGATTGTGGGAGGGGACTTCAATGCGGCCCACAGTCTGTGGGGAAGCAGGTCCTCATCAAGGAAGGGAGAGATCCTGCTAGAATGGGTAACCCGGGCGGAACTACAACTCATGAACACCCAGGGATACACCTTTGATAATGGCAGGCACAAATCAACATTAGACCTGACATTTGCATCAGAGGGACTATCGCACCGAGTAACCGACTGGAGGATTCACGAGGAAGCAGAAACTCTATCCGACCATCTCTACGTAACCTTCTCTGTCAATCTAACTTCTTCCCAGCTTAATCGTCCTACAAAACCACAACGCTTTCCCAGGCTAAATTATACCCGCCTGCAGAAAGCATTAAGAAGAAAAGTACATAACCTCACTGAATGCTCGGCAGCAGAAATCTCTGTACTACTAGAGGAAGGCAGCCTGCCGAGAGTCCAGCTCCCGTCCACACCCTAAGATAGCCAATCGTCCACCGTGCTACTGGTGGAATAATCGGATTGCCGAAAAGCAAAGGGCCTGCCACCGCATACGGCGAGTATGCACGCGCCGCAGAGCAAGGCACCGACGAGAACTCTTCTACCTATGGGAAAAGTACAAAGAAGCACGAAGAGCCTTACATAAAGCCATTAAGGTTAGTAAAAAAGACCACTGGATCTCTCTGGGTGAGGAGGTCGAGGAAAACCCTTGGGGCAAAGGATACATGATTGTGCGAAAAAAAATGCGCCACACACAGCCGCCTTTACCTGTAGAAGTGGCGCGACCGATTGTAAATGCGCTCTTTCCACAAAGACCATTGCCGGAGTCGGTACTCTTTGAAGAAACCTCAGATCTTTCCTTCGAGCCAATCTCAATTCAAAAGATCAAAATAGTGGCTAAACGCCTACGACCAGAGAAAGCGCCGGGCCCAGATGCTGTCCCCTCTCAAGCAGTACGCGTACTCCTAAAGAACCATCCAAAGGTATTCAAACGCATGATGGACATAATTCTCACCAGCGGAGAATACCCAAAGCCTTGGAAAACGGCACGCCTAACCCTTATCCCGAAACCCGGGAAGCCACAAGGAAACCTCTCAGCATACCGCCCTATAAGCATGCTCTCCTGCCTATCCAAGGCAGCTGAGCATATTATCAACGGGCGACTAGTTACAGAGTTAAAAGACAAGAAGGCGCTGTCAGAAAACCAGCATGGTTTCTGCGCCGGGCACTCCACACTCGGCTATCAGCAAAGTTCTAAACATAGCTGAAACACAAAGAAATTCACCTATCGCAAACCGGGCGCACTGCCTGGCCGTCCTTATTGATGTCAAAAACGCGTTGAGTACGCTCTCGTGGGACGCCATAAACCAAGCACTTGGAAATAGAGGCGTGTCTCCCTATCTACGACGTATCCTAGCGTCGTATCTAAAGAACCGAGCATCTAGATACGATGGAGTGGACTACGCCGTCACTGTCGGGGTTCCCCAAGGATCTGTACTGGGACCAACCCTGTGGAACATAACCTATGATGGAGTACTAAGACTGCCGCATCCCCCGGGAGTTTTTTCTATCGCCTACGCAGACGATCTGGCACTGATCGTTACCGCCAGTGACGAGGATTTGCTCGAAGGTACAGCCAACGGGGCCTTGGCGGATATCCGACAACACCTCCGCACGCTTGGCCTCGAACTGGCTTCACAAAAAACGGAAGCAATCCTTCTAAACGGTCTGAAGCGTTCTCCACGCAACCTAAATTTACACCTAGAAGGCCATCCAATAACACCCACGCCCGTGGTCAAGTACCTGGGCGTGGTGCCTGTTTTCAGCAGTACCTACACCGCATCGGTAAAACTGACTCCCCTGTATGCCGCATGTGCAACTCGGGGGAGCCGGATGATGTAAGGCACTGCTATGAGTGGTGCTCCTTCTTCGACACTGAGCGAGAGCTATTGTCCCAAAACCTAGGACTGCAGCACCCCCTGACATGTCAGGCCCTTGTAGAGGCGCTCCTCAAAGATCACAAATCCTGGATTCTAGTAAGAAGATTCGCACAAGGTATCTCTGAGGCGAAAATAACCGCCGCACAAAGCCGAGCAGCCTAAATGGCAAGAAGAGTGGCCAGGCGAAGTAATCTCGAGAAGACAGTACTGCGGCCACCCCCCGTCAAGGGGCAAAGAAGACGACTGGATTTTAGTGGGTGCAAGTCCCACACTACCGAGGCTTTAACAACGTCGCCCGGTGTGCATAACGCATTTTACCAGTTACCTCTATAAAAAAAAAATACTATATATAGCCGAGAGTGAATGCTGTGAACTACCGGCCAGTTTCACAATGCTCGATGATACCATGCTGCATTTTTGGGAAAGTTTTAGTTAACTATTTAAATAAGTTTTTAATTTTAAAGTGCTTACTCGACCCTGCGCAGCATGTCTTTACCACCGACCGTTCGACATGTACACAGCTTTTGGAGATGACCCAGGACTGGGCTATGGTTATAAATGCTCGAAGAACGTTTCACTGCGTTTATTTTGACCAAAGGAGCGCATTTGCGCCTCTAATTGCAACATCTAGGCATTCACCTGATGTCAAATATCTTGAATATGCAGATAACTTAAAACTTTATTATCCTGTTTGCTCTAGTGGCACCCATGCTGTTCTGCGGTCAGCCGTAGACAAAATTGCTCGATGATGTTCTGAAAATAGCATGATTATCTCACCCTCAAAATACTTGCATGCATTACAAACATGATGCACTTGATTTTAACTATAAAATTAACGACTAAATTTTATCGACTCCTTCTTATACACGGTGCCTAGGCATATATATCAAGGCTTATCTTCATTTTAGCCTTCACAATACAAGGTTGTGCGGTCATCATTGCGCGTCATAAATACCATCTTCTGCTGTTTCATTTTAACGACACCTCATGTGTAGGTTTGCTTTTTGCTCTTCCCAAACTCACATATTGTGTTTCTGTCTGGGAGCCTTATTTGTCTAAATACAGAAAGTTAGTGGAACGCGTTTAAGACAAGTTTCTGAGACGCCTATAGATCAGGTGCCCCTAAAGCGTGTTAGTTGACGTTGTTTCCAGTATTGACTCAGTTTTTATGCAAGGCAACATATGTGCTCTACGTCGATTACGCAAATCTGAATTGCTAGGACACTTTTTTGATGTACGCTCCAATAACCTAAGGAGTCAACGATCAATCACTACAAAAGTCGTGGCCTGCGGTGAGTTCGTCAAATAGCACTCGCCTATTTGGCGATTAGTGACGTTTTTCGGTCAGATCTGTGCATATATTGATAACAGTGCATGTGTGACCATGATGATTGTACCACACATCCTTTTATGTGACAAGAAAAGTGATTTTATGTTATAATATATGAAGGAAGCATATATATATATATATATATATATCATACCTTTGTATATTGTATATATCTATACATATGCTAACATAAAAAAAGTTATATAACTAGATCAATCAAATAAAGATATATATATGTCTATATTCTATATTTTATACAATTCTTGTAACTGAATTTTTGAGCTTCAGACGCCGAGCCAAATTGTTGTACTTAGATATTATCGACACTGAATGTGTGAATAAATGGAATTTGTGATATAAATATATATATATATATATATATATATATATATATATATATATATATATATATATATATATATATATATATATATTATAGATATATATATATATATATATATATATATATATATATATATATATATATATATATATATATATATATATATATATATATATTAAAAACGACGAAAATATTCTATGCAGGACTGCTAGATCATCACGGGACGTGCTCAGGCGACAAAACGAAATATGGCCTAAAGAACACGATGCCAACAACCTTCGCGTACCCTAGCGGCGTCTAGGCCCGTCGTCACTGCCGACAGTCTCATCGCCTCGATGAGACTTCATGCGCCTCTTCATTCGTTCGAACAAGTTCGGGTGCAGACGCCCGGAACAAAGTGGCTCAGTGGATCCTCTTGGCGAACCTCGGGAGGATTCACTCGACTACCCCTGCTACCGCTACAACTGCAGCAACAACAACAACAACTACTACTACTTTTACTACTACATCTACTACTACTACTATTACTTCTAATACTACTGCGACTATAAAGACAGCAAGGCAGCAAGACTTTTCGTGCATCGGACGCGGCGTGGCGCGGCACCCGAGGCGTTGCAGATGCTGGCGATATTCTCAGGGGGGGGGGGGGGTGGCGTGGGCTATTCCGGCGGGGGCAGCCAACCAGCCAGCCTCAAACGCGAAACTTGGCCTAGACGCTGCACTGCTGGCCCCAAGTATCAGTAGCGGCCAGCGGATCAATCAGTGTGCCGGTTATTCGGCGGAGCCCACCAATCGCCACTCTCTGCGCAGACCGCTTCCGCCACGCTATGCGTAGCTCTGCTTACCGAGCCAGAGGCGACTAGAGAGGCAAAAGATGAAAGTGTCAACAACTCGTGCCGTCCGTTGCCAGCCTTGCTACTTACTCCCTGATCGTAGCCTCGACAAGAGTTGGGCTCGGCCAGCTTATCTCCTGTGCCAAAGCAACAGGCATAGCAGCGCACAGGAAGGCGACGATAGATCTTCTTGTCCCTCTTTTGGATTTATATCGGATCCCTTTTTAGCAGCAATTCGTGCCCAGCTACCGGCGTCCACCTCCGCTCGCCGGTTCAGCAAAAAGGTGACGGATGTGTGGATCATGTGGATCATTCACTTACATATTGCGCCTACATATGGATATATATATATTTATATATATATGTACAT
>QVRM01003340.1:0-31237 GCA_003439945.1 Dermanyssus gallinae
TATATATATATCTATATATAAGGCGAGCACTGCCGAGTGTGCAAATTTATTGTAAATGATTATTAAATCATCACAATATTTTCTACATATATATATATATATATATATATATAGAGAGAGAGAGAGAGAGAGAGAGGGGGGGAGACTTAGCAATCTGCGCACAATACAATTTTGTGGATTTCATATACAGCTACATCCGTAATAGAATCGCACCTGTGTCTTCTTTAAGATCTCAAACTTGACAACGACCAATCTAATGTTGTAGTGCATCGTCAAGTACTTGAAAATGATCTGAACCTGATGTAATATAGCCATCACACGTTTGATAAGACTCCCAACCGGGTCCTTCGGATTGCTCTTCTTGTTTAATTCGTACATATGACGATCGACAAATACGGCCAACTCGATATATTTGAAATCGACTGTTTCACGCCGGCTCAGTCGTCGCCCGTGGATGGCCATGTTCTCGCGTTGGCTGGTATCACCGTGATCGCGGGGATGGACGGGTGGCGCCACGTTACGCATGTCGCCGAAAGGAGACAGCAGCTCTGTGGATACACATGATCAAGCAAAGCTCAGTGGCGCTACAATAGCTCGATTTGTCCTTCCAAATCAAGCCCCGCTAGATACAAACGTCAATAAAACAAGGGTCACCAGCATTGTGGTCAGCTGGCCGTAAATAACTATATACAATGTACGAGTGAATATGTAATGCCCTCTCGGAGTACCGTTGGCAAACATATTGGCTTAACGACAGTTCTTGAAGATATTTATTATAATTATTGGAGATACGGAGCAAGATGGCTTAGTGGCAAAGTCTTTGCCTTGCATTCG
Organism: Dermanyssus gallinae; assembly: GCA_003439945.1. NCBI lineage: Eukaryota > Metazoa > Arthropoda > Arachnida > Mesostigmata > Dermanyssidae > Dermanyssus > Dermanyssus gallinae. Next base: position 835 of record QVRM01003340.1, read on the forward strand.
AGAGGACTGGGTTCGAGACCCAGACCGGCCACTCTTAAATTGGTTTGCATGGTTTCCAATTTAGACAAGGTAAATGCCGGAGTGGATTAAAATTAGCCATAACATGAAAAAACCGTACACGGGCAATTGCCTTACGGAAAATCTTTAACAAAAACAATATTGCTCATTGACGGTAAATACGTGAGTTATAAATGCTCTTGCGTATAGAATACCTATAGAGGATATAATTCTAGCCCTTTAAATATGATAACTAGTACTATTATTAAATAAGATGGCATTCCAAAAGGAGTCAACCGGCTAGTAATACCGTTTAGTGTGGTCTGTCCGCTAAAGTGGCTGTCCCCACTGGCCGGAAATCGCGTAAAGATGTGTGGTCGATGCTTTCCGCCTTTCCGCTTCATCTTGTGTGGTTCAAGGTAGAACATGCCGCCGCCTGTGATCATAACTGCGTGCTGCGAGAACATGTATGCATCCAACACAGAACATACGTATGGCTTTAGTTTTCATAAACCCTGTAGGAGGAGGTAAGGAACCCTGTAGGAGTCCATCAGAGGTTAGGGAAACACGGTTGCAGGTAATTATATTACCATTGATATGGTGTTAACATAATTTCTGAAAAGTGGGATATGTTTTTTTCTGTGGATTTCGAGCGTACCAAACAAAATGCAAGTTATTGAACGAGAAAGTTCGAAAATCTGATAACATTTCTCATCACATATGTTGCAATCGTACTTTAGTAAAGTAATATGCGGTCAGTTATATCGGTATAACAAAAATTGCTAACACTAAAAGGCAATACTTTGTTAACAAGTTTAGCCACCCTATAAATAAGGTGCACTACAAACAAATCTTTATATACGTATGCATCAGGATAATGTGTGTTGAAACATTTATCAGAGCTGCATATCCCGAAACAGACTGAAGTTTAGGTAATATTGCCGCTAGCACGTCGGCGCCGCGTAGCAACTCTTCTAGACCGCTCTCAGGAACACTTCCGGTGCCAGGTGTTGTTGATGTGGAAGCATATGCCTACATCCTTATTGAGGTTCTTTAAGTTTCAGTGCGTCCCGGCACAGCCTTCTTCCTGCCGCGGTATCGCAAAAAATATCATGTGATAACATGGAGTTTTACCTACTAAGCAAAATATGAGTCGTGTTTTCAGACACGGTTAACGCAATCTCAAAAGAGCAGCACGGTGTTTAAAGTGGTCAATCTAAAGGACGGTACGTTGCATGAGCTCTGCTGCAAAGCCAGTCTTAGCCAAATATTAGCAGTACATACAGACGTCATTCATGTATTTCAAGTCTGCCTTCAACATCTAGAGAGTCCTAAGTAGGCTGGCATGGGTGGGGACCTACTCTTGCTAACAGCAATCCTGCAGAAGAACAAAATGGTATGTATCGATGATGTTATCACTTTTCTTGCAGACGTAAACATTTGACAACTGAGGCCGGCTTATTTTCTCAATTCTGTTAAATGACCAGAGATATTGTTGAGGTAACTGCGTATGCAGATGATCTCGTCATTTATGCCTTCAGCAGGTTTCAGGTTCAACAAGCTCGAACCAGATTTCACGTGACCGTGTTAGAGCTCAGTTAACGATGGACTTCGCAAACACGGTAGCGATGATGTTCCACTGTGCAGACTCGTCTCCGCCTAGAATACTCAATGTCTTGTGGGTTCTCTCTGTGTAAAGAAGCTTTCTTACATAGGGCTCCTCATTTCGCCTAATGCTCGCTGGTAAATACCTTATGTCGCCAAGAGGTGCCAGAGGGAGGACGTGGAAACGTTTTGTTTAAAAGTGAGGATGAAATTTATGAAAGTCGTTATTCTGCCTTTTCTTCTCCTACATAGTTGTGCGAAATCTAGGTTTGTGGGAGAACCAGTTAACGCATGAAGGAATCGATTATACTGGCGCATTCTGAGGAACACTTTACTAGCTTGCGTCGCGAAAAGCGAATACCCAGGTTGAGAAAAGTGATAAAAAGTCGATATGTTGTTATGTTTTACGTTTCCGCTTTTTCGTGAAAAATCGTAATTTTTTCCTTTACGACCAAAAATGTATGTCCAAAAGACCAGTCTCACGCAATAGCAATTTTAGTGCCCACCACTTTCGTACCAAAGTGATGGTGCTGCGTTACGTAGTTGTCAAGTCACTAAGCTTTTTCGATAGCTATATCGAAAGCGAAGGCATGCATATTTGAATAGGGCGTATGAGAGAGTTAGGTACATATTTTGAGCTTTGGTAGAACTCAGCAAGAGAATAATTTTTAAGGAGGGAGCGGAAACGTCATGGCAAATGTTTACGGTTCTGAACGTGAAAACTTGAACGTAAAACATAACAACTAAGACTGTCGAAAACGCTTAGTTACTTGACAACTACGTAACGCAGCACCATCACCTGTGTACAAAAATTGTGGGCATTAAATTTGCTATTGCGTGAGAGTGGTCTTTTGGACGTCCATTTTTGGTTCCGTTTTCCCTCCATAGGGAAAAATTATTTTCTTGCCGAGTTTTATCAAACCTCGAAAGAAGTACATTTTAATACGAATGACCCTGTATATATATATACAAAATAATGCTATACGAGAATATTGTCCGCTTTGCTTATGTCACCAATCTTCTATGCGTGCGTTTTTTACCGACCACTAATGTTGAGAGCAAGCCACTTTGTTAACTATTCTAAATCACCGCTCGTTTGTCTGTAATTTCTTCTCTCACAAAAAATGCTATGCTCATAGGCGTTTCAATTTTATGTTAACCTATAAGTAAGCATGTTATTTTCCTAGGATCGGAAGTCTTTCGACCTCCGTAATTGTTTGTGGTCATCTTTAGTTCAGTTGAAAGCCGTAAGATCTAGAGGCAGATCAAAAACGTCGGCCAGAATATTAGTACAAAACGGAATTTTTTCCCTAATACGCATAATTTGCCGATTGAGCAGCAAACATATACCTGCAACTACGCATTAACTAGCACTAAAACGACATTGAGGTGGCTGACTATTGGGAGAACGATTGGGTGTGGCGGACTACTCACAATCTCAGACGAGCTCATACAGGTATCAACGGACGCCGTTCCAGTGACGGGCGAGATAATGCGGCCAACGAATTGACAGCTCTGCACGTCGTGAAGGGGGTGTTTTTCTGTTCTTCCATCCTCGTGATGGACCAACACGTGCTCTAGACGCGAATGCAAAGCCGTATCCCTTTTCGGCTCCAGCTCGATATAGTACGTCACGTTGAGCAACGTCTGCACGACCATTACCCTGGCGAACCGGCCGTTCAGAGGTCCACCAATAAATTAGAACCGGCAGAAGTATCATTTATTGATTTATTATTTGCTAGAATTTAGTACACATGTCACCTTTTTATATCGCTTTATGGGGCAGCATATTTATTACCTATGCATCCATATCATCAATGTATCCTTCAATACCTATTGAGTATTTGCCTCCACTTTTTTCAGCGAGGTTTCGGGAATGCATGATGCACATGTGCCACTAGCAGCCTTTTTTTAACGCTCTGACAATCACATTTTAGACGCTCGCAGTTGCCTGTGGCACGATATCGTTTAAATGCATCTATCGTTATCGCACTTTTGAACTGGAGTTATATAGGCTTTTTCCAGCAGGGGTATGTAGGAGCATGGCAATGACAACCACGTCCAACAAATACAACCAGCACGGCCGGGGCTCAAACTTGCGATTGTTTTGCTAACCATGGTTGCCACGGCAACGCCCCGTTTTGAACAATGCATTAGCCGCCTAAGCCACCGCCGCTACAAGCCTGCGTGACTAGTGTGAGACTCGCAAACCCACTAAACCCGGATTCCTCCCCACCCCCCCAGGCTCGGTATTACTTTGGCATTACTTCGAAGCCGTGGGAAAGGCGTCTCTGCCGCTCTCCTTCAGCTCTATCCCTGACTATCATCCCGCATGTCTACCTACGATTTGATAGGAGGATGCTATTTTGTAATCCGTCCTGTGAGGGTGCGTCGAGCCCATGAGGGCCCGGCTGCTCCCCACAATCTCCTGCCTCCATTAAAACAACTTTTTTGTTGTAATATCGACCTGAGTATTTCTAACATTTGGACCTATGCTTGGGTCCCTGGCAGGTCTATATCTCTGCGCCCCCTCCCCAAAGCTGTGCATCCTTTCACAATATGTTCATTTTACTTATTTCCTAACCCACAAGCTTGACATTCTCTACTTTCCCTCTCCCTATGCTTAGCTCGTTGTATCCAACGTTTTTGCCTTAACACCTGCCAATAGCCCATTCGATCTTGAATATAGGTTTTTTTACTATTAATTTTTAAATTTTCTCTGATGCGCTCGCTTTTGCGTATTGCTGACTATTGTACCCAATCTCTCTAGCTGCAAACTCTGTTCTGGAAACCCACTTTTTTTAAATCCTTAGTGCAGTCTTCACCAGCGGCATCTGTTTAACATTTTATTTGTGACATTCTAGTACTAAATGGTAGATTACTTTGTACTCCCCTTCCATCCGCGAAAAATGTCCGCAGTACACACGTTTATTATAACTAGTTTTGTAAAGACAACAATGATACATGCTCATAGAGTAACAGCGGAGACTTCTATCGACATTTGGGCTCTCGGATTACTTTGAAACACGCCTACGTCAATAAGTTCCCTTATCTAGGACTAATCATGCCGTCAAATGGGGTAGGGTTCTCGGCGCATGTTATGGAGAGATGCAGGAAAGCCCTTATAGCGGCATCTTCCATCAGAAGCCCGCACCGCCTGTCCCTCGTCACAGCCATTCGCCTCTTCGACCTGAAGATCGCCCCCGTGGCTTCATATGGAATGGAGTTAATATGGGCGCACCTGACTCCCAGAAACCTCGACCAGCTGAATCAGATAAAAGCAGCTTTCCTGAAACGGACTCTGGGACTTCATACGTCAACGCGCAACCGCCTCGTCTTCTTATTAGCAGACTGTCCACTTTTTATAGAAGACCTAACGTGCCGTTATAACTTCCCGCAAACCACAGCCTTCATCGACTGCATTAGAAAATGGCAGGCGAAATTATCTGAGCTCGACCCGGAATTTTTCAGTACCGAAGCGATGAGAAATGCGGAGTGGAAGGGGCCAGAGCGTAGCAACAGGCACGTGATAACACGATTTGCAGTACACGGCTTTCATCACATTTTATGTCAACGTGCTGAATTCCATGAACCATGTGAGACTTGTGTATGCCGCCGCTGCGGTGAACACTGCCGAAGATACCATGCCGCAAAATGCAATCTTGTGCAATCTTTAAATGAATTAGCCCGTCATTGTGGGGCCTTGTAGCTTATATATTGTATATATATGTATGTATGCGTATGTATATGTTTATATATGTGTGTATATATGTGTATGTGTATGTATCCATACATATGCAGATCACCCGGTGATAGTCTTGACTCACTGTCCTTATAGTTGTTAAAGAGATGTATTTGTGATTATAATCGCTACTCAACCTGAGTGAATAAATATGAAATTTATTACTTTGAAACACAAAACTCTACATTTGGCACAGCTACACCGCGAAAACATTATACAGCCACTAGCAAGATACATGTCTTAACGAGTGAATTGGGAGAAATAACGGCGTTTGGGCACATTACACCACTCGAAACTAAGGCGGACACATCGAGTGCACCCAGCAACTAAGCCTCATACATAGTGAACTTTCCGTTGAGTGGGTAACTTCAAAGTGCAGTTTAGTATAGTGTTGAACAAATTTAGGATGACGTCCTGCGAGAGCTCGCCCCAAGCCCAAGATGTCGTGTTTTAAAGTAATCCGAGACCCCAAATGTCGATGGAAGTCCCCGCTGTGACTTTATGAGCATGTGTCACTGTAGTCTTTGCACGATTGGTTACAATAAATGCGTGATAAATAAAAAAAAAAAAAAAAAGTGATAACGAAACGGTAGCTACTGACAATAAGGAAGGCCGACAACTTGGGGTGAAACGCGCGAGACCGAGTAGCGAAACCCAAGCCTCAGTACAGGCTATTAACACCGAGGCAGCACCTCAAGAACTGCCAGAAGAAGAGGGTTTTAAGGAAGTTATGAATAAAAGCAGACGGCGCAATATTCGGAAAAAGGAAGAAGCGTTAGCAAAACTTAAGCAAAAGGTTGAATCAGGCGCACACAAGGTTTTCCGTGTAACCTTCAGCGCAGCTGAAGACGGCAGCTCATTGCCAGGAGGGAATGTATTAGGGATGTGCAAGGACCTACACCTAAAAGTGGCAGACGCTAACATCTCGGCACAGAATGGACAAATCTCGGCCACCGTCGATAAGCTTGAGGACGCACGTAAACTGATGTGCATCACCGAACTAGCTGGGCTGCGAGTCAAAGCAGCATCAAAAAATATTGACAACATCTGGGGTGCCATCAACCATGTTAGCCCAGACTTTCAGGAAGGAGAGATACTGCAGGAACTTAGCTCCGCCGGTGTCATAGAAGTTAAACGCATTTGCAGACGAGCAGGTCTCGGCCCACAACAGGCGGCCATCCCTACACGAAAGGTGCTGCTCAAGTTCAAGGGAGCCCCGCCGGCCACCGTGTATCTTGGATTTCAGACCCACGCAGTGACAGTCGAGCCACCACGTCCTTCAAGATGCTTCAAATGTCAGCGCTTAGGTCATCACGCATCCTCTTGCAGCGGTCAAGTAGCATGTGTGAACTGCGGCAGTAACCGACATCTAGTCAAGGACTGTAAAAGTGCTCCAAAATGCGCAAGCTGTGGAGGTGCACACAGATCAGCGTCTCCTTCATGTCCGATCTACGCCATTGCTTGGGAAAGGAGCAAGATTATTACCGGAGCACGAGTCCTTCGTCAGGTCCAGTCCGACTACCCGGCGGCCACTATTGTAGAAAAACCGGCGACTCGGACGAATCCGGCACCATGCGAGACAGATGAGAACCCTCCTCGTTCCTACGCCTCAGTGGTCCGTGAGATCGTTGCTCCTAGTTCGGATGAAACGTCCGATAAGACTATTACGCTTGCCCCACTTAAGGCCTTGAAACCCACACATCGCCGACGCAGAATGCGCGCGCGCCAGGCGGAATATCGTCGAGCTTCCGGCACTACCTGGGTGGACTTGTCGTCATCGAGGGCGCGTCCCACTCGCAAGGCAGACCCTCTGGCAGGGCTCACCAGCGCTGCAAAAATGCTAAGTGGCCTTGACCCTCAAGCCGCCAGCGCGCTTCGTAACCTTGCAAACCTTCTCGGACCAGTCATCAGGCTGTTATCAGCTTTTGAAGTGAAGAAATCTGTCGGGCCGAAACATAATGCCTCAAGACGCCTCCGAAAATAAAGCCGGTCCGAGCCACTCGGACAACCTCCCGCAGACGGACCATTTATCCAGCCTCGGGTCGAATACAGGGAACCTAAGCCCGGCTCCTCACTACAACAGGGTTACTTGCACGCATTGCCAAAGGAACTTTACAAGAAGAGGAATCAAACGGCACATGACGGCAGCACACTCGAACATTGAACACCCATTTTTACCCCCAGTCAGCAATCCGGTCGACAACACTGATGGTACCCACCTGCGCGAAAAACTCGCCGAGTACACAAAGACATACAAACGGCTCGACACCATCCCTAAAAGTGCCCGTCCTGCAGTTGCGATAGCGCTGGCCGACACACTTTCACTCGTACATCAAAACAATGACGCGCATAGCTGGGCCAACCTACTGGTTTTCGCGCATACAGTTCTCAGAGCGCCATCACGAAAACAGAACAATCTTAGTTGGACCACATACCTCAGAGACAGAATCGAGGAACATAGATCAGGTAGTGGGCCTTCACCCGAATTGGTCCCAAAGAAGCACTGGAACAAGCAACCTAACGAGGACAAAGCTGCCGCTAGACGAGCAACCAGGCTACTAGGCGAAGGCGACATTGGAGGCGCTGCGAGAGCTCTGCTTTCTGTGGGAAGTCCTGTTTGCGCAGCCGAAGCGTTCGTGGAAATGACTTCCAAACACCCTAATGAACCGGCCGACCTTGACTTGCCACCAAGACTATCAAATGCTGAGCCGCTAGTCACCAGTTCAGAAGAGATTCGCGAGGCCGTACGAACCTTTCCAGCAGGGTCTACCGCCGGTATGGACGGCCTGCGGCCGCGCCACCTCAGAGACCTCATTGCCACGACCAACACAAATATCGCCAGTCGTCTACTGCGTGACTTAGCAAAAGTGATTAACATTATCAGAAATGGCACAGTGCCTGAGGCCATCCGCCCTATTATTTTTGGTGGACGCCTCATCGCAATTAAAAAGCCGAGTGGGTCATTTCGTCCAATCGTCATTTCCTCAGTCTTTCGGAGGATTGCGGCAAAAATCACTGTCAAGCTAGGAACAAATATCGTGCGCGAAAAGCTTGGGGCCCACCAGCTTGGCTTCAATACGCCTAATGGCATCGAAGCAGTGGTCCACACAACAAGAGCTTTTATGTCTAGCGCACCCAACAATTTCGTCGCCGCCAAACTCGATTTTAAGAATGCTTTTAACCAGGTCCGTCGCGACCACATACTAAAAACTGTACAAACGGATTGGCCAGAGGCAGCCCCCTTAGTTGACCAAACCTACAGATCCAGTTCAGAGCTCTCATTCGGTGAAAGAACAATTTTCTCGCGCAGCGGCGTGCAGCAGGGCGACCCCCTTGGTCCGCCGCTATTCTGCCTAGCAATCAAAGAACTGGTCAATTCTATCCAGTCCCCCTTAAATCTCTGGTACCTAGACGATGGCACCATTGGGGGAGAAGCATCTGTGGTACAGGCAGATATCAAGAGAGTTCTTGACTTCGGTCAGAAGAGTGGTCTTGAGCTCAACCCCCAGAAGTGCGAAATTATTTACAAAGGCCACCCGAACATACCCGCCTTTGAGGCACTTCTTCCGGGGTGCAAACAAGTCGAGGCAGCAGATATGACGCTCTTAGGGTCCCCTGTGGGGTCGTCCGCCACTCACCCAGAACTCGCAGGTAAGATAAAGAGTCTTTGCTCTCGCCTATACCGGCTAAACCTGCTTAATCCCCATAGCGCATATCACCTATTAAAATCATCGTTGGGCTCATCGAGAATTATCCACTTCCTCCGCAGCACGGACGTCGGAGCAAATCAGGACCTGCTGAGGGAGTTAGACAATAGCCTTAGGACAAGCCTTAGCGACCTCCTCAATCTAAACTTGGCCGACAACAACTGGGCTCAGGCCACCCTTCCTCTTAGACTCGGAGGTTTGGGAATCCGCTCTGCAGCAGATCTGGCAGCCAGCTGTCACGTTGCTTCATTATACGCCTCAGAAGTTACAGTCCAGCAGATCAGTCCGGCCATAGCCCTGCAGGCTTTCCAGGATGCCAAAAAAGCTGCTGATACAAGATTCGAGAACCTAGCAGGCCTACTCCCAGAGGCAAACAAACACCTGCAGAGGTCCTATGACGATCTCATAGTATCCAAGAAATATCAGCGTTTACTGTCCGATGCACTGTCCACGGCAGACAAAGCCCGACTACAGGCGGTTGTCCAAAAAGGGGCTAGCAAATGGCTCCAAGCCATCCCTTCCTCAAACCTTGGCACTTTACTTGATCACGAAAGTTTTCGTCTGTGCATCGGCTTGAGGTTGGGAACAAGACTAACGGAGGAACACCGGTGTCTGTGCGGAGCACAAGTGGACATTTGGGGAACCCATGGGCTATCCTGCAACAGAAGCGAAGGACGTCAAAAGCGTCACAGCGAGATTAACGAGATTACCGCTCGGGCCTTAAGGTCAGCTCTACTGCCATGTATTCGAGAGCCAACCGGCCTTCTGAGAAGCGACGGAAAGAGGCCTGACGGTCTCACCCTTATCCCTTTTGAAAGGGGAAAGGCGCTTATTTGGGATGCTACAGTCACCGACACGCTCGCCCCCTCGAACATGGAGGCCAGCGCATCAGCCGCTGGCTCCGCAGCACGCAAGGCTGAACGTCTAAAGACCAACAAATACGCCCAGCTCACCGACGAGTTCATTTTTGTGCCACTAGTATTGGAGACACTAGGGGAACCTGGCCCTGAGGCATGGTCACTTTTACAGAAGATTGGCAAACGAATTGAACTCACGACGGGGGACAAAAGAGCTTTCGACTTTCTACTCCAGCGGCTATCTCTGGCGGTTCAGCGCGGCAATGCGGCAGCAATTATGGGTACAATGAGGGGCTGCCTCGAGGATAAGCTCGATTGGTAGCACCCCTCACAAGCCCAAGAGTAGTTATATATTCATATTCCACTGTAACTTCAAAATGAAATAAAACCAAATTGTATAAATGCGTGTAATATGGCAAAAGTTAAACGAAAAAAAATGCTGTATAATATATATATATATATATATATATATGTGTATATATATATATGTATATATATATATATATATATATATATATATAAATTACGATTATTTTGTATTTTAATACTAGTTTACTTATAAATAATATAGGTTATTATTACTAATATTTTAAACACGCTAATATATTTTACTATATTAACTAGTTTAGCTAGAAATGTATTTAAAGGTAATCGGCAAATGTGAGTTATAAATATAAGTGGAAAACTATATATATATATATATATATATATATATATATATATATATATATATATATATATATATATATGTAACCTTTTGCCAATGACAGTCGAGTTTGGTGCTGCAGTGTGGTCGACGAGCTCTGGCTTTGCGTGAGGAGAGCGAATGTTATACAAGCGAACCACAGCCATATCTTCAAGGGCATTCGAGGGTGATTTCCACCCAGATCCATAGTTGGCACGACACAGCACCTGTATGCCAGAATGTGTCATGAAAGCCCGCATCCCTTGTTAATTAAGTCTTATAATTAGAATCGCGAAGGGATAGTAATGTATCATCTCATATTATTGTTATAGGCATTTTAGATGCAAATTCACAGACGCAAAATCTCTTTCATAGAATAGATGATCTGTTATGACACACTGGGTTATTTCACAGATGCAAATTTTTCTTGCAGATCAGCTGCTCACGGCTGCTGTGTTGGCGTATTTTGTTGCGCTCTACAAAACAGTGGTTTTCCTGGAGGCTTTGCGGCGTTCATAAAGTGAATGTCATTGTGCCGTGACGAACAGTAGCAGCACTTAAACACAACAATGCAATCCGTGATGTGGTTGGTTGTTATGATGAATGTTCATGTGTGTGAATGACTTCACTCTTTAATTCCTCTGACTACCGCCGATAACATCTTCTAAATATAGTCCAGGTAAGGTCCTGTGTACGCTTTTTGTCATGACTGAAATTTAATATACTTCGGTATTTACCTTGTCTAAATTGGAAACCATGCAAACCAATTTAAGAGTGGCCGGTTTGGGTCTCGAACCCAGGCCTCCCGAATGCAAGGCAAAGGCTTTGCCACTAAGACATCTTGCTCGATACTTCTGCCCAGGGCCAGCCAGTCGCTGAATTGCTCGTCAAGACACCGCAGCCACATTGGTAACGGCAGGTCACCATACGGAAGGTCCGGTGTTTAAAACCCCGAATTTGATTTTTGCGATCGCTAACACCGTAACGGCCACAAGATGCCGATATAAATTTCATCCTTACTCCTAAACAAATCGTTTCCGCGTCTTCCCTCCATAGGGAAAACTTATTTTCTTGCCGAGTTCTATCAAACCTCGAAAGAAGTACATTTTGATACGAATGACCCTGTATATATAAATATATATATACACATCACAGCAGACACGGGCGATAGCCTTTTCTGCAAAATTACCTGAATAGTTATAATTGTTTAAATTTATGTAATAATGGAAATTTCAAGCTTAATAAAAAATTATTGAACTTAAATAAATTTGCTGCCCAAAAAAGGGCCCCGAAAAAAAAAAAAAATATATATATATATATATACAGCGTGTTTGTATTTGATTAGGCAAAACTCTAGGGTAGGGTTGAGGTCGGTGAGAAAATCAGTTTTGCCGATAGAAAGGAGAAGCGGAAATGCTTCGTATAGGAGGAAGATTACTTTTAAAGCATTTTTCGGAATTGCGATTTAAGGGGCGGTTGTCCCGACATACGTTTACAAACTCCACGATTATAAGAGAACGCATTCCTTAATTGATAAACCGAGCAACCGGCGTGCAAGAGAAATATCTATATTGTCAGATCTCTATAGCTCTATATTATACCTGGCCTTAGCTAAAGCAGAATCTACTGTTTACAAATTTATAATTTTACTTTTGCACGTTTGTTGGTATGGCGTGCACAACTAATGCGTTTAGACAATTCTTGAGTAAATCATTTTGGTACTAAATTGGTAGAGACTGGCGTCTGTGGTTGCAAAGTAATTTAGTATTATTGCGTAATATTTGCTTTGTTATGATTGTGTCAGTGAGGTGCAAGATGATACTTGTGTAACCCTGTACTTTCGGTTCAACATATGTTTACGAAACAGTAAGTGTTAGGCAACTGATTTTGTTAAAGAACGCATCTGTTAAAGTAACCAGCATTCGCCTAAATTTAACGCCTAAACCCATGATTTGCTAATATTTCACCGCCCTCTTAAAGACGAACCGTGAGTCCCAGGCAATGGTTTCTCAAGTATATATAAACATATTACGTGTCAGATGAGTTCGTGTGCCCGAGTTATCTGCCGTTCAGTTCTCTTCTTACCAGCGGTACCAGAGCCACAATGTGGATAATTTTAGTCCAGAACACAACCATGGCGCGTGTAGTTAGGTTGGTGCGACTGGTTTAGTTTCGTTAACTACACGCAGCTCTGACGGGCGGTGGCAATACTGGGCGGGCCGGGTGGCGACAACTTGTGCTCACAACGCAAGGATGTACACTCATAGAGATATAAACACGTTCACATTCAAAACATTTCACTATACACCGATAAGGGGATTTAAACCGTGATTTTTAGAGCAGGAAGTAAACGAAGTGCCTTTGTTTTTGACTTCATCCTCCTATGTTTAAATATGCGCTATTAACGTCAGCTAGTGGAATGGTCCTTTGACGCTGTGTTTCCAAGGGGTTTTAGAGGACCACAGAACCGGTTTTTTGAAGATATCCAGATCAATACGTGAATACTAATGCTGTATTTCATTTGGCGGTATTAACACGTTGTCATATGAACACTCTGTGGCGTTGCCGATGACAACAACGGCATCAATGCGCACAATGTCGGAGGTTGTCAAGGACCAACTAGTGGGGTCATTAGTAAGTTCCCTTCTACCACCATTACTAACACTAGGCCGTGACGGATGAGCTCAGTAGCAACGACGGTTGGCCCGACGCAACGGAGACACCCCCAAGCTGACACGTGGTCGGGTTGTCTATATCACATCACGTCGTGCCGGTAGTCGCCGTGCATCAGCGTGTCGGCACCAGCAATTTTCCAGCTGCCCAGCAAGTTGCTTTGTAACCACCGTGTCTGCCGAATCTCAAAGAAGCCGACTGCCGCTGGTATTGTCAATGAGGGAAACAGACACTATAGCATTTCACATAGGTATTGTCGTGGGCAGGTGGGCGGGCCACGGGCGGAAAGCCGCAGGGACAAGCGCAGATGACAGTCATAAGGACCACTGCATCAACTACAACAACAACTATAACAACGATAAAGACGCCGACGACAGCGACCTCTATGGAGATTACGACAACTTGTACCCGTTTATTGACTCAACTATCAACTGCGTATATTTTGCAAAACTAGGCACACGTATAGACACATCTACACACATATGTATAGACTCTCTCTGAACGTTCTTTCCTGCTCAGTCCGTCACAGAGCAGCAAATTCGCTTCCTTAATCTCCTCTCGTATGGAACCTCCGAGGGCCGCTGCACTTCATCTTGATTCCCCCAGAAGTGGCATTGCTTGTAATAAGACTCTCCAGCCCTCGGGTCACTTAAAGCTGTGTTAGGCCGATCAAATACACTGTATAGCAACCATCTCTAATCTAGAGGCCACTATTTTTTAGGACGCTTGAGAGATCCGGCCCTGAGGCGTGGATACCTCTCGGCAAAGATAATTGAAATGGCTTATCGGGCCCTCGACCACTTCTTTCAACGCTTTTTTTGGCTGCTTAGCAGGCTTATGCGACGACTATAATGGGCACGTTGTGGGCTTTAAGAATGGACTCGACTCCTTCCCAATCGCAGTGCAAAGTTACACACCATCAATTCAAAAAACGTTGTTTAAACAAAACTTCTATTCTTTTTTATAGGACACAGAAGCGATGCATCTAGCAAACCCTGCGGAAAAGATCAAAGGCACTAATAGGCGCTATGGAGTCAGTAAACCATATATGAATAACAAACGTACCCTAGGGGGTAACGAAACATCGCATTGTTAAAATATATTACGATCTCTAGCAACCGTAAAAGGAAAAATATTACTCACAGCTATCGATCAAAAGATGGCAGGTAGATATTGGAAAGTTGCATGCGGAAGTAGCCCAACCTAAAAAAGTTAGACAGCTTTCTCATTCCTAAACAAACATAAACAACCTTTCTCGCTACAACCGAGATTAGTAAACTCGCTAGAGCGCGTTAAAGTGAAGTCCAGTTTACTCGACTCAGCTTTTGTAAAGAGTCATTAATAAGTAAAAACGTACCGGCAACGACGGTAGAGGGGCACCGTGCCAATAGAATGGCTTGCCCTGGCCTCTTGGGGCAAAGTCGAGCAGCGGTGGAAAGCCCGAAAGGACGTCGCCAAGGGACAGGGACCCATATAGAAGCTTAGCTGGATAAGCAGACTACCGTTCTTGCGGCAGAAGACGGAAAAAAAAGACTGGAATCTAGTAGGTGGGGGCCCTTCATCCGACCAGTAGTAAAGATGCCTTAGCTAAATCTTAAGTGCTATAGGGCGGCTTGGTATGGTATGCTTAGTGAGACAATACGGAGAAACTGTTGTCTGAGACAAACATTGCAATCAGCAACCGAAAGAAAGAATAGGGATCTCACGCAGAGGCGGATTATGCTAAGTCATTGACATACTCTCCAAAGCATGCAGGGAAGCTTGTCCCTTACGTACCATGAGGGCCGCTACCCTGTCAACTAATTGGTAGAACGAACAAATTTTCTATATTTATATCTACATAGATCATAAAAAACTATGTATTAATAAGCCCGCAAGACTGCTCGTTTAGTGCTTATTGCGTCTCAACAAACGCATATGGCTGGCAAGGATTTCCCGGCCATCTGCATTTTTGTGTTCAAATGGCCGGCACGTGTCGTCATGGAGGCACATGTGGCTATTCTACAAACAAGAGGTCAACAGTGACACTTTTTTATGAGAGGATTCAGGAATGCATGTAAGCAGCATATATATATATATATATATATATATATGTTTCACGGAATTATCCTTAGGTACTATAATGTAGTATAATCTATATCGCAATTTACAATGTTAACATTCGGTGTATTCTGGTAGTACCTTTTTAATTAAATTGTACTTGCTTGTCCTTGTCTTTATAGCATTTTACCTAAAGGAAACAGGAAATCGTTGGCATCATCCTACCGAGGTATCGCAACGAAGAGCGCAATCTACAAACTTCTGTCGGCCATGCAAGCCTGTCGATTAATTTGTTTAGAGGTTAACAGAAAGCTGGCTAAGCTAAGAAGTATTATTTTACAGGCATTTTTGAAGACAAGTCATTCTAGATGCTGGGGCTAGTTAATATACAGCGGTAATACAGACGACTGGTGTTGCTCAGGGAGCACATCTTAGTCTCATGCATTTTCGGTGCTTGTAGGCGACCTGAAAAGTAGGCTTTATGTATGCAGATGATTTGGTGCTAAATTCTTGCTTGTAGCAATCTCTTGCGACCTTGCAGCATTATGTCGACCGGAACGAATTGGGAATAATTATAACTAAAGTAAGAAAAACGAAATTTTGACGTGAAGGAAAATGTGTTAAAACCGGCGAACTTTGGTTGGATTCGAGAACTATAGAATATGTCTCGCACCTGGGAGTCATGTTCTCGACTTGAGAGTCAAACTTCTAGAGTATAGAGTTCTCGTCTCGATGGACACACTTCTAGAGTTCTTGACGATAAAAGTACTGTAATATTGGAGAAGTGTCCGAGACCCTCATAAGCGACCAGTAAAGACTGCCAAAAGTCTCTTCAACTTGAAAATTGCACCCATCGCCTCTCACAAGATCGTGTGACATGGCTTTATCTACCGAAGATAAATGCTAGAGCGCTTGACCAAATCAAAATAATATTTCAGAAGGAGTAGTTTAGTTATATTTATCATCGTATTTATTTCACTCATATTGAGTATGCATATAACATGAACAATTATACATATTATACAATTATACACTCAGCTCCTCGCGGCATGTTATACGAGAGAGGCATTGCAGTGATCTCTTCGCAAGGGCCAGGCAGGCAGATGCATGAAACTTCGTACACGCCTGAGAGCACAGTCGACAGACGCACTCGGTGTACTCTTCGTGGAAGCTCGTATTCGAACAAACCAGGTGATGATAGCCATGAACTATGTATCTGGTATAGACGTGGCGATTGTCACACGCAAGACCAGACCAGAGGTGAAAGGCCCTGAAAACATCCAGGTCTCCGACCCCTCGTCGGACTTGTTCAACTTTATTTTCCCATTCCGAGATAAAGCTCTCGAATGGTACTGTACGCGGCGTCTTCAAGTTAGTCTTTTAGTTATGTTTATAATTTCTCAGAACTCTCAGAATTCTCACAGTCCCTGTACTAGCCTCAACAGATTAGCTTATTTAGTGGTGCCGTCTCCGCTATTTATAGAGGATTTATAGAAAGTGCACGTTTCACCAACAATGGTAGCCTCCAACGAACACATGTCTAAATTAGAGCATAAGATGGCATACATCGATCCGTTGTCAATTGAAGCCCAGGCAATGAAGCCTGGAGAAGCTGCAATTATGAGAATAGACAACTGATTGCACGATTTGCTGTACATTGCTTCCCCATCCAATCTGTTTTCGAGAGTGGTTCTGTGCAAACTCTGCGGGCCGCCGTGTGACTTATATCACCACCAACAATGCGATAGAGCAGCATCCGTCAGCCCGACTTTAGGAAGTGTGATGAATATTAATATATGTGAATGTGTGTGTAAAGCGGGAGCTACTAGGGTCAAAGGAAGACATCAGGTTGTGTTACTAACTTAATTGGCTTATTTCAATCGCCGATTCACCGGGCCGTCTTACGGGTTCTCTGTTGCGTTCAGACTTTGACAACTGTTCGCTGCCGTCCTGGTCTCCATCCACGATACCACCATGTCTATCACACCCATCTTTTCGGTTCGACGCCTCTTCATCACAGAGCTCGAGGTCACTGTTCAAGGTATCCGGGAACATGACGTCGGGACGGCCCTCGCCGTTGCGAGAATTCTGACCGCTTTCATCGCACTCGTTGATCCGACTGTTGCCTTCCTCCTCTACTAAGCTGACACTCTCATCTTCTTCATCGTCTTCTTCTCCCACCAACTTGTAGAGACGCAGCTGCGAGCAGTGCGCCGCTATGGTGTGCCCACTGTCGTTAAGTGAGCCAACGACTCGGTTAACGTAGTGCGGTATCACCTCCGTCACTACCAGCGGACCTCGGAATTTCGGCTGAAGCTTAGTTGGTTCACCGGTTACTACCGGCGACCTCCTCACAACAACCACATCACCCACAGCATATCTCACAACGTGCGGCTTCCTTTTCTTGTCATACTGTCGTTTATATTTCTCTTGAGCGCGGACGATAGCACTCCTGATCGTTGCTTGTACCTCTTCAGCAGGCCTCCATATCTTGTCTTGTTGAGCATCAATGACAACAGCCAAACTGTCCGATCGGGGCAAATAACCAGGCAACACTTCGAACGGCGATTTTCCCGTCGACTTTGCCGGTGCCCGATTCAACAGACTTTGCACCTCGTATGCCCAATCCGTTTTACCTTCCTTCACACAGCAAGATTGCAGCATTCTGGCAACCTTTTTATTCATTCTCTCGACTTGCCTATTACTCTGTGGATGCTAAGTTGAAATAAGTGTATGCCGAATGCACTTATCGGCGAGAAATTTCTCGGACAACGCTGAAGTAAATGCCGTTCCCCTATCTGTAACCACGACATCTGGTCGCCCGTAACGCCAGAACATCTTCTCCAGGAATGTCACTAGTGAGGGAGTGGATGTTGATTTGACCGCCTCCAATCACACAATTTTTGAGAACCCATCCACGCAGACGATTAGGTGTTTCATGCCGCGGGACACTGGCAGCATTCCAAGGTGATCCAGGAAAATCTAGTGAAATAATCGACGTTCGGGTACAACCGGGTTGCACAAACTTTCTCGGCGGCCAGAGAACTCCTTATTAATCATACAATCGACGCACATACGAACATGACACACGATGTACTACTCCCTCATGCCGCTGAACCAATATCTCTGCCGAATTATTTGCAGTGTTTTCTCTGCCCCAAAATGTTCTGCTTCGTTATGGTTTACTACACAGATGTATTTTCTCATAATACGGGGAACAACAGTCGCGTCATCCTCTCCTCTTTATGTTTTTCAATCACCCAATACAACGCATTGTTCTTCAAAGCGTATCCTTGAATAATACTGTTTGCCTTAGCCGAGCGTTGTTGCTTCGTCTTCTTCAGAGCCTCTGTCACCACTGTGTGAACGCACTGTCTCCTGCTTACGCCATAGCAATTTCAGTTTCCAGCGAAATCGCTTTTGCCATCGTAAGCGTCTTTACCTGCTTTTTTTTACAGGGGCTAGGAACAAAAATGCATAACGCACACCCTTTGGTCTGGGTAGTGTGGGATTCTCAAACCCACTA
Source organism: Dermanyssus gallinae (assembly GCA_003439945.1). Lineage (NCBI taxonomy): Eukaryota > Metazoa > Arthropoda > Arachnida > Mesostigmata > Dermanyssidae > Dermanyssus > Dermanyssus gallinae. The sequence continues at coordinate 19,667 of QVRM01003340.1, forward strand.
AAAACCTGGTGACCCCCTAACCTACATGACCGGGATACTTGTGGTATTACTTCAGTGTCTTTACCTGCTGAACTGTTGGTCCTTTCACATCATCTTCATCACAACTCTTATTGGGTTCGCTTACTGGCTTCCTACTCACTGCATCGACATGACCCATTTTTACACCTGCACGATGTTTGATTACGAACTCGAACTCAGCTACCGTCTAGCCATCTCGCTAGATGCGCACTTGGCTTACTGGATTTGAGCGCTGCGACGGCGGTGCAGTCCGTCACAACAGTGAACAGTTGACCGTGCAGATAATATCGGAATCTCCTACTGCTGCTAATTGTTTCAGTTTTGTAGAATGATAATTACGTTCTGTCGCCGAGAGCTTTTGGCTAATCGCATATACCATCATCCACGCATCGTCAACCTGTTGCAGCAAAATCGCTTCGAAACCAACACAACTCGCATTCGTGTGCAACTGAGTCTTTTGCTCTCGTTCAAACTTTACCAGCACCGGGCCATTTCCAATCTAGATTTCAGCTCCCGGAACGCCTCGACGCATTCTTGGTTCCACTCAAGTACAAAACCATTTTTTTTTAACTACGCGCTGATCGGCGCTGCAATTGTTGCAAAGCCTTTTACAAAACGCCGAAAGAAACTTGCAAGTCCGAGGAATCGCCTTACTTCAGTAGCGCTCGTTGGTTCGGGAAAGTCAGCAATGGCTTGCAACTTCCTGCTGCCTGGCCTCACGCCTGCCTGAGACAACGTGAACCCAAGAAATTCGACCTGCGGAATCACGAATCGGTATTTCTCTAACCGAAATATCAACTTTTTTATAGCGCTTGTAGTATTCGCTCGATATGTCGCAGTCGTCCATCATATTGATCCGCCGCTGTTATCATGTCATCCATAAAGGGAAACGCTCTATTATCTCCAATATCGTCTTTAATCTCAGTCATTAGTTGTTGGAACGTGGCTGGAGCATTCACCAGGTCCTTCATCATTGCCGTTGGTTTGTATACTCCGTCTGCAGTCACGAACGCTGCCTTTGCCGCCGCTTTCGGTGCCATGGGTATTTGGAAATAACTCCGAGCGAGGTCAAACGTCGTATATAGGCGCCGGCCTCTAACTGCATCGAGAATATCGTCTATCAGTGGTATTGGGCAATTAACCCGTACTGTTTATCGATTCAATTTGCAAAAATCGATCACCATACGGGAGTCTCCGTTCTTTTTTTTCACCAATAACACAGGACTCGCATAGGGCCATGACGACGGCCGTATTGTTCCCGAGTCACACATCTGCTGTATGATTTCGCGAAATGCCTCTCGCTCTACGAACGACAGCCGATATGGCTTAGAGCTGACAGGCTTGCTGCCCGGTATTTCCACAATATCACCCTCGGCAAGAGGTGATTGTCCTAGAGTCTTCATTGATGTTGCGACCATCGTACGGTACCGATTCAACAGTGCACATAATTTTCTCCGTACACCTTCGGGAGCATGGACGCTCGCATCCATCATGAGATCATTAGCACGGATTCTGTCTCTTTTCACCTGCTGTACAACTGATAGTACTTTGTCAACATCAGCTGCACTTGCTTTCACCCGGTGGCAAATATCTTCTGTGTCCGATAAGACACAGCCTCGCTTCACTAGAGTTCTGTTCTTTAATCTTAGCTCGCTCTGACCGTAGTTGATAACGCACACGACCGCATTGCCCGCCTCAACATCGCACAGCATACCATATGGCACTCCCTTCTCTTCTATTAGGACAGGCCCTGTTACCGTTTCTTCTGGCTGGACCGCCACCAAACTTACGCTCCAAAGAGGAGGCACCACCTCCCCTGTGGTCCTTAATTTCACTTTCATTCCCGCCGGTTGGAACACTCAAGCGATTTCCGGGTAGGCATCAGCGCTCAGTATTATTGCTGTACCTTTGCGATACATCGTTACCACCAGGTGCTCCCGATCCAACAAATCCTTGCCAAGAAAAATCGCATGGCCACATAGAGCTTCACCTTCAAGTTCTGTCAACACGACATCATCAGCCGTAAGACCATCCACTGTGACTGGTGCCTTGCACTCACCAACAGGCGAACACGTTCCACCGATACCGCGGACCGGAACTAACTTACTGGGCATCACTTCGAGCTTAGTATGTTGTGCCGTTGTGTGCAATATCACCTTTATCCTCGCTTCTGTGTCCACTCGTGCATGCCACTTAATTTCGATTACTTTTATCAACCTCAAATTTTCTTCCGCTTCCTCAGCCTGAAGCGCTTCAATTTCCGACTTTAAATAATTCGCCACCGGCTGCAATCGGGGCCGCGCACAATCTCGACTAACGTGGCATGTTTCCCTGCACTGAAAACAGACAATGCGCGATGTAGTAGCATCCAAGGCATAGAGCGGTCGCCCTAACATGGCCTGTATGGTTATACTCGAAGCAAATTACCGAACGGTTTGTCGGCTTGAGCAAAGACCAGCGGCTTTCACCCAGATTTGCTGCTCCGGTCTGGACAACATCTGAGTGCAGCTTTGTTGCATATTCGATATCACGCAATAGGTGCGAAATATCATCGTGACATCTTCCCGACATCTCCAGTAGCATGAAACCATTTTCAGGTCGGAGACCCCGAAGAATTTGATATTTTATAACATCTTGTTTCAGTACGAGCTGAAGAGCTGTGGACTCCTTCCGCCGAGCATTCACAGGCTCTCCTCTCAACTGTACACATTCGGGCAACATTTGAAGAAGAATGCTATAATTGTTTAGATTCGCACACGCAAGAACAAATTTCTTTCTGAACTTGGCATATGTTGTAACGTCGACGCCGTGATTTCGATACTTTTGTCGAGTCGCGCCAGACATTTTTGCTAATAGCACCTACTTGATCTGGGCTTCATTCGAGCCCCCGACTTTCTGTGCGCACTCAAAACGTCTTAGCCATTCTTAACCTAGCAACGATCCTTTTCCTGAAAATTCTTTTAACTGTGCTGCTACATCGACTACCAGTACTGCTGTTACAGAGGACTCGGCCTCTACAGTAGCTGCTCCACGATTTCTCTGACTGTCAAGGCTCAATGCATCCTTCAGCCATTTCGCATGAGCTCTGCCATCTGTCCGTTTACTTGTGTTCTCTGTTCTCTTTCGTCGTCGCCTGACATCTTGCCGACTCCACCACACTCAACCGATCTCCTCTGATTGCTGTTACTTCCAATCACATCCTGCAGCCATCAAATTCGCCCTACAAGACGACACAATGCTACCAATTATATTTATACAATTATTCTATTCGTCACTCGGACATGTGTTTTCCCACTGCGCAATGATATGTAATTTGAACATCAATAATTAAAGCTAAGTCAAAGAAAATTACAGGTCGGCTAAAGGTACAGACGGCTATTAAACCACTACTGTGCACATAGCTAGAGTTGTATCCCGTTGTCAAAGGCGTAGTCTCAGATTTCGAGCTCGAACCTAATAAGCCTTTTTGATATCTGCTCTGGTGTACGACTGCAACAAAGTACCCTCTGCGGCCCTCAAGGTGGACATTGAACCGGGCCTTAAGCAAAATGTAGCCTAAGCGCCCAGTCAACCGCTTACCAACCGCACAGTCACAACGAGTAAAGATTTTAAGCCAATTGGCACATTGAGTTAGAGTTTATGCATTTGCACATACGGCAGTCTCTTAATAGGAACATCTAAGTGTCTATGAGGTCAACTAGCAACTCTACTAAACTCACCAGGGGAATTATGAGCCAGCACGACTCGATCGCTGTACAACTCTGCTCTCACATACACATCCCGATCTCCGTTCGTCTGCCGAGTCGGAAGAGACTAAGGTAGACTCGTATGCAATTTTTGGAAGCTACCCTTAACAGAATAATCACGGACAACTCGCCGGCCTCAAACGTATCACAAATTGAACGAAGATTACCATGATGTGAGTCTGAATAAGAAAAAGCTAGCTAAAGGTAACATTCGTCTTGCCGCTCCATCAAACACATTGGCATCCCGCGACTTCGACACCTCCTCAGGCATTCCTCATCTGCCGGGAAGGTCAGGGACTCTTTTAGCAGGCTACAGTCGGGAGGTACAAGAATGTTTCAACTTTTCTGATCTACGGAGCTGTTTGTTTATTTCCCTTTACAAAAAAAACCCGTTTGGACCGTTTGAGGCCACGTCATTTGTGTGTATACTTAACTAAACATTTTCAGCAAACGACTTCTAAACGAAGTGAATCTTCATGGGCCAAGTAGGAAATGAAACGATGTCTACATTATGTCTACCAATATTTTACAAATACTTCATCTTAGTTGCAATCTTAAAACTACCAGTACTTCACGGGGCTGTCGTCGTCGCCGTTATGAAGAACTATAGCTCTATTCAAATGATAGCCATGGCTATAAATAAAAGAAACATTCTTGCGGCAATACCACCTCATCGAGTCGGGATAGCAGCAACCGATGGCGCAGAGCTTAATGGTGTAGTGCATTCGCATGCGTCTTGCGACCGGAAGGGACGCATAAGTGCACGAGTTCGAGCCCCACATTTGTATTCATGGGGTCCGTCTTACGAAGCAATGCGAAACCCGTGGACGTTAAATGTTGGCTGAAAGTCGGCCCGAAAACGTTTAGATGGCGCAGAAGTTCGGGTTTTTGTGGAAACAGAAGGTTCAGCGAAGATACTGGTCGCATTGGCTGCCGCAATGCTCCTATTGCGGTGCATAATACTAAAATGAGAGAAGAAAAACATACTAAACCTTCTACCCGTGGTCTGTCAGAATTACAGTCTCAATCCAAACGTGGAGCATAAAATCAATACGAAGTTTAGAGACAGACGTCCAACAGGGTGACCCGTTAGGCCCGGCCCAATTAACCTTAGGTATGTCTGATCTAGTGTCTCGTTACAGACTCCATTAAACGTGTGGTACCTAGATGACGCCTCGTTAGGAAAGCTGGCCAATGTGGTTCCAGCCTACTCAATTTTAGTTGTACAAGTTAAGGCAGAATGTGTTTGGCGCCAAGTGCATCAAGATGCGAGGTCGTCGCTGTTGGTGGTTCACCCCACGATCAAGCGAAAACAGTTCGAATAGTGGCATATACACTTCTCGGTGTAATGTAGGCATCATAAAATGTATACGAAGTTCTAAACATCGATTACAGAGAAACGTTTTTATAGGATCTTTGCAAAGGAAGCCTTCCGATATTCTAGGTATATTTAAACCGGATAAAGTCGATTCAACGCAGCGCGCTTGTACTGCGACGAGATGAACTCTGCAGAACACGCGGTCTTAAAATGCGCCGCGTAGGCCGAGACGAAACGAAGGCAAAAAACGAAGCAGGGAAAAGAAAAATGATGAAAAACGTACGAGAATTGCTGCCCATGCACGACTCGACACGTAGAATCTGACGTGAGCGCAGCAGCGATGCGATCAGATATTAAGAGATAACCAAAACGAACGCCATCAGTGGCGTGTTTCGTCAAACGCGTTCCCTTTTCTCCTACAAACGCGTTCGTCAATCAGTGTGTGCTGGATAGAGTGGCGAAAGTTGTAAAAGTCTCAGTAGGCTCCCCAGATAGGCAGAACACAACAACGTGATCCAAAAAGCTCTGAGACCGATTAGTGCACCAGCCTCACCCGAACCAACAGACTTGGCAGCTACCGTCGAAACAGGGCTTGATGGAGTAACTATTCCACTCTGCTCATATGGGACATACTTAGCGCAGGAGATGACGGCCTCATGCACAGCTGTAACCCACTTGCAAGTTAGGATGTGTAGCGGAATATGCTGAAACCACAAGAAGGAATAAAAATTCTGACCTGGCTAAGCAACGCATTCTCGTAAACCTGAAACTCATCTACGCAGGGAAACTGACTTGTTTCACAAATTCTTAGCTAAACGCCTTTAATAGGTCGCCAGGAATCGACGGGATCACAGTTTTTGAGACAGATGCTGTTTTTGGCTTGCTAAGGAGGGGCGGAAGTGACTTCCATTGTGGGCGATGAGTTAGTGAACAACTAAAGTCAAAAAGACGTCTACGTCTTACAAGTGCACTAATTAAATACGACTGATGAGAATAATCCAAATAATTCGTTCCGCTGATGAGTACCCAGGATTAGGTTGCTATCGTGTGTTTACCGCTGTCTTAGCACAGCAAGATTTTTTTCATAAATCCACAATTTATATAAAACTGCTTAGCCGTGCAAAGATTTAATGTTGATAGAAATAGTACTAATATTAAATATCCTCACTGACAGAAAACAAATCGCCATAGACATCGTTTTAGAGAAGGGTGCAGCAGTGACGCATAAACAAGATGTCCAAACATTTAAAATGCAATTACAGAGGCTGTATACTTTCGAGTGTATTTGCAAGTACTGAGGAATAGAGCTATGTGTTTTGTTCAATTATGCGAAAAGTGAACTAGCTCTTTTTCATTCAATTGCTCTTCTTAGAGCCATAAGCCCATTTGCATGTTAAATGAAGTTACTCAAGGAAAATAAAGTATAACAAAAATAGCTTATATGCCTTTTTCCACTTTCAACTAAAGTTGACTAGAATAGTTAGCCCATGGTATTCTAGTTGTGTCGAGCCCGGTGGCGTGGTGCATTCGCCTGCGCCTCGCGACTAGAGGAGATACATAGGTGCGCGGGTTCGGCTAAGAGTCAGCCTAGAAAGTATGTTATTCTAGTTGTGTATGTATTCGTCGCTATGAAATGTAGACTAGCTTGCATTTGAGGCGTGCGATTTTTCATATTAGTGAAGCTTTTTGTGAGATATCGTGTATCTATATATTTCAACTTTTATGCATTATTCTGAAAGTGGTTCTGTTCCTAATTGTTATACTCGTGCAAATCATATATGCATATATCATGTATATAAATATATTCTGAATAGTACATATAGTGCGACAAGTAGTAACTTTGGAAAACAAACGTGTCACTGCGCCATTTAGAAAACTACTATTTAGGTAAGTTTCTTACGTCGTCGATGTTAGGTAACAACGCTGCAACAATTTAGGAACACGTATATGTATATTGATATGTATATGTATATGTATATATATATATATGCACACTTGGTGGGGTTATGCGTAAGATTTATTTCGTCTTGCCCACGTATAGCCGTCGTGACGTCTTTTGCTCGCCAGGTCGCCTTTCCTTGTAGGGGTCATCTGGCGGTGCGACACGCATATGATTCGGCAAATCCTTTCAGATTGACGATTCAGGTAAGCAAACTCATCACCACTCCGTTAGCCGATCTCTGATTCCCGTAATTAATAACTCCCGGCGGGAGTAACTATGACTCTCTTACCGGCGTGGTCTGCTGGCGCGCAACTTCCGCGTGTTGCGGGGACCTTCACGCGGCCCCATGTAAGTTAGTCAGACTCGGTGTAAGCTCCCAATAGTAACTTTACCGAGGTCACTTTTGTTGGCATGGGAAGCAGGGCATACGATATCGATTGAGTGGCGACGAATTCATATTGTTCGTCGCGTCGAAGTGTCAACGCTTGTCTACTCCACCTAACTCCACAGTTAGGTGGAGTAGACAAGCGTTGACAATTGGCACCAATCCACCGAGTAAGCGGCTTTGCGTGCGTAGTGGACAGAACCGAGCATAGACAGAATGCTTGATGCAATACAGAGGTAAGGAATGTGTCGTGGGGCAGGATGTCCGCTTCGAGATGGATGTTGGTGCGCGCGTAACCACTCTTGAGCGTGTGGTTATCCATTACATTTATGTATACTCGAATGGCTTTGTGCCGAATATTGGGTAAGTGGCCACTAAAGCCTAAGCCTTCGTTTTCTTGACAAACTTTGCCAATTTTGTTTTGAAGCTTTCCCAATGTACAGGTGGTATTACGTTTGACATTGTGGTTGTTCTCCATTCTGCTGGCTTTTGTGGTGTCCCATCTAGTGAGTTAGAGTTCCACGAATCTGTGAGCAATAAAGAATGTCGCTAAAGTTAGACTGCCCGGTAATACATGAGTGCATTAGGTTATACCTTATAGTAAATACGAGGGGATTGCGTGCCGTTTTCTTGTCCTTAATGTGCGCCATTGGCCTGATATTGCTAATCGACACTCGTGCTGCTCTCTTATGTCATCTGATGATGCTCTCGCATTGTGCTAACCGACAGAATTTTGGCTAACCATTGCACAAGTTAAAAGGAAGCGAGTAAATGAAATCCCTTACAGGTGTTTCCAAAACCGTAACGTAATCATCATACGACGAAACACAGTATCGAAGACAAAGAAGTCAACACAGAAAGCAAACATATCTGAATCTGCCGTTGTTATCGAGCTGTTGTGAACTATGTGCGTAGATGATCGTTTAAATGCGATGCTTTCATCAGGCATACATGTTGTTGTGGATAACGTTCGTTGTTAACGTTTCATGCAAGTGTATTAACACAATTACCCGTGTTTATAACGTGCAGGCGGTAGGCGCTGCCAAACCCAGAAGGCTGATCGCATTTTATTTTAACTACGAGGCTACAAATATCCGGTGGTAATGTCTGTTTACACCTAGTGGATGGAATTTACGGAAACGAAGTTTTAGCTAGAACGAAATGGTTTGCAAAAAAACATTTAACTGATATTGCAGATCGTAATTATGTCGTTACTTTTGATACTAATGGTTGTAGACTTGTGGCTGGTGTAGGAACCTAATTAAAAAAACGCTTATCTTTATACCAATAGACGGATCCTCTTATTCATCACAACACGGTACACAAACGGAGAACAGAACAAATTGAAAACAAAAAGAGGGCAATATAAAATAAATATGTACTTCAGTAAACAGATAGAAATGCATATATATACATATATACTTCGGGTTAAAAGTAATAATTTAAGACACGTCCTGTTCTTAAACCGGTGAAGCAGTGAACTGAAAAATAGTTTGGACACCTCGCCGGCCTACTCGCTTTTGTTTTATTGACAACGCAGCCAGTAATACTTTTCAGTGAGAAAATTTCTGACAACAACAATTTCTGAGAAAGGGATACCACGCCAGATAGAGAGAGTTGTCCGGATCTTTGCTTGGCTGTGATCAACGTTCTTTTTTTTGTAATAAACGTTCTGTAAGCCACCAACTGAAAACGAGGCGACCCACCGTTTGCAGACTCTATCAACGATATTAACTCATAGGCGGCTTCCCTCGGAGGAAGGGCGGGCTTGGACAGGGTTCGGGCTACAACTAATCAGTACGACAGCTTCCTTTTGAATAATAGTGTGTGAAACGGCCTCACTGGCGGTTCCAGTTTACCAAAAACCTCCGTAGTACTCTTCGAGTAGTTTGGTGCTGTAGGAGAAAACTGCATTACTTGAATGTTAGGCCCCAACAGGTCCGCTGTGCGTCCAGAACTGACCACAGCCCACAGACGAACACGATGCCGGTTTGTGTGAGATCACGCAAAGGAGACCATCGGCCAACGGCAGACCATTCTATTCTTCTCCTCTCTTCTGTGCCGTTCTATTAGTTTTTCTATTCTGGTGTCCCTTGACGAAAAGATCGGAACAGGGTGTACCGGCATGTACGTGGAAAGCGGTTAGGTGTAACCTTGCATTGAAGAGCGTATCAGTTAGGGTGGCGCCCAACCATGGTTTAGGGTGTTCTGAGATTACCGAACTGGTGGTTAATTGGCCAAATATTCGTTGAAGGGACCCACGTAGTTCTGACCCACGTAGTGCCGAACGCTCTATAGATCTGTATAGGTGTCTCATGACTTAATTGGTAATTGCCTTATTTTCGTGCACAACAATGCCAGGTAGATCGCACACCGATCTACTTGCTCCAGAGTACTTCGCAGAAGCTGGATGCACTAGCCTTATAAAGTGGCCAGGACGTTCCTCCGGTCTGGATCCTATCAAACTGTGTGGTTGCGGGATGAGCTGAAACGGCAAGCTAAAGCCAGAACTCTAGCTTCTAACACTACTGGCGTTCATGAACGCTACACACGAGGAAGGCAATAATCTCATTGAACTTTAATGATGAGCTAATTCAAGAAATGCGAACGTCCTATGGTGACCGTTAAAGACACGCGGAGGTACTTTACACTATGCATTCAAAATAATTTCACAGTTAAAATAAACAAGTCATTTATACATTTGTCGACGAAATTTGTTTTCATTGTGACATAGCTTTTTGTCGATATGTTGCCTAAATGTTATAAACAATAAAAAACACAACTTTAAATCAACGTTCTACGTGAACCTGTTTTAAGCTAGATCTGATTATCGTTTGAATAGTGTAGTCCGTTTTAATACGGCGTTGCTACTGGGAGTACATTTTAATCATATCTTGTCGACAAAAAAATCATTGTAAAAGAAGCAACATTCTATGCGAATGTGTTTCAAAGCAAATCTAATGGTATGGTGTAGTATTTTCTAATAGGGCTAATAACAGTCTCCAAGAGGGAGGTACCGAATATGCCTAAATTTCAATTGTTATTGGTCATTATCCTAATATATATATATATATATATATATATATATATTGGCAGGCGCATATTTATATGAATAACAGAAATAAGGAGGCAAAGCGGGCGTGCGCGCGAGAAAGAGAGCGAGAGGTGAGGGTAGCAGATAGACGCACAAGAATACCCGCAACGGCAACAATGCATTGGCGAGAATATAGCAGCAGCCACAAAGCAAACTGGCAAACAAAGATTAGAAGTACAGTTTTTTGAAAGGCTCAATTCAGGCCTGCACTGTGGTGGTGCGCCCGGACCCTTCTCCCGTCCCGTCGTTGCCGCGGCCAGCACCACACTGAACTTACCGTCAGACGGGTTTCCGAGTTGTTTGCGGTTTTCTGGGGACGCACTGGCCCACCTTGCACCATTTGCCAGTGGCGCACTCGGTTCCCTCGAGTGCCGCATGCGCCGTTCTCACCCATTGCCCTTCGATGCAATACAGTTGCGTGCAGATATCCTGCAATTGACAAGCGCGTAAATCGACAACAACTTCAGGGCGTTAGACAGGAGTGAGCACGTAAATGAGGTTAACAAATATATTATTATTACTATTGCATGTCAAACATAAAAAACAAAAAACAATGTTACAGTGCGTTTTATTAATAACATGTGCGATGACCATAACTTCATGTGTTTTTCCGTAAGGCTAATGCCCGTGTACGGTTTTGCACTGATACATCCAAGCATCAGCAGCAAGGAAGGAATATTGTGTGTAAACACACTTACTTTACTCCATAGCGCCTAAAATAAATGCCGCGTTGTCTCTGCAAACGGCCACGCTTGCCTCAAGAATTGACCCTCCTTCGGTTGCTCGTGACCTCCTGAATTCGCTTACTTACGGCTCGAAGACAGGAGCGCCAATTCTAAACACTGCTATCATGGGGAAATAATTGAGACTCAGCATGGTGCCTCACTGAAGGTATCTTGTCCCGCTGAGAACACGGCGCGGTCGCCTCGGGAAACAAGTCCCTCTGATCTTTCTGTTTGTTTGCTTTTGAGCTTACCTAGGTCATATTGGATAGAATGTTTGTCTAAAAGGACCGTTTCCAGCATGGTTTTGATAGTGTACCGTGCCTTACTAATTTTATGTTTTATT
>QVRM01003341.1:0-43420 GCA_003439945.1 Dermanyssus gallinae
TATCTATCAAATTTGTCATGGCTGGTAGTGGGAGTACTAACAGACTCATAATAGGAGACATGAACATAAACATTCTGGCAGACAACGTGTATGCGGGCAAATATCTGGATATAATGGCGACTCAAGGGTACGAGTAAAGTTTCAAAGGTATTACAAGAATAGAATCTGGTACAGCTATCGATCACATATTCCATAGTTTTACAAACATGAATGACCCCGATATAAAATGTATAGAAAGACCTGATCACGCTGCTCTGGCACTCTCAATCTCTGGAATAACCAGACCAAAAGTTAATAATATACCGACAAAAGTTATATATAGTCTCGAACAGGTTAGTGATATATCACGAACGACTAGCTGGTCTTTTTATTATAATATATCTGATCCAAATACTGCTGCAAAACATCTAACGGAATCAGTTCATAATATAATTAAATCATGCTCTAAGGAAATAGCTATACGACAGAGTAAGCATAGACCAAGGAAACCATGGATGTCTCCAGCCAGTGTACAAAGTATAGAGTACAGAAATAAGCTTTTCTTTAAGGTTCGTTATCTGGACCCTGACCACCCGGAGCGATTAAAGTTTAATAAATATAGAAACCAACTTAAACAGATGATCAGAAATTTGCGTGAAGAAGATCTTAAAGCTAAATTCTTAGCTTCAAAGAAGGATACGAAACGGGCTTTTAAGATATTGCTTTTTTTTTTTTTTGAGGAGGTTTAGGGTTTAAAATACATTTACGTACGACTGAGAGAAAGCATAACAGGAGTTGGTAAGCCCCCTAACATGCCAACGCTCAGACAGTGTGGGACTCAGCCACCTAACGGCAAGTCTTGGCGCTTGACAAGAGGCGAGCCGAAGGATTAAGGCAATACCCACTAAAACCCTACATATATAGACGGCAGTGCCTACATATATGTATCCTCCTCAAGATGACCCTCCGACCTGCGGGATCCTTAACGCAGAAGAGTAACTACACACAGGCGGCGGGGAAGTCTCGGAAATTTTAAATCTTTAGGTCCTGCTTGTCGAGTCGCGCCTTGGCACCAACTCTCGGACGCTTTCCATCATTTTCCTTCTTCCTGTCTCTTCCTTTGCTTTCATGATCCGTTGAATAGGCTTTGCAGCCGCGTCCCAGTTTTTGACCGACGTAAGCATGTACGTGACTAGCTCTCCCAGCGTGTTCTTTCTGGGCAGGCCGCGTCTGGTCTCGGTCCATGCGGCGCATCGCAATACTGTATGTTCCGGAGTGTCCACCTCGTCACAGTACAAGCATTGCGTTGTCTCAGCCTTCCCTATCCGATTTAAATACACCTGGAAATCGCCGTGACCCGTGAGGACTTGGGTCAGGTGGTATGTGAGACGGCCCCCGGGACGATTCATCCATTGGCGGATGTTCGGAATGAGGTTCCTCACGAGCGCCCCTGGTTGCCCGTTCGGGATGCTATCCCACTCCTTCTGCCACCGATCGAGTGTCACCTCGCGTTCTTGTACGAGCTCCCTATCTGGGTTAACCCACAGGCGCCGACGTTCGGCTGCCTTTAGGTCCCAGGGCACTGTCTCAGCCAGCACGAGCGAGGCCGCCGTGCTGATGGTGCGATACCCCCGAATGATACGTAGGGCTCCGATCCGCTGGACCTTTCTCAGGATCTTTTTAGTAGCGCCTGTGTCCATTGTAGGCGACATCCAAACGGGCGAGCCAAAAAGGATGATCGACTCAGATACGGACATCAGAAGTCTCCGGACGCTATCTCTCGAGCAGCACGTGTTGGGCAATAGACGGGCGATGTCATTAGCCGCCTTTTGCGCCTTCCCAGCCGCAATCCTTACATGAGGAGTTCCTCGCAATCCTTGGTCTAAGTGTATGCCTAGGTATCTTGCCGTGTCCTTTAGCTCAATTTTTACGCCTGACAGCATAAGCTTTAGAGGAGCACATTTCTTCTTCCCGATTAGTAGAATAGCTTCACTCTTCTGTGGTGCGAGTGTTAGACCGGCACCTCTCATCCACTTATCGACATCCGCCAGCGCAATGTTGGCGTATGTCTCCAGCTCTATCTTAGTTCTGGCCCTGATTGTCACAGCCAGATCATCCGCGTACGCAACCAATTCCACTCCCGGTGGAAGATGCTGGATGTTCAGGACGTCATCGTATGCCAGATTCCAGAGAAGAGGTCCAATGATTGAACCCTGCGGCACTCCGGCAGTCATCTCCACCTTGGTACGCCCGTTCTCTACCCGTCTATTGCTCAGGTAGTCGGAAACCAACCGCACCAGATATGGCGGGACATTCTTTCGCCGGAGCGTCTCGAGAACCACTTTCCATGGGATACTGTTAAACGCGTTTTTTACATCCAGCAACACCACTAGGAACAAATCCCTGGTTTTCCGAGTAGATTTCTTGATAAGTTCGGCCTTTGCCACCACTTTGTGGATGGCCGACAAAACAGACCTATGCTTTCGGAATCCGAACTGCATTGTTGACAAAAGTCCATTTTCCTCGGCAAAGGTCCTCAGCCGATCCTCCATAATGGCTTCTACACCCTTGGCTAAAGTGCCTAACAGGCAGATCGGGCGGTGTGTCCCGTTGCCTTTGGATAGTAGTACTACCTCGGCGGCCTTCCAGCTCTCTGGAAGCTTACCCGTACGAAAGATCTTTGTAATGATCTTCGCCACAAGCGACGAATACTCTCTGAAGAGGAATTTCACCGCTTCTGGCGGTATTCCATCCAAGCCAGGCGCCTTTCCAAGCTTAATCCTGTCTGCCGCAGCTAAAATTTCGCCCGTGGTGACCTCGGGGACGTCGCCATCCGGTAAAGTCTCAAATTCAGTTCGATCGAAATGCGGGTGCTGTGGAAAAAGAGTGTTAATCACCCGAAGCTTCTCGTTCTCCTCCAGATGCTCACGCTTTGCTCCACCTATCTTGCCCCTGACGATTTTGTATGGCTTGCCCCAAGGATCCGACTCTAGCTTCTCGACCAAATCGCGCGAACAGGCTTCCTTGCTTTTGCTAATCTCTCTTCGCAGGCAGCCCTTCGCCCTTTTGTACTCAATGCCCAGTTGGCGAGTTCGCTCGGAGTCCCCTTCACTTCTACGCGCGCGGGTGTAGATACGTCTGTACCGCATACACTCTGTACAAGCCGAGGCAATAGCGTTGTTCCACCAGAACACTGGCCTCGGTTTCATGCTAGGTCGAGCTGGAGGAGTAGATGCTTTTTGGCACGCCCTCTTCAGTAGACTGTATAAGTCGTCTGCTGTTTCCGGCATTCCGTCGCTCTCCAGCAATCCTTCCCACGATTCCTTAACCAGTTCATTACTTTTTATGCGCCACACATGTCGCCTGACTTGAGGTTGTGTCGCCTCCCTGCTGCTAGCTCCCTTCACCTTGAGCTCGATGCAGTAGTGATCGCTGAGGTTCTCTTCCTCGTTTAGCACTCGCCAACCAACAATCTTTTGCGCCTGCGATGCCTTGCAGATTGTAAGGTCAATCCAGGATTCTCTTCCCCTTAAGGAGCAGTACGTAGCTTCACCATTGTTCAAGGTCATGTTGTGTGCGGCAGTGACACAAAGAAGAAGAGGAGGTGGGGCAAGGAGGAGACTACCACTTCAATCGTCCTGAGAAAGACTGGGACAGCCTCGTATGCGGATGTCCTGGGGCTTCAGCACTAGCCGAGCTCAAGGGTTCCAAAGCTAAACAGCTTTCCATTGAAGATCTGCAAGATATCCCTGATGGATCACTTAAAGACAAACTAAACTATCTCAATGCACATCTAGCAGGGATTGGAACTAAAATTGCGGAATCCCCTGTGTCCAGTAGTAAAACACTTCTAACTGAACTTAAAGGACCAACAAACAAAATGATCCTCGAAACGCCATCCTCAACTAAAGTACTGCAAGCTATCCCACTTCTGAAAAACTCAGCAGCTGAGGGAACCGATAAGATTTCTACGAAACTAGTAAAAGAAAATGCAGATGTTCTGGCACCATTGCTAGAGCATCTTTACAAATTATGTCTACAAAGTGGAACTTTCCCCACAATATTTAAATCATCTTTAGTTACGCCGCTTCATAAAGGGGGTAAGATTTGCCTTGATAACATTAGGCCTATCTCTATTACCACTGTGTTTTGTAAAATTCTTGAAAAAATAATAAATTCTCAATTAGTTGATTTCATTGAAAAAAATGACATTCTCTCTCCGGGACAATTCGGATTTAGGGAAGGGCGAAGTACTGAAGACGCAATGATTGAAGTTCGAAACTTCATTGGGGCAATGATAGAGAAGAAAAAACAAGTTTGTCTGGTCTTTCTTGATTTACAAAAAGCTTTTGATTGTGTAGATTGGATAAGATTAGTAAATAAATTGAAGGCGTCGGGGCTATGCAAGACAAAATACGACATACTTGAAGACTACTTATCTGATAGGCAACAGCGTACAAAGTATAAAAAATGTTTGAGTAACCTGCTTTTGTTAATTACGGAGTACCTCAGGGTTCCGTTCTGGGACCAACACTGTTTAATATATAAATTAACGATATACACTCATTTTGTAATGATGTGAAAATTGTTCAGTTCGCGGATGATACATGCATTCTTATTGAGAGTGATACTAGAAATGAGCTAATAGAAAAGGTAACAAGTACTATGGCGAGGATTAATCTCTGGTTGCGAATCAACAATCTATGTCTTAATGTAAAGAAGACGAAAATTATGAAAACCAAGATGGGGTACCCTGCTGAACCACCACTCAACACTACCTGCCACTCATGTGCTTCTTTAGGTTGTTATGCTAATACGAAAGTCGAAAACCTGCCGTTAAACGGATGTAATGATACCAGGTTGTGCTTCGACTCTGTTGCAGGCTCGAGCTTAGTTCTTGAGGCAAACTGCAATTGTCCGATAATAGGTGAGGTACACGACTATAAATACCTTGGTCTGACGTTCCAGAATAACATCAAATGGGAAGTTCATATTAAAAATATGATAAACAAACTTAGGACAGGTGCTTTACTTTTGCATAAGTTACGACATATTGCCTCCCTTGAATTTAAGAAAATCGTGTATTATGTATATATTTTTTCACACCTAAAATATGCTGTTTTGTTATATGGTGCTTCATTTAAGTCAAATGTCGAACCAATAGTAACTCTCCAGAAAAGATGCATGTGAAATGTATTTGGATTGGCATATAGGACAACCACTGAGGACATATGGAGAAATAAAAATATATTACACTTTTATGGAATATACATATATAGCATTCTGACACACTATAGCAGGAACCGTACCCCGTTTGGAGCTACTTCTAATAATGCTTATCCTACCAGAAGTGCTGTAAACAATGTTGTAACACACCCATATACAAGACTTGTGACAAATTATTCAATGCTCAGTTATCGCCTGGTAAACATAAATGCCAGATTGCCTCATCTGTTTAGATGTGTACTAGAATTATCTACAAATGAATGCAAAACCAAACTTAAACAACAGATTTGCTTAATTTCGCCGGATGTATTAAAATCATGTGTATTTGGATGAGTCTTTCAACACACTAAAAACATAAATAAAAAAAATTACTTAACACCGTTATGCAATATGAAGGATGTTGACACACTCACAAGAGCGGGCAGACACGGGCCTTTCTGCATAGCCTTTTCTGCAAAATTACCTGAATAGTTATAATTGTTTGAATTTATGTAATAATGGAAATTTCAAGCTCAATAAAGTGTTATTGAACTTAAATAAATTTGCCGTCCAAAGAAGACGGTCCCATAAAAAAAATATATATATATGAGTTTTATTTATCTTTTGTTGTGGAATAACTTTTGAATCAGATACGCTTGCTGTGCAGCCCGCATGCTGCGGGCTTAGAAGTTACCTCTATTAAAAAAATACAGGAATGGGTCAATATAATTAAAGAAATATACGATAAGAGTTACATGTTTGCAAGGATCGAATCAAGAAAGGACTTTGGCAAGGATGCCCTTCCTCGGTGTCACGGTGTATGAATAGTATCTGGGTTTTAAAATAGTATACAGTAGAGATCATGGAATTCTATCTATCCGACCTTGTGTCATGTTGTTTGCAAACGACATGGTGATTTTAGCGGAAAGTGTTGACCAAATGCAAAAAATGTTAACCATATGCGGAGAAACGGCGTCTACAGATACTTAGAACGCTAGCATGGTAAACAGTCTTGACACAATACAGCGGGCAGTCGACTGGCATGCAAGATAATGTAGTCACTTTAGCGCAGTACAGTTTTTAAACAGGTGAGTGCGAGGTCTCCAGCTTCTGGACAAGGTAAGCTCAAGGAATATATCGTATGAAAACCGGCTGCAAAATATAACTGCATATATCGAAGATTAAAGCTGGACAGCCAAATTGCTCACAGCAAAACTGACTGAGAGAAGTATAATCAATTGAAAAATACAATTACCGTTTCTTGAACGCGAATTTAAGTGCAATACGATGGCCGTTAAAGAATACGAGGTGATGGCAACTAAGCAGATAACCAAGGATGTGAACAAGAAAGTTGACGAAATAGCCAAGGAAAGATGGAGTGCGGCTATGAAAGGAAAGACATCCTCGCAATTAGGCAATAGGCAACAAAATTAAAATACGCCTGAAAATATATTGTCTGTCGTTTTCGACGGGATACCAATTGTTTAACTGTTTTTCACGTAAACCAGGTTCAATTACATTAAAACATGTTGCAGTGTTGGTCCTTAGTCTTCTGATAGGCGTGAGATTATTGGCGCACACATTATACTTCAAAACCCACAGGAAACACTTTTTTTATACAGGAAGGAAAAATGCTTGTAGCTAAGCTGTGCACTAAAATAGTTAACTAATTACTTATATACCGGCGGTAGCTTGATGACCACAAAGGCCTCAGTATTTCCGTTGTACCCCGTGCCATCCCTCCCATCACCAGGTCATATAAATGCAACTAATATTCTTCACAAGTAGAGGGGGCCTCTAGTTTTAGCGTAGTTTTTCTTACAACTATCAACTCTGAACTTAGCTCGAATGCGTCAGAAATGTCGTTTGCTTGAACTAACCTTAGCACTTAGCATTATATATATATATATATATATATATATACATATATAGTATTAAAGAAAGAAGTCTGTAGTTTTATAATAACAAACATCGTTTATTAAAGGGTAATACATATATGCACGGTTTTGCTGAGCAGTAATTTTAAAGTTTGGCAACTTCGTTTATTTCGTTGGCAGTATACAAACAGTGATTTAAATTTATAGCAAAGCCTTAGAACGCTTGAACTTGATCGGCAAGACACGCGTTTGAACTTGATCGGCAAGACGAACGCCTGAACTTGATTGGCAAGTTGGCAAGACGAACGCTTGAACTTAATCGGCAAGGCGAATCCTTCTCGTTGATTATTTCGAGCAGCAACGCACGATTACACGCTTTGGCAGGCTGCAGTCGACTTCCATATCGGATAGACGCTGGGTGACTGTTTCCGGCGAAATTTGCTGGAATAAGACGACAATACATCTGCTGTCATACGTGACCTATTATGTTACGATTAACGAAAACGATAGTAGGGGTATTATTGTGTGTACTCAGGTTAGCTAACTGCATCAAGTACCTATACTTGCCTTTGTATACGGCATAAACTATCTTAATAGAATACCTAACAAATCATTGCAATTCTAATAGAACGTACCCTTTCCTCGAAAGCGTCGGGTTCATTACATTCACGTGCGTACAAGGCTTCATTCCATGTTCATGACGTCCCTGACATTAAAACAACAACAGGCGAACACAAAATATTGCTTAGTAAACAATGAACAGACATTGCTATGTCCAGTGGGCAAATTAAAAGTAGGGTAAAGGCAGCATACACACAGTAGTAGCGGACAGCTTATGTATAAAACTAATTTAAAGGAAGTTTACAGGAATATGCAATCGGGAAGAGGTGGAGTAGCATGGTTATACGATAATACAAGAGGCAGCGAACTGTTAACAAATGCGAGAGCAGGTACGTTTGCAGTGAAACTGCTGCAAGGAATTAGAAACAACGGTTTGTCTGATATGCGGCAATAGAGAGGAAATGGTATCATCTGGTTAGGGAGTGCAAACGATTGGGAGAGACTAGGCATCTAGAATTAGGGGATGGCGCTAGGATTACGCAAGTATGTAAGAAATGCAATCAGATAGAGCCTACGAAGCAACGGCTATCCACGTAACAAATAAGGTGAAAGACGACGGGGGTAGTATATTCGAATCGAGATAATATGCCGATCGGCTCCGCGGTCTTGCGGCCCTTATATAAAAGGTGTGAAATTGCGCCCCGATTTTGTGGAAGAACAAGAAATTGGCTGTTCCACCACGATAACGCCCCCGCTCACACATCGTGTGAGGCAACTTGATTGCTGCGAGGGGCATTTTGTTGTTGCGCCAAAAAACACAACATTGCTATGATGCCGCGCCCTCTAACGTATCCCCAGATCTGGGCGCCCCTGTACTCTTTCTTGTTCCCTAAACTGAAGAGGCCCATGAAAGGACGACGTTACGCTACGCTTGACGAGATAAAGACGGCATCGAAGGAGGAGCTGAACAAGATAAAAAAAAATGTTTTTTTGAAGTGCTTCGAAGATTGGAAAAACCGTTGGCACAAGTGTATAATATCTCATGGGGATTACTTTGAAGGGGACAAAATAGATATTCATGAATAAATGAATAATTTTTGAAAAAACACAAAAGTCGCGATACTTTATATATATATATATATATATATATATACCCAGATAATATATATCTTTCCAGCATAGTTAGCGTTCAAACGTCAAGGCGAGCGTTCTTGGAGGTTCCTGCCTTAGAGTGGTGTTTTGGTGTACAAGCATAGTTGCGCTTCACAACTGAACCAGGAAAACTATCTGAGAATTGTGTATCGAGATGGAAAACGGAACCGTTTCATTGAAAAGTGGTAGCTAGAGTGTTGGAAATAGGATTTCCGGCACTGTGTGGATATAGTGAAGTTTGAAGTGAACAATTGGAAGGCGAAAACGAAAACAAGAACAGGTATATAGTGTATATACAAGTGCTTTGGAACGCATTAGGACGGACGTGTAAAGCAAAGTACAAAGAGACGTGCAGTGTTGTAGTTGCATATATAAATAACACACGTGCACCATGTTTGGAAGGAACGGTGAAATGTCATCTGACGGTGATGATAGCTCCATGAATATATCCGGAGCTGTCAACACACGAAGTGGTGGTGCATCAACATACGTGCCATTGAGTAGAATATCAGTGTGCACGTGTGGAAATATGATGGACAGGAAAAGAACGGCAATGTGTGATCCGCCATTTGCTGGTTGCACGGGTTGTGCTACACATCGGCAGATGATTGCAGAGATGGCAAAAGTAAAAGCAGAAGAGGACAAGTGGTGCGGTATTGCGAACGCAATGCAAAACAAGTGGGAGACGTGCATGGCCCATGTGCACAAAAGACTTGAGAGAATTGAAGAAAGAGAAACCGCTTTGGAGGAGATGGAGGAGAGGATTGCCGCGGACAAGAAGGAGTTGATCGAACAAATTAGCAGAATTGAGGAAGAGGGAAGAGTAGGGGAACGTCAGCAGAGACAGCCTACAACTGCTGCTGCTGAAGAGAGCAGTATTGACGGCGAGAGGAGGGGGAGCTTAGAAGAAAGAGTTACAGCTGTAGAGGAAGTGATGGTGGACGTAACGGCTGGCTTGGACCAAGTAAAGACATGGATCCGGGAAAGAGAGGCGAGAGAGAAGGCGAGGCTAGCAGAAGAGGAGGTGGTAGATCTCGAGCTGAGTCGTAATGATGAGGACAAGAAGATTGACGACGTGGATAATCACAACACGGGCGAAGACGAAGAAGAAGTACGGCGAGGCGACTGCGACGATGATGTTGTTGTTGGTGCTGTGATAGAGGAAGCAACGCGCCAGCAAAATAAAGAGCAGCAGAAACAGCTGGAGACAGGGGATCAACCGGGAACGTTACCACAAGTCGGCAAAAGGGTAGTAATTGCTGGGGATTCAAATATATTAAGAGTAGAAGAACAATTGAAGAAGATGATTCCGAGAAGTACAACAGGGGGGGAACATCCAAGGCTATTGTAGAATTAATTGAGGACGATATGGATATGTTCGATAATGTAGAACAGAGGTTGGTATTTCATGGAGGGCTAATAGATGTGATGCAGGCGAATAGTGAGGTGGAAGCAGTTAGGGAGGTCAGTAAGCAAGTAGAAAAATTAATAGGTTTTTTATCCGTTATCAGTGGGTGAAATACCACCAATAGTATTTCACCTATACTAGGTGAAATAGTATTGAAGTAGTAGAACTCTTGTTGCATACCTTGCATATCTACAAGGCGTGTTTTTCTACGTGAGTATGGTGGTAAGATAACGCGTTGCGCAAGAAAGGCGTGAAACGAGATCTTAGACTCTACGGCACTGTGGTTTTTATATGTGCAGCAAAAGATTGGCACCCATAACAAAAGTTATCTAGACTCCACAGTACTGTGATGTTTATAAATGCAGGAAAAATACCACCCATGGAAGCCTATTTGCGCGCCCAAATTTTGCTTGTGGGACTACCTTGAAGGATTTGGTACGACTTCCCTGCCGATTGTGCATGCAATGTCAGTAAACATTCTATTGTGCATGTTCGATACGCCATATGAGTTAAGCGTTGATTATAGTTGACCATGCATGTGTGCATGAGTCGTCTTTTATTCCAGTTTTGAGCAGTTTAACATATAGAGCGCATCGACATGTATTTTTCTCTTCAAAAATTACAAATAGCTTTACATAACCATCTATGCTGAAGTAGTGTCCCTTCAGACAGATATCCTGGCGGTATCCATGAGAATTTAATTTGCACTGCAGTGAGCGTTCTGTTTGCGTAGCGGATTTCTACCGTTTTGGTCTGAAGACGGGCTCGTCGGTTTAATTCTTGTCAACGAAGTTTGTGACATCCTTCTATGTAGGCGTTGTATTACGTAATCGTCCCCTACAACTATAGTGGTACGGTGGTCGGGGTGTATCGCGGCAGAGTTAGAACTTGTTTTTGATACGGTTCCGTATGCGTGAAATGTAACCAATCATGTAAAAAATATTATCCAAAAAAATTGCTCAATGCGTGTAAATCGAGAAGTATTTGCAAAGTCTTAATGCTTGTCTTTATGCTCATTCGGCTTTTCGATCTGTGTCATTTTGTTTAAGCTGAATTAATTTAATGTCTACGGGACAGTGCTTGACTTAATTCGTTCTAGTGCATCTCTTTAGATACCGCGCGCAAAACCGGCCTGCGCACGATGGATTCTAAAGTCATCACGAATGAAGTGCAAGCCAGTATACGCAGTCCCTCAGTAGGCGCAGAGATCGCAGTTTCTTAACTTTTGACAGACTAACGCAAAAATCAACCGACTCACCGTTAAATTGTCGAGAGATAAGACTGATAGTGCGGGCCGAACCTTCTAGGTCTAGATGATTGACATAAAATTGTGATAATCTATTACATAACGGGATATGGGTGGAACTTGTGTGGCAGAGTACATCGGTAGGCCAAATTCAGCCTCCA
Organism: Dermanyssus gallinae; assembly: GCA_003439945.1. Classification (NCBI taxonomy): domain Eukaryota; kingdom Metazoa; phylum Arthropoda; class Arachnida; order Mesostigmata; family Dermanyssidae; genus Dermanyssus; species Dermanyssus gallinae. The sequence continues at coordinate 11,590 of QVRM01003341.1, forward strand.
CAATCCAGCCTCCGCATGACCCACCAGCAACCATTTCAGGATGTCGAACTCCCACACCGGGCTATTCTCCAGCAACAACAACTCACAGTTCGTTTAGTGTGCGTACTGATAAACTTCCGATCTCTCACAAAGGAAGATGCCTTGACTCTCCACACAATTACCTGTTTGATGAGGATTGATTGACGTCTGCACAGAGATGTAGCTTTCTGAAACCGCCGTTCAACAGGGGCTGAGTTGAGTCGAAGAGGTACTCACGAAGTTTTTCAAAGGGTTCCAAAGGAGGGGCGTCCCTCTTATCGTTGCTGCGATTTACCCTGTGCCGAAGTGGACCTATACATTTACACATCGGAAGTCGTAGCGGCCCAGTCTCAACATGTACAAAAAACAAAAGCAAATTCGTCTAATTGCTGCATATACAGGTCAATCTACCGCTCGAGTCGCAAGAAGCCAACTCTATCGAAAAATGGACAAGTTTGGCTCCGATAACTGTCACACACGCGAGCACGATCCTTGACGGAATCCCGCCGATCGTGTTCAAGAAACTAGAAGCCACTAAGGCGCCTTTTTTGTCGATGATTGGAAGATAGTAGAGTACCGGGCTGTCAACGAATAAACGCCCCGTGTCGCTAACGACGAATAGCTGGCAAACTTATCGAAAGCGTAATTGCGATAGCCGTATATGCGATTGCTAATGATCGATGCCTAATACTGGAAGCTCAGTTTTTCTATTGCAAAGGGTTAAGCCGACGCTACAGTTCCTGGAAACCAAATGGATTAGGCAAATATGTGCGACGACGTAACCTATTTCGATTTCCATCCGGTTTGAGTCAGTCACTCACCCTAAACTGCCTTCAAACTTACCACATTTCGAAACGGAGAATATATAAAAACTGACCTAAATGCGTTTTTCAAGGCAAACTTTCCGGGTTCGTGTTAAGGAACAGTATTCAACGACGGGTCGATTGCTATCCGGCTGTTCGCAAGGAACTACTGTTGTATATTCTATATATCTGACTCACTGAAATATACAACTCCACAAAAAGGTGAAGCCAAAGTATACGCAGATGATGTAAAACTTCACGGTCGATCCTACTGTAGAAGATAGATGCCATCTTTAGACGACGTTGGACAATTTCAAGACCTGGGTGTACGCCCCTGATTTGAATCTGTCCACATATGTGAAATTCTGCATTTCGCACATGAAAACGCAGGACGCCCCTACAGATATATACATATACAACGTCAAGGGGTCACGAGTTGAGAAAATTTCAAGTTCTAAAAGACCTTGGAGTCCTCAAGAGCAACAAGTCAAGGTACTCCAAACATATAATTGATATTATCACGAGAGCCGCGCAAATTGGATCTTCCAATTATTCGCTATTAGGCTCTTCTGACCAATACGTCCGACGATATATCACATATGCTTCCACTACTGAATTATGCAGCACCGGCGTGGCCTCCAGGTCATATTAAGGAAAAAGTTTGCCTGGAACGTAAATTCACGAAACGGGTTGCACTTCGCTGCCATGTTGACATGCTTAAGAAGCTATTGTAGATCAGAAAATACTGTTCGATGTGAGACAGAGGCCACGTCTATTCAGCAAAATGTTCGTGGAAAAGCAAACGACGGCACGTCAGGCCATCAACGTGGTTCCTGTGTTTATCGCATGCAAGCGCTGCATCAGCGGCATATACCCATGCAGGATCTCCAGGCATAACCGTGAGTCGATTAGGCTGGGGGACGCGAAGCACACTCTGTACAACATACAGTTTATAACTACACATGACATACATATATGCAAAATGTGTATTTACTCTCTATCCTAATAAGGCGTTTCAGCCTATATACATATAACTTTTTTTGCGTAGGGTATTCCAATTGTCTGAAGGACTAGCGCACTATTTCTGTAACCCGCTGTTAACCATGTCACATGACACCATAATAAAAGTATGTTTATATGTATTTATTTTATTACCACCCAGGCTGATTAAGTTTGCTTATGTTATATCAGAGTGTTTCGACACAACCACCAATCTGGCGTTTTGCCAGTTCTGCTATGGATCGAATCACCGGACATACTGCGGTGTGGTACCTACCACATTTTCTCCAGCATTGTTTGCATCGACATTCAACCTTCATCGATTCATGGAAACCCTCTGCGTTGCACAGAACATGATGAAATTTGTGGGCTGCAAAGGCCGTAGTTAGATGCCGATCTTTCATTCCGCTGGCCCTCCACCCGGTGCTTATCATTGCTCTTTCATATATATATATATATATATATATATATATATATATATATATATATATATATATATATGAAAGAGCAGAAAAAAAAAGTTCTAATACATATTTGTAAAAAAAAGATACTTGTACCTTTAAAGTGTTTTTGTTTCTATCAAAATTGCTTCTACATGCTGCAATGCACTTGTTGGTTGCGGAAAAATAGAAGTCAATTTTAGTTTTTATCAAATAATCCGGAATCAGTGACGATGTGTGCGACATTTTTGTGACGGAGGACCCAAGTTGTTTGCCCGGAGTTCAGGCCTTTTATGTTGGACGTTCTCGTGCAATCGTGTTAAAATTTTGCGGTAGTATTCCTTATTGACCGTAAAGTCACGTAAGATAATTCCTTCGTAGTAGGAGTTAAAAGAGCATTGGTGTTGGATCTGCTCTGTTTGAACTTAAAGCACTACTGGGAGGATTAGGCTTTGGCCTCTATGTCTTAACCTTATACCCATGACTCCTCTCCTGTAATAATTCTTTACAGCAATCCAGGTTCATCTGCTACCGCCTGAAGGTTGAGTTCGGACTTTTCCAACGGGTGTCCATTTACTGAAAATTCAACATTTTCGGGACGATCTTCGCTGAGTTTTCTGGCATATAAAATATCGGTCAAAACTGGCATAACTTATCCATAAGATATCTCCAGTTCCTTTGCTGTCCTCCTGATAGCAATTCGGTGATTATTGAGTAAGATATCACGAACTTTTTACCGTTTTCTTCTGTTACTGATGTCGATCTTCCCGAACGGAGGTCATCTTTGGTGTATTCACGTCCGTAGGAAAGAACACGGTACCAAATATATGTGGTATTTCGAGACACTGATTAATCGTCATAAGTTAGTAATATTTCAACCACCTTTGAACATTTGCTTTGCTTTTTGTTACAGAATACGGTGCGCGTTCGTTGCTCCTACATTTTTAGGCTCTTTAAAAATCGCCTCGTTTAATTCACCTCGTTGAACCAAACTCAAACAATAAACGCCGTCACCGATTGGCGCGAGATTTAGCCTGCAAATGACCCTTCTAAACAATAAAAACCGACATAATTTAGTAGTTTCGATCTAGTGGCAGAATTTAAAGCACTAGAAATTTCCGATTCGCCCTCGTAAATAGATCGATATATATTCACGATATCAAAGGTTAGAAAAGAGGGTATGCAACGGTGGCGACTTGGGCGATTAGCGCATTAGTAGCATATCACCAGTTAGCGCAAAGTTGTTAAAAATAGAGGCCATTCGGCAAATTTAATAAAGCCAGACCGCAGAGCGTCCAGCCGGGAACGAAGGTGATCATTGTCAATTCGCCAAAAACCGGTAAATTTCTGGCCGGCGCTCTCCTAGTAGTATTTTCGCTTTTCTAAATACATGAAAGCATTGTAAAGGCGGTATTACAAGACAATATAACGTCGCCTTTATTGAAAAAGGGGTGTTAATATCACATTGTAGTCTTTACACACATGGGCGCGTCGTAAAACTCTCTATGCCAGCGCATTATTTACCACTTCGACATTAGCGTCTAGTGCTATTACAGGAGTAATTGACACACCACTGCGAAAATTATTTAAACGTATTGTGAAAAAGGTACTAAAGTTATTACTCCGGATTAGTTGATTAAATAGTCTCACGTCAACTTGCATTTGGTACTCGCTCAGTTTGGAGTACGAGGCTCTCACGTCTTACATTGAAACGCCATGCGACTCGCTTGAAAAATGTATCCTGCACTCGCTAAAGCAGTTCGAAATCTTTTCTATAGAAAGATGCCTACACGTGTGAGTAGTATATCCACTTTGGTACGACAAGCGTATGATACAGTTTTATGTACATTGTTAGGTCAAGTCCGTCAAACGCTCTATGAATGAGATTGCACAGACGAGACGCAAATTTTACAACTTTGGCGATATGAGTTGTATACTTCATTTGACAATCAAATGTAACACCTAGGTCTTTGTATGTTGACACCTTGGGTATACTATGGCCGTTCATAAGATATGCAGTGTCATCCTTAATTGTTTTCAGCACGGCACATTTAGAAATGAATCTTTCCATTAAGCTTAAATATGCGAGCCTATAATAATCTCACCTACGCTGTCCGGCATCTCCTTATGTCTGTCTATTTTATTTTAACATTGCTTTATTAGCTAGGTCCGGTTAATATCCGGAAAAAAATGTGCGGTCTATGTTGCTGATTGGTTTCTAATACTAAGAGCATCTAGCCTAATGTAAAGTTTTCCACCGTTAATGCGTCTTTAGTGTGTACAAATAAATCCAGTTGTAAGATCTGACGACATGATTTACGCTGCTGCATGTTACTTAAAACTGAGTGTATATTTTTCTTTGCGTGGTAAACAGTGAAGCAACAAATTGGATATAATTGGTATTTTAAGAGTCTTTGAAAAATACAACCTCACTGTCTGCTTAAGCAAAACAAAGTCAAATTAAAATAGATATCGTATTGTTTAGACTTTATGTATAGCTTTGTGAAATTTAAAGCAATGGCATATACGTTTTAACCAGTCCTGCGAACAAAACCGGCAAACGCACCAAATGACTGTTCAGAAAACAAAGTATTCCTGTATTCGAGGCAAAAAAAATCTCTTTGGGGCTGACTCTCAGCCAAGATTTAACGTCCATGAGACTGCTTTTCGTATTGCTTTATAGACGGACCCCCGTAAATACAAATGTGCAACGGTGGGGCTCGAACCCGCGCACCCATGTGTCTCCTCCGGTCGCGAGGCGCAGATGCGTGCCACCACGCCATCGTGCTCGACGCATTCGAGGCTTGCCGTGCACTATGTACTGTGAGCCGGGAGGTTATTTAAAGCCGAACCTGCCCAAAGGGCGGGTAACAGAAAAATAACAAAATAAATTTATTTTCTGACCAGGTTGTGAAATGTTTGGTATCATTCATAACTGGGATAGCATTGTTTTGATTTCGGCATTTGCAGTATGTGCCGGATCGCCTCCATAGCTGGTATGCAATTAGCCAACATGTATGCCCAGTGGCTTACTGCACTTATGACTAAGCAGGGATCCCGCTTTAGATAGTCTACGAGAAACCGCCCAAGCGATTTAACATTTGCTGAAATTAGGTTACTTGAAACACCGTCGAGAGGGTAAGCTGCGTCGGCAGTATATAAAGCGGCTCGTTGCATTTATGAATAACCAGAGAACCTACTTTAGGTGGTACTTGACGCTAGGAGGCTAGTCATGATTTTCATCAACCGGGGTGTCACAGATTTGAACCCTTTTGTTGATTAAATTGTCTTAAAACAATGTTCATTGAATATATATGATAAATCCTACCGCTGAGAGTCTGCAGCCACGCTGTCACAAGAACGTTTGGTTGGCAAGAAACCCTAGATATCTAATGTCTGGTGCGTTAAAGATATGCCTCACGGTGATTTCAAGCCAGCATGAGACACATAATAGTCTAAAATACGAAAACACCTACTTAATTTTTTTATTCTCGGTACTCTACGAGTCCCCGCCCGAGCGCACTTGTAATTTTATCAATATGCACAGTGAAGTTCAGACATACAGAAGATTATCGATTTCGAGAACGTAAGCGGCTTAGCCCTGAATCCCTCGAAATGCGAACTGTTCGTATGGAATTCTGATGCAGATTCAACAACCTCTGAGATCACGCACTTGTTACCGGGCTGCAAGATACTCAGCGCAAACGAAGTACAGCTCCTAGGGGTACCCCTACTTCAGGAAGGTGTCGCCCCCGTGTTGCAGAAGTGGTTGGATAAACTGAATACCGCTTCGGAGCGCCTTCCTCTGATAGGTTACCATAGCGGCCTTTACCTGCTAAGGAGCTCTTACTCAGCCACACGCCTAACTCATATTCTGAGGGGTATCGAACTTACCGGCGAAACGGACGAGCTACGACGCTTCAATGATCTTACAGCCAATACAATAACCAATCTGCTTAACATCAAACTGGACGATACAGCCAAACGACAGATGTTCTTGCCAATAGCCAAGGGGGGCTTGGCTTACCAGACCCGACAATATTAGCACTCCCTGCGATAGTTGATGCCACCCATCAGGTTTCCGGCAAGGTCTGCGAACTTCTTGACGAAGCCGGCCAGCTCGAATTTACCTCCATGCGAGATCGAGTCACGAGTAATTTGGTTGAGGTTCTTGGAACTTCACCAAATAACGTCGCATCTCAGAGTGAGTGGTCGGCCATGCTAGCCGATCAGCATGCTTGTTTACTTATTGATCAAGCTGACAGTGACTCTACTAGGGCTCGGCTTAGGGCAACCTCCGCAAAACATGCAAGCGATTGGCTACACGCCCTACCCAGTGCATCGTTAGGAACCTTACTAGATGATGCCACTACAAGAATATGCGTTGGCCTCCGACTTGGTACGCCGCTTGTTCACCCTCACATATGCCGATGCGGGGGCCAGTGGGCATTAGAGCTCACCACGCTCTATCCTGCGCCCTCAGTGAAGATCGTCGACCACGTCACGCGGCTATCAACGACACAATAGCAAGGGCCTTGAGGACGGCAGGCTACCCAAGTACGCTGGAACCAACTGGACTAACCAGAAACGACGGCAAGCGTCCCGACGCGATGACTCTCATCCCCTTTGAACGAGGCCGTACCCTCATATTGGATGTCACCGTAACCGACTCACTTTCACCCTCAATGGTCGGTTTCGGTTCACTTAGAGCTGGTCACGCCGCGACCCAAGCAGAAACGAACAAGATGAACAAATACGCCGAACTGGCAAGAGCCCATAACTTCAGCCCAGTGGCCTTCGAAACCTTGGGACCACCGGGCCCCTTGACTGAAAGAATACTTACTAAATTGGGCGAACGATTAAAGATAACTACTGGGGACAAGAGAGCCGCACAATTTTTGCGCCAAAGACTTTCCATTGACGTCCAGCGGGGCAACGCGATCTCAGTTTTGGGATCGCTTGCCGAATGGTGCACACCAGGGCTGTTATAGGCTGAAAGTTAACACGTTCACTTACACAGGATTGTAATATAAATTGATTAATAAAAAAAGGTAATGCGCTTGATGGCAAAAAAAATAGACAACCTTCCTATTCGCCGAACCTCGCCCCGCAGGAACAACTCAACTCGATTTCCCCAGACGCGTCTTAAAAAAATTGGTATAGCGTGGGTGTGGCACAGGTGCATTGCAGTAGGCGGGATCCACTTGGAAGGGGACAAAAACACTTTGGAAGATTAAATAAATATAATTGATTTTATACAGTGAAGTTTGTTCCTGTGTCGTATTGTATCCAGAACTCTCTTGTGGTAGGACTCTTCCTACATCTTCGATCGAATGGCTTTATGTATTAATTTCTACACTATCGGCAACCGCCTGGCGTACAAACGCTCACTTAAGATGTATGTATGCACGCTATGAGTTCTACGTTCGAACGTCGAGGCGAGCGGTCACGTTCTTGGAGGTTCCTGCCTTAGAGTGGTGTTTTGGTGTACAAGCATAGTTGCGCTTTAAAACTGAACCAGGAAAACTATCTGAGAATTGTGTATCGAGATGGAAAACGGAACCGTTTCATTGAAAAGTGGTAGCTAGAGTGTTGGAAATAGGATTTCCGGCACTGTGTGGATATAGTGAAGTTTGGAGTGAACAATTGGAAGGCGAAAACGAAAACAAGAACAGGTATATAGTGTATATACAAGTGCTTTGGAACGCATTAGGACGGACGTGTAAAGCAAAGTACAAAGAGACGTGCAGTGTTGTAGTTGCATATATAAATAACACACGTGCACCATGTTTGGAAGGAACGGTGAAATGTCATCTGACGGTGATGATAGCTCCATGAATATATCCGGAGCTGTCAACACACGAAGTGGTGGTGCATTAACATACGTGCCATTGAGTAGAATATCAGTGTGCACGTGTGGAAATATGATGGACAGGAAAAGAACGGCAGTGTGTGATCCGCCATTTGCTGGTTGCACGGGTTGTGCTACACATCGGCAGATGATTGCAGAGATGGCAAAAGTAAAAGCAGAAGAGGACAAGTGGTGCGGTATTGCGAACGCAATGCAAAACAAGTGGGAGACGTGCATGGCCCATGTGCACAAAAGACTTGAGAGAATTGAAGAAAGAGAAACCGCTTTGGAGGAGAGGATTGCCGCGGACAAGAAGGTGTTGATCGAACAAATTAGCAGAATTGAGAAAGAGGGAAGAGTAGGGGAACGTCAGCAGAGACAGCCTACAACTGCTGCTGCTGAAGAGAGCAGTATTGACGGCGAGAGGAGGGGGAGCTTAGAAGAAAGAGTTACAGCTGTAGAGGAAGTGATGGTGGACGTAACGGCTGGCTTGGACCAAGTAAAGACATGGATCCGGGAAAGAGAGGCGAGAGAGAAGGCGAGGCTAGCAGAAGAGGAGGTGGTAGATCTCGAGCTGAGTCGTAATGATGAGGACAAGAAGATTGACGACGTGGATAATCACAACACGGGCGAAGACGAAGAAGAAGTACGGCGAGGCGACTGCCGGCGAATGGTACAACAACAAAGAAGAGACGATGATGTTGTTGTTGGTGCTGTGATAGAGGAAGCAACGCGCCAGCAAAATAAAGAGCAGCAGAAACAGCTGGAGACAGGGGATCAACTGGGAACGTTACCACCAGTCGGCAAAATGGTAGTAATTGCTGGGGATTCAAATATATTAAGAGTAGAAGAGTAGAGAACAATTGAAGAAGATGATTCCGAGAAGTACAACAGGGCTAACGATTATAGGAAAAAGAGGGGGAACATCCAAGGCTATTGTAGAATTAATTGAGGACGATATGGATATGTTCGATAATGTAGAACAGAGGTTGGTATTTCATGGAGGGCTAATAGATGTGATGCAGGCGAATAGTGAGGTGGAAGCAGTTAGGGAGGTCAGTAAGCAAGTAGAAAAATTAATAGGTTTTTGCACTAGGCGTAATATAAAATTGACGGTATGCTCATTGCCAAAAACAGTTGATCGAAAAGCACGACGAGACTATAGGGAGGCTTGCAGGGCTGTTAACATGAAAATAGCTCCCTTAGTGCGGGCAGCTAAATTTGAATATCTACCCCTGGAATACATACAGGATACCGCTGGAGCCATGGCTCCGGACGGTGTTCACTACGGTGAGGTAGGTGCTCAAATGGCGGCACGACCTATTGGCCGGAGAGCCTGTGAATGGCTTGGAATCAAATTGGCAACTCGGAAAGTAGGGGGAATAGCCACAAATATACAAGAAAAGCAGAAAGAATATCCACCGCGATTTGTAGATCACGGACAGATGCCATATAGGCATGCAGCGAGGGTAGCTCAGGAAGGTAATCATTGGGGGTCGGGAAATGGATATATAAACAGGGAGGGATACCATGGAGAAAAACACAACAAATGGTTGGATGGGGAAACAGAAACACCTTGTACAGCATGAATCAGGGACGCAACTGGGGGGACAATGGCTTCAAGAGACAAAAAGACAACCGATATTTAAACAGAGAACACAGCAATCGCGGAATGCATATGCAAATGGAAACAAGACAGCGGGAAGTGTGGGAACTGGAGGGGGCGTTGGATGTGATCCGGAGGTTAGCCATGGACAACCTTGCGAATCTCGAAAGATCTTAAGCAGACACCGAAAGCGAGATAGAAGAGGGAAAGAGGGTAAAAAGAAGCAATCACCTTTCCGACGGATAGCATTGCTAAATATTAGAGGTGGTAGGAGACGGGGTAAGTGGGAGGAGCTATACAGGCTGATCGAAAAAAAGAGAAGTAGATATAATGATAGTAACAGAGACACATCTATGTGAGGCAGAAGTTCCACCGGGATTTTGTGGGTACAATTGGTATGGGACAAATAGAAAGACGGGGACAGGAGAAAATAGGTTTGGAGGAGTGGGTATATTTATTAAAGAAAGCATAATATGTAGGGAAGTGATTGAACTAAAAATGAAAGACTTGGTGGTAGTTGATATTGAAGGGCTTAATGGAGTAATAAGAATTATAGGGGTATACAGGGCGCCGAGTAATACATTAGAGGAAGGTAGAACACTGTACAATAGAATAACAGAGGCGTTCGCAAGTAGTGAGGGGATGGGAACTATGTGCCTAGGAGATATGAACGCCCACATTCATCAGTTAGACGGGAGGGAGGATATTGAAGGGAAAATGCTATTACAATGGGTATCAGCAACAGGGCTGAATATACTAAATTTAGATAAAGTAGTGGTTGGAAAATATACGTATAGTCAGGGAAATAGGAAGTCATGTGTAGACTATATTATGGTCAAAGGAAAAATACGGGAATGGGTAGGAGAGATGATTGTAGATGAAGGAAAAGAATGGAACATTGGCAGTGATCATAATTGGGTGGAAGTTACGGGCCGAGGAAAACCTGTTAAGAGGTTAAAAGTAGACAAAAAGGTGATAGACAAACAGAAATGGACACATACAATTGATGAAATTAAACAGCTGTTAGAGGGCGCAATAGAGATAGATCTGGATGAAATGCATACAATAATACGGGATAAATATGATGAATGTTATAAAATAGTTAAGGAAGTAAGAGGGGGAAAGAGGGGGTGGTGGAATGGGGCGATTGAGGAGGCAATATTGGAAAGAAGGAAATGGAGCAAAGAGCACCGGAAGGTAGTAAGTACGAACCCGGGTAAGGGGGAGGAATACTGGCAAAAGTATATGCAGGCAAAGACAAAAGTTCAGAATTTGGTACAAGAAGCGATAAAACGTCAGGACGAACAGGAGTTTAATAGTATATTAGAGGCTCCAAGGGGACAACGGGTAAAGCGATTCTGGACATATGTAGTCAATGCGGGAAAAAGCATGACTAATCTTGAGCACGAAAAAGTGTACACAAAAGAAGAGATGAATGCGGCGGTAGAAGCGCTATTTTTTATTAGTAATGGGGTCAGTGAAGGGAGACCGATAATGAATACAAGTATAATCACAGGAGTTGAAGAAATAGAACAAGTTATTAGAAGAATGAAATGATTTGAAAAATAGACGACCGATAACTATTACACCAATTACGTACCGTATTTTTATGCAAATTTTTAAGAGCCGGGTACAAGATAGGTTAGAAGCAAATGGTAAAATTGGGGAATGGCAATGTGGGTTTAGAAAGGGATATAGGTTAGACGACCATATTTTTTTATTGAACCAGATAGTCGAAATATCTAGGATGAGGGGACAAGTTTGTTTTGGCGGTTTTTTGGGTCTAAAAAAAGCCTATGATATGGTCAATAGAGATACCTTGTACAAGTATATGGCAGAAGAAGGATTTGAAACAAGTTGGATAGGCTTATTAGAGGATATTTATAGGGAAAACACAGTAATGATTAAACGAAATGAGGGAGAATCGAGCGAATATGGTGTTGCTAAAGGAGTGAGACAGGGATGTCCTTTATCATCAATACTTTTTCTAATATATATAGAGAGAATTGCGAGAAAGGTGAACAACACCGGGTTGGGGTGGCAAATCGGTGAAAGGGAAACATTTATTAGAATACCTCTTTTGTTGTTTGCAGATGATATGGTTATTTTAGGAAGGGACGTGGGGGAGGTTCAAGAAATGCTTGATACCTGTGGAAAAACAGCAGATGAACTAGATATGGTATTTAACGAAAAGAAGAGCGCTATTTTAGCATTTTCGGGGGTTACATTGGAAGCGGAAGCTAAGGTTGCAGAGAAAGGAGTTAGAGTATCGAGATTAATATAAATATTTAGGTGTAACTATAGCGTCAATGGAAGAATTGTTGAAAGTGGAAGAAACGTTAAGGATAAAGAAAGCAGACAGGGGTAGGAATTCGGTAAGGTGCAAAAGCTTATGGGGATTCAATAGGTATGTGGTTACAAAGGACATTTGGAAGGCACTGTATGTGCCAGGGCTGACATTTGGAAACGCTGTTCTAGTGCATAGCTCGGGTTTATGGAGAAAATTAGAAGGGATTCAGAGAGAAGTAATTAGATTTTCATTGGGTTGCCATTTTAATTGTAACAAGAGTTTCTTGAAGGGGAGGGGGATATGTCAAAATTTATCGAAAGGGAAGTGCAAAGTAAGCTGAGGTATTGTTGTAGAATTAGGACATTAAGTAACGAACGACGGGTAAAAAAGATACAGTGGGTAAAAATGGCAATGGGAGTAAAAACAAAATGGGACAGGAGGGTAGAATTTGCGGCAAGACAGATAGGACTCACCAGCAAACAATGGACAAACACTGCTATGTCCAGTGGGCAAATTAAAAGTAGGGTAAAGGCAACATACACCCAGAAGTGGCGGACAGCACTTATGCAGAAAACTAGTTTAAAGGAAGTATACGGGAATATGAAATTGGAAAGGGGTGGAGTAGCATGGTTATATGATAATACAAAAGGCAGCGGGTTGTTAGCGGATGCAAGAGCCGGTATGTTAGACACAAGAGTACAGCGAAACAGCTACGAAGAATTAGAAACAACGGTTTGTCGAATATGCAGTAAGAGAGAAGAAACTGTAGATCATCTGGTTAGGGAGTGTGAACAACTGGGAGGAACTAGGGATTTAGAATTAGGGGAGGCGCTGGGATTAGGCAAGGATGCAGAAAGGGCACAGATAGAGATTACGAAACAGAGGCTATCCCGATGGAAGGTGTTCAACACATAAAGGCAAAGTAACTGGAGACCACAATATAGGTAATTAATAGCTGCAGCGTTATGCGCCCCTGATATAAAAGGGTGATATGTGTACACACACTTATCAAGCAAATAAACCAATCAATCAATCATATATAATCATTGACTCTACCAGACATTTCCTGTCTGTTCAGGATGACACAGCAACTCTAGATGGTGCCTAGTCCCTACGACAGTGGCGCAGTCAGAGAGCGTGTATATATATATATATATATATATCGTCAACGGCAGCTAGCAGTGACAAATCTAGGACTCGGTAAGCCCATTAAAATATATCTTCCCCACGGCCCACCAGAATTGTACAGCAGTACTTCGACCAAAAAACTCCCCACCTGACTATGCTCTCATTATAAATTACGCAAATAACTATGCTTTAATTTAATACATGGAAACCCCAATTCACTTCGTTGAGTTAGTTGAGAAACAATAGGAGCTACCTTTGATGAGCTGCCTTGTGGGAATGGCCCTAAACATCCTACGAATCCTACATGAAATTGTCTGAAGACAGCGCCAACAGCCTTCTGTAGAATACAGGCTTTAACTAACTCAGAATAATATCAGACCCCCTAAAACTTCTTAACGAAAGTGTTGGTGTTGCGTCGTATTAGCTGCAATTGACTAAAGTATTTGTGAGCTTCTACGCCTCTTCTAGCGGACCTTTGGCGAACACACAACACACTCTCAAAGATAGGTCCGCCCAAAAAACATCTCTTTGAATGAGATAAAAAATTGCTGAAATAGACGCGCTGTTCTACGAGACAAGACCAAACGCCCACACTAGAGAAACCATACCTGATAACTGATTTTGCAGTCCATGGTTTCCATACAAAATTCAGCAGGCGTGAGAAGTGTGCGAAGTGTCCCCTGAGTGCAAGTGTAAACGCCGTGGAACAGTATTACCTGTAACCAATGTGTGAACCAGTCAATGATTAATAAAGCATATGTGCAACTAACAAACTAATTGGTTTAAATTCAAATATGTTTGTTAATCAATCATGTATATTACCTGACTGTCTTTATAGATATTAGTTTTACGCATGCAGTTAATATCAGTTGTTATATAAAGGCAAATATGAATCCACAGTAGACTAAATGATGTTACAAAAATTGATTTATGTGATAGCCCGAGGCGTCCCGAAGCGTCAGCATGATCTAGCATAAATGAAAGGAGTTTTTTTTAGATGATGGTCAATGGTTTTAGTTGCTTTCAATACAGAACACAATATAATAGTTTTCGACGTTCATAGAAGAAACGCAAATTGGGCAAAAGCACTGAATACATGTGTACGTTTTAGCTCTCTTTTTAGATATCCATCAGAATGACTACGGGCACACGCACTGAAGCTACATCGCTTACGGACACCTGAAACATTTAAAATTGACTTGAAAACAACTATAATGCAACTAGTAAGTAATAATAAGTACTGTAAGTAATATAAAGTTGTTAGTTACCAAAATGTAACGATGGTCTGTTACGCACGCTAAGTAAACTGGCAAATGTAAACTCAGCAGGACGGTAACTACAAAACAAGAGGCTTAACAGCGATGAACGACAACGAACACGACGTACGTCTGGCGCGTAGCGCAGCCGAGCAGAGAATGATCCAAGCTTTCTCGGTCTAGTTATTCACCCAAGGGACGCCGTACCGTCCGTAGACGATGAATCTTCTCGAACATTCAACATCTCGAAAGTCCCACCTGTCCTCTTCGCTGATTGGTCGGTTCGAAATGCGCCCTATCATAGGGGGCGTTGGCTTCGGCGGTGACGCCGCCGTAGGTCAGGTACGTAAGTCTGATGATGATTCTGCCTGTTATGGATGTGGCGCAACGTGCATTATTGCGTATGCATATCGCCGATCTCGATGTTGCGACGGCGTAGTAGTTGGCTGTTTTGCTGTTGCGCTGTGTTGATGTTCGTCAACATATACCTAATGTATTATACAGGAATAAACTTTATTGTATTATATATACTATAGCAGGAACCGTACCCCGTTTGGAGCTACTTCTAATAATGCTTATCCTACCAGAAGTGCTGTAAACAATGTTGTAACACACCCATATACAAGACTTGTGACAAATTATTCAATGCTCAGTTATCGCCTGGTAAACATAAATGCCAGATTGCTTCATCTGTTTAGATGTGTACTAGAATTATCTAGAAATGAATGCAAAACCAAACTTAAACAACAGATTTGTTTAATTTCGCCGGATGTATTAAAATCATGTGTATTTGGATGAGTCTTTCAACACACTAAAAACATAAATAAAATAAAAAATTACTTAACGCCGTTATGCAATATGAAGGATGTTGACACACTCACAAGAGCGGGCAGACACGGGCGATAGCCTTTTCTGCAAAATTACCTGAATAGTTATAATTGTTTGAATTTATGTAATAATGGAAATTTCAAGCTCAATGAAGTGTTATTGAACTTAAATAAATTTGCCGTCCAAAGAAGACGGTCCCATAAAAAAAATATATATATATATGAGTTTTATTTATCTTTTGTTGTGGAATAACTTTTGAATCAGATATGCTTGCTGTGCAGCCCGCATGCTGCGGGCTTACAAGTTACCTCTATTACAAAAAATACAGGAATGGGTCAATATAATTAAAGAAATATACGATAAGAGTTACATGTTTGCAAGGATCGAATCAAGAAAGGACTTTGGCAAGGATGCCCTTCCTCGGTGTCACGGTGTATGAATAGTATCTGGGTTTTAAAATAGTATACAGTAGAGATCATGGAATTCTATCTATCCGACCTTGTGTCATGCTGTTTGCAAACGACATGGTGATTTTAGCGGAAAGTGTTGACCAAATGCAAAAAATGTTAACCATATGCGGAGAAACGGCGCCTACAGATACTTAGAACGCTAGCATGGTAAACAGTCTTGACACAATACAGCGGGCAGTCGACTGGCATGCAATATAATGTAGTCACTTTAGCGCAGCACAGTTTTTAAACAGGTGAGTGCGAGGTCTCCAGCTTCTGGACAAGGTAAGCTCAAGGAATATATCGTATGAAAACCGGCTGCAAAATATAACTGCATATATCGAAGATTAAAGCTGGGCAGCCAAATGTCTCACAGCAAAACTGACTGAGAGAAGTATATTCAATTGAAAAATACAATTACCGTTTCTTGAACGCGAATTTAAGTGCATTACGATGGCCGTTAAAGAACACGAGGTGATGGCAACTAAGCAGATAACCAAGGATGTGAACAAGAAAGTTGACGAAATAGCCAAGAAAAGATGGAGTGCGGCTATGAAAGGAAAGACATCCTCGCAATTAGGCAATAGGCAACAAAATTAAAATACGCCTGAAAATATATTGTCTGCCGTTTTCGACGGGATACCAATTGTTTAACTGTTTTTCACGTAAACCAGGTTCAATTACATTAAAACATGTTGCAGTGTTGGTCCTTAGTCTTCTGATAGGCGTGAGATTATTGGCGCACACATTATACTTCAAAACCCACAGGAAAAACTTTTTTATACAGGAAGGAAAAATGCTTGTAGCTAAGCTGTGCACTAAAATAGTTAACTAATTACTTATATACCGGCGGTAGCTCGATGACCACAAAGGCCTTAGTATTTCCGTTGTACACCCTGTCAGCCCTCCCATCACCAGGTCATATAAATGCAACTAATATTCTTCACAATTAGAGGGTGTCTCTAGTTTTAGCGTAGTCTTTCTTACAACTATCAACTCTGAACTTAGCTCGAATGCGTCAGAAATGTCGTTTGCTTGAACTAACCTTAGCACTTAGCATTATATATATATACATATATAGTATTAAAGAAAGAAGTCTGTAGTTTTATAATAACAAAGATCGTTTATTAAAGGGTAATACATATATGCACGGTTTTGCTGAGCAGTAATTTTAAAGTTTGGCAACTTCGTTTATTTCGTTGGCAGTATACAAACAGTGATTTAAATTTATAGCAAAGCCTTAGAACGCTTGAACTTGATTGGCAAGGCACGCGTTTGAACTTGATCGGCAAGACGAACGCCTGAACTTGATTGGCAAGGCACGCGTTTGAGCTTGATCGGCAAGACGAACGCCTGAACTTGATTGGCAAGTTGGCAAGACGAACGCTTGAACTTGATCGGCAAGGCGAATCCTTCTCTTTTGTTATTTCGAGCAGCAACGCACGATTACACGCTTTGGCAGGCTGCAGTCGACTTCCATATCGGATAGACGCTGGGTGACTGTTTCCGGCGAAATTTGCTGGAATAAGACGACAATACATCTGCTGTCATACGTGACCTATTATGTTACGATTAACAAAAACGATAGTAGGGGTATTATTGTGGTATTATTGTGTGTACTCAGGTTAGCTAACTGCATCAAGTACCTATACTTGCCTTTGTATACGGCATAAACGATCTTAATAGAATACCTAACAAATCATTGCAAATCTAATAGAACGTACCCTTTCCTCAAAAGCGTCGGGTTCATTACATTCACGTGCGTACAAGGCTTCATTCCATGTTCATGACGTCCCTGACATTAAAACAACAACAGGCGAACACAAAATATTGCTTAGTAAACAATGAACAGACATTGCTATGTCCAGTGGGCAAATTAAAAGTAGGGTAAAGACAGCATACACACAGTAGTAGCGGACAGTTTATGTATAAAACTAACTTGAAGGAAGTTTACAGGAATATGCAATCAGGTGGAGTAGCATGGTTATACGATAATACAAGAGGCAGTGAACTGTTAACGAATGCGAGAGCAGGTTCGTTTGCAGTGAAACTGCTGCAAGGAATTAGAAACAACGGTTTGTCTGATATGCGGCAATAGAAAGGAAATGGTATCATCTGGTTAGGGAGTGCAAACGATTGGGAGAGACTAGGCATCTAGAATTAGGGGAGGCGCTAGGATTACGCAAGTATGAAGAAAATGCACAGATAGAGCCTACGAAGCAACGGCTATCCCGTAACACATAAGGGGAAAACCGGGGGAGTATATTATAGATAATTAATCGCTCCAGCGTTATTGCGGCCCTGATATAAAAGGGTGATATGCGTACACACACTTATCAAGCAAATAAGCCAATCAATATATTGGAAACATGTCAAATCCATCAATACACACACACATATATATATATATATATATATACCCGGATAATATAGATCTGGCCAGCATATATATAATCATTGACTCTATTAGACATTTGCTGTCTGTTCAGGATGACACAGCAACTCTAGATGGTGCCTAGTCCCTACGACAGTGGCGCAGTCAGAGAGCGTGTATATATATATATATATATCGTCAACGGCAGCTAGCAGTGACAAATCTAGGACTCGGTAAGCCCATTAAAATATATCTTCCCCACGGCCCACCAGAATTGTACGGCAGTACTTCGACAAAAAAACTCCCCACCTGACTATGCTCTCATTATAAATTACGCAAATAACTATGCTTTAATTTAATACATGGAAACCCCAATTCACTTCGTTGAGTTAGTTGAGAAACAATAGGAGCTACCTTTGATAAGCTGCCTTGTGGGGATGGCCCTAAACATCCTACGAATCCTACATGAAATTGTCTGAAGACAGCGCCAACAGCCTTCTGTGGAATACAGGCTTTAACTAACTCAGAATAATATCAGACCCCCTAAGTGCGTTAAAGCTAACTTCTTAACGAAAGTGTTGGTGTTGCGTCGTATTAGCTGCAATTGGCTAAAGTATTTGTGAGCTTCTACGCCTCTTCTAGCGGACCTTTGGCGAACACACAACACACTCTCAAAGATAGGTCCGCCCAAAAAACATCTCTTTGAATGAGATAAAAAATGGCTGAAATAGACGCGCTGTTCTACGAGACAAGACCAAACGCCCACACTAGAGAAACCATACCTGATAACCGATTTTGCAGTCCATGGTTTCCATACAAAATTCAGCAGGCGTGAGAAGTGTGCGAAGTGTCCCCCTGAGTGCAAGTGTAAACGCCGTGGAACAGTATTACCTGTAACCAATGTGTGAACCAGTCAATGATTAATAAAGCATATGTGCAACTAACAAACTAATTGGTTTAAATTCAAATATGTTTGTTAATCAATCATGTATATTACCTGACTGTCTTTATAGATATTAGTTTTACGCATGCAGTTAATATCAGTTGTTATATAAAGGCAAATATGAATCCACAGTAGACTAAATGATGTTACAAAAATTGATTTATGTGATAGCCCGAGGCGTCCCGAAGCGTCAGCATGATCTAGCATAAATGAGAGGAGTTTTTTTTAGATGATGGTCAATGGTTTTAGTTGCTTTCAATACAGAACACGAAATAATAGTTTTTGACGTTCATAGAAGAAACGCAAATTGGGCAAAAGCACTGAATACATGTGTACGTTTTAGCTCTCTTTTTAGATATCCATCAGAATGACTACGGGCACACGCACTGAAGCTACATCGCTTACGGACACCTGAAACATTTAAAATTGACTTGAAAACAACTATAATGCTACTAGTAAGTAATAATAAGTACTGTAAGTAATATAAAGTTGTTAGTTACCAAAATGTAACGATGGTCTGTTACGCACGCTAAGTAAACTGGCAAATGTAAACTCAGCAGGACGGTAACTACAAAACAAGAGACTTAACAGCGATGAACGACAACGAACACGACGTACGTCTGGCGCGTAGCGCAGCCGAGCAGAGAATGATCCAAGCTTTCTCGGTCTAGTTATTCACCCAAGGGACGCCGTACCGTCCGTAGACGATGAATCTTCTCGAACATTCAACATCTCGAAAGTCCCACCTGTCCTCTTCGCTGATTGGTCGGTTCGAAATGCGCCCTATCATAGGGGGCGTTGGCTTCGGCGGTGACGCCGCCGTAGGTCAGGTACGTAAGTCTGATGATGATTCTGCCTGTTATGGATGTGGCGCAACGTGCATTATTGCGTATGCATATCGCCGATCTCGATGTTGCGACGGCGTAGTAGTTGGCTGTTTTGCTGTTGAGCTGTGCTGATGTTCGTCACTATATATATATATATATATATATATATTAACATATTTTATTTATATTATATTATTAACGTATTTCTACAAACGTCCTCGTATGTAATGTGTTTATATTATTAATTGGATTATCACAATAGTTTGGTTAAGCGGGTTGTTATCTCATGGTTTCTTACAAAATATGCCATTTCCCTAGCCTGAGTGTGGTTTCATTTATCTTTTGCCATATTGATTAATTACCAAAACCTAATCCCTTTGCCAAGCACAGTGATCTGCAGCTGTTTTTTTAGACGGCTTGCACACGCAAATTTTTTTACTTGTGCTGCCCTTGCCCAGAAGCTGGAGACTCCGAACTCCCCTTTCATAAACTGTCACAATAGCGCTAGCGTATGTCACTGTTGGCAAAAACATGCTTTTCCAAAGCTCTCTGGTCACTATAAATCTGTTGCAGCTTTACAAAGCTTTCCTTCTTACAATCGCTTGACCATTTTCAGCTGGTTCTTTTCTAATCAGGCGTATTTTCTATTATAACTCCTAAGCATTTGTACTCGTTTTTATATTTGATTTCTTTCTGCTTTTTCGTCGTTTTGCCGCATATTTTTAACATTTTTTCGCACATATAAAAACATAAGCAAGCGCCAATAATATATTGGCTAATCATGGCCCACAACGCCACTTTGTCGAAATAACCTGAGAAATTTTTTTAAAACAAAGGTGGGAGTTGGACGGTGCTACCGGTCGCCAAGTAAACAGCCGTTATGAATAATTGCGGTACGATGTTTAAGCCCCCGAGGGGATTTGTCCCCATTTGCTCGCGTGTACTAGAGAACCCTTGGTTGTTTCATAAGAACGACAAACGTATTTACGTCCGTGGACCCGAGCTGAGTACACAATGTAGAAGCGGCTGAGTAGAAACACCTGTGGCGCGTGAGTAATCGACGCTCGAGATGATTGAAAGTGGTGAGGTCATCATCGCTGTGCCATGGTAACGTGGGAAAATGTCGTCAATTCAGCAGTTTTTGGTGGCCGTCAACGGCCGCTGAGGCATGTGGCTTTCCGGCGTCTCTAAATCTCGAGTGGCTGTCCGACCTATAAGGCCTATAATGCTCTAGCAGAAACATTTGAATTAACTGCAACCTGCGTGCGTCTGTGCTTGCCGGACTGCTTGCTACAACAGCGAAGCGAGTTCGAATTTGACCACGACAGACGAGAACAGCTACACACATTTCAACTCTACTACGGCTACAAATGCAGCAACGAGCGAGAGCTACTCATGATAAAGGAAAATAGATTAGAGTGAGAGGGACAAGCAGGTCAATTCGCCAGAAAACAGCGCCAAAAATGCACATGCAGCCCCATATACAATCTTTAATAAAGCATGTATTATAAACTATGTAGTGCTATTTATTATTATATGATTGAATTATTCCGCCGATAAACTGTAGTATCCACCACTCTAACGACCGGACGACGACCGATACGAGTTCGCTAGGCTCTCTCTCAAACAACACACGTCCTCTGCCTGGCTCGCAGACCACTGACTCATTTATTCTCATGCCTTCTTATATACTCACAGATTGCCCGCGCATTTAGTGACTTCCCGCGTCTTCGCTAGTAAGGTGGCGGCATCTTCTATTTAGCGCCATATAGTTAGCTTGCTTCGGTATTGCCGCCAACCGACGCTGTCTATGCCCGCGCTGCTTAACAGACATTGCTATCCTACATACACAAATTAGACAATATTAGCAAACTGTTCGCGTCGACGCAAGCACGTAAAGGCGAATTATACACACAATTACAGAGCCGATAGAGAACCTTCACTAGCAAGTGCTTGATATACATACATACATACATAATAGCTTTATTAACCGATGGTTGGTTTACAATATTGCGCGTGCAGGGAAAGCACAAATTCACATATACATATATTCATCACTTTTCTAAAAGTCGAGTCAACGGAACTGTTCTATCGTTGAAGGTGATATAAGTCACACTGTCTCCCGCAAAATTTGCACAAGCATAACGAGGAAATTTTATGGCACTTCTCTCGAATACAGATCTTCATGTGGAAGCCATGTACAGCAAATCGTGCAATTAGGTGTCTATTCTCATAGTTGCAGCGCTTCCATGAAGTACACGTCATTGCCTGGGTTTCATAAAAGAGCGGGTCAAAGTCTGCCATCTTATTCTCCCATTCAGACATGTACTCGTTGAAAGCTGCCGTTTTCGGTAACACGTGCATTTTTTGTAAATTCTCAACAAATTGCGGAGTCGACGCCAGTAAATAGACTAATCTGTTGAGACTAGTGCGGTGGACTCTTAGTGCCTTTTTTAGAAAAGCGGCCTTGATTTGGTCAAGCGCCTTAAAGTTTAACTTCGTCAGATGGGGCCATATCACCTGTATACCGTAAGAAGCAGTAGGCGCCACCTTCAGGTTAAAGAGATAAACGGCAACGTCCATTGATAGTTTATTATTATTTATTATTACATCACCTTTCGGTATTGTTGATTATATTACATTACACATATTCATTAATCAAGCATCTCAAGAAGATGTCAGCGACCTAACGCCCAGATAGCTGGCGCAGACCGACATGTTTCATGATGATATTTGGTGCATACAAGGCCGCAAAATTTGCAGCAACACTCATCAGAAGGGTTATGGAACCCACTGCGGTGGCACAGTTTGTGATGGAACCCATGGACGGAGTAGCGGGTGAGAACGTGTCGTTGCTCGAAGAGCGGTTCCATCCATGTATTGTCCAACATTGCCGGTGTTTTGTAGAAGGCTTCTGGCACTTCCCTCATTTTCTGCTCGAAGTGCCTACGGAACTCTCGCAGTGAGGCGGTGGTCGGAAGTTGAAAGCGGTTTACCATGTCCTCGATGAACGGCGTGGTCCTCGACAGACTATAAGTTAGCCTGTTTTGAGCATTTCTAGGGAGGCCCAAAACTCTCTTAAGGAACGTTGCCTTCACCGTGTCGAGAGCGCTAAGCTGCTGAGCGGATAGGTGTTCCCAAATTAATGTGATACCATAAGATGCCACCGAGGCCACCTTCAGATTAAACAGTATTAAAGCTGTTTTTACTGAGAGCTTCTGTGGAGCCGAGATTGAGGTCATGGCGACAATGCTGCTATTAATTCGCTGAGATATGTGAGCTGCGAAAGATGTGCCGTGAGATCCATGAACACTCTACTATATACCACCAGGTCATCGGCATAGAGAGTTATGCGGACACAGGGGTAGTGGTCATTGATAAGGCCCGGAAGATCACTGAGTAAGACTGAGAATAAGAGCGGGCTGAGATTATCACCCTGGGGATAGCCGGTGGTTTGTAGGAAAGGCTGGTATTCCTGAATGCCGTCATCTAGAATGACTGGGTTTGCCTTCAGGATAGCTGCCAGTATCCCCAAAACTCGTGGGCCCACACCCGCGGCGGCTAGCTTCTCGATGACAATATCCCTGGGGGCAGTGTCAAACGCCGCTTTGTAGTCTACAAATACAGCGTACAGTGCTTGGTGCTTGACGGTGACCGAGCGCTTCACGGGATGCGGTCATTGTCGAATGTCTCGCGCGAAATCCATGCTGTTCCGGAGGGATGATTCCCCTTGCTTCGAGATAGAAGCTAAGCCGGCGTGCCAGGAGGCATGACAATATTTTGTAGATGCAGCTTTTCTTTGCAATGCCTCGCCAAGAGGATGGACAAAGCGGGTCACCTTTGCCTTTGGGGATGACCTTTAGCAAGCATTCCGACCAGGTTGCTGGAATTTCACCTGTTTCCAAGCACTTGTCAAAGAGTGCCGTCCAAAGCGGCGTTAGGAAGACCGCCGCCCTTATATGTTCATTCCGGACGAGGTCGGGTCCGAAGGCCTTCTTATTCTTCAACTTTTCGATCGCACTTTGAACTTCCATAAGAGAGAACGGAGCATCTATCTGCTGGGATAGTAGACTCTCGTATTCATCCGATAATTCACACGATAACGGGATGATCCCTGGTGTGCTATCTGTTGTTGTGAATGCATCGATGAAGTGTTGGCGCAGACGGTCGGAGGCAACTGGACAACTAGAGAACGTAAAGTTCCTTTTAAGGACGCAGTGAGGCTAATTTTATGAGGGTCTCGGATACTATGAAAAGACTGTAGTCCTTTCCGAATTCGTTCATCAATGTGCCTCGAGAAGTTCGTACCTCGATACGAGAACATAACCCCTAGGTATGAGAAGTTCGAGACAAATTCTATAGATTTTGAATCTAACCGTAGTTCATCGATTCCAGCCAATATCCCTCCACGTCTAAACTTCATTGCCTTTGTTTTATCTAAATTTATTTCCAACTGGTTTCGATGAACGTAATGCTGCAAGGTCGCAAGGGATTGTTGCAAATGGAATCGACTGCGAGAATATAGCACCAAGTCGTCTGCATACATAAGGACGTCTACCTGCGAGTGCCGACTCCGTATCTCTTCAGGAAGGTCTCTCACCAGCACCGAAAACAGCAGGGGGCTAAGATTATCACCTTGGGCAACACCAGTGGTCTGTAAGATCGCCATGTGTTTAGCGCCTCCGTCATCTATAATAACTTGTCCTTCCTGTAAAATACCTTTAATGAGCTCCAATATATTCAATGAGATCCCGCAAAAAGCCAGCTTGTCAAGTATAATTGTTCGTGCGGCCGTATCAAAGGCCGCTTTAAAATCTACAAATACAGCAAATAGATAAGCCCCTTTAGTTCGAAGCGCCCGTTGTATCGAATTTAGAAGTACAGCACATGCTGTCATTGTTGACCGGCCCCTTCTGAAGCCATGTTGTTGCTCCGGCAGCTTTCTGTTAATCTCAAGAAAATGTTCTAATCGACGGGCTAGAATAGCCGATAGAAGTTTGTAGATTGCGCTCTTCTTTGCGATACATCGGTAAGACGACGGTGCCAACGAAGCTCCTTTTCCTTTAGGGATAATGCTTAGAAGACTGGTTTTCCATTCCGAGGGTAGTTGGACCGTTTTCATCACCTCGTTAAAAAGTCTGGTAAAACAAGGCGCAAGGTGAATCGCTTGCTTGAGATGCTCATTTGTGATCAAATCGAGCCCCGGGGCCTTCCCGGACGGTGCTTTCATTATTGAGTCGATAACTTCAGAATTGCTAAAAGGCCGCGACAGGGCTTGACGGGCGTCAGTGACTTGCTCGTCCCACACTGACATTATCACAGGAGCGCAGCTCGGAACGGTAATGGCACTGGCAAACATTTGCCGGAAATGCGCATTTAGTATATCATGTGGGATAGGACACGCAGTAACGCGCCTGTCTGTCTGCAGCCACTTATGAGGTCGTTCTTGCGCTTCTAGGAGCAGCTTGTATTGTTGTCGTTCTTCATATTCTTTTATGGCGTTTTTTACAACTCTTTTATAGTCACGACTTAGTCTAGTATAAAAATAAGTCATCTCCGGGCGGATGTTTGCTAAAATGTATGCTTGAATCATACAACGTTTGCAAGAAGCGCACTCCTGATTGTACCATGGAGCGTGCTTTCTGTTTGTTCGCTTGCTTTCCGTTTGTTGCTTTAGCCGAGCGCTGCCAGTAATGGCACTTCGAATGCTGGTGGCATAGGATTCCACGTTGATCACGGTTGGCACTGGGAATATGTTTTGCGAGGTAACCGTCAAAAGGCTGAGATTCAGATTGCGACTTAGACAAGGCCGCTTGTGATCTGTAGATTGAGGTTCAATTAATATTTCCATTGCGACGGGTAGGTGCCACCTTGCGCCGAACGCCAGAGTCTTCTCCTGCACCCCCCTGTACTTGACATTACATGGGTTAGCATTTGTGGCGAAAATGTCAATAGTAGATTGTCCGTGAGGCGCGACGAATGTCGAATCTTCAGCTGTAGATATAACCCACATACTGCGAGATGCCAAGGCGTTGAGTAGTGATACCGTTCTTATACATCTTGGTTTGTCAAGCCGACAGTTGAGATCACCGCATACTACAGTCACTTTGTGTAAGTCCACCATGTCAAGGCATAGTACTAATTTCTCCAACAGTGTTGAAATAGCTTCTGAAGGACTTGAATATATTGCAATGACGTTAATGGCGGTTCCTGTTAGGACTACGCAGTTATCCTCTTTGTAGCATGTTTTTGCGCCAGCGAGCTTGCTCTTAAACAACACTGCAACTCCCCCACTTGTTCTGCCCGCTCCCTCTGTTTGTACACCCAGGCATTCCGCTATACACCAACTTGGAACGACTGTAGGTTTGGTGGCCCATGTCTCAGTAAGGACCAACACGTCATACTGCTCAGCTAAAGGAAGAAGTGGGTAACTTGATTTAATGCCTTCACAGTTTCATTGAAAGAATTTAAGTAGCGATCTCTAGTGCTTGATATATGTATTATATAACTGTCATGTTTGTGTGAGAGAAACTCTTTCTTTGTTCCGCACTACCACCACTGCTTCTTGTTAGTGACTTTGTCTATCTATCTAAATTCCTTATGATGATGATGATGAGATGGAACGGAGATGGAAATGGTGACAACAAGATTTGCAATGCCCGCTATTTGGAGGCAGTACGCAAATGTGTGTTGTTATGCCTATGAGTTTTGTATTGAGACTCTTGCTCAATGACGCTCCACACGCAGTAACCTATAGAATTTCAAC
This sequence comes from Dermanyssus gallinae, assembly GCA_003439945.1. Taxonomy (NCBI): domain Eukaryota; kingdom Metazoa; phylum Arthropoda; class Arachnida; order Mesostigmata; family Dermanyssidae; genus Dermanyssus; species Dermanyssus gallinae. The sequence continues at coordinate 38,168 of QVRM01003341.1, forward strand.
CTGAACTGGTAGACGCTTCCGAGCTCTTATCCCAGAACAATAAAATAATAATATTAATTGCATGATTGGGAAACAGATGACTATGATTGTTGATGTTACTGAGAAGAGGAAGAGCAGCCCATAGCTAAGGTGTGCATGTCATGACTCCGTCAGCTTCCTCTAATGGTCGCTGACGGAGGTACAGCAGCTGCACCAGCAGTAGTGGTTAACGAGAGAATAGTCGGCGAAGAGACCTTACTAAAAGAGAATGAGACGGAGTGAACTACGTGCCGCGTGTAGGTCACGCGAGCTTTACGGTGTGACAGAGAGAAGCCGTAAGACGGCAGGTGAATCAGCGGTTGAAATAAACCAATTGAGTTAGTAGCACAATCTGATGTCTTCTTTTGACCCTAGTAACGCCCGTTTTACAGTTAGAAGTGGGGTCAGTAAGGTAATTTCTCAGGCTGTGTGAATCTTGTCGTTTCGGTGGAGTTACGAGGAGTGTAGCGTGCCGTGGGAGGCCAAACGTGCTGATTCATTTGGTGTTGTTGCTGGTTGCTGTTGTAGCTCGTTGCTCTTATCGAATTTGTTTGTCGTTTGCGTGACGACATTCGTGTCGTCGTGTAGGGTGAACTTGGTGGTTGCCGGCGCAGCAAGTGGCGGCGATCCGAAGAGATCGGCTGAGTGTGGTGGACGGTGTGTCGGAAATTAGGCGGCAAGATGTCAGGCGTCGACGAAAGAGAAAAGAAAACGCAAGTAAACGGACAGATGGCAGAGCCGATGGCGAAATAGCTGGGGGATGCATTGAGTCTTGTCAGTTAGAGAAATCGTGGAACAGCAACTGTAGAGGCCGATTTTTCTGCAGCAGCAATAACATCACCGGTAGTTGATGTGGCAGCACAGTTGGAAGCATTTTCAGGAAATGGATCGTTGCTGGGTAAAGAATGGCTAAGACGCTTTGAGTGCGCGCAAAAAGTTAGGGGCTGGAACGAAGCCCAGATCAAGCAGGTACTATTGGCAAAACTGTCTGGCGCGGCCCGACAATAGTAAATTATGGCATCAATGTTACAACATATGCCGAGTTCAGAGAGAAGTTCGTTCTTGCGTATGCAAATCAAAACAATCATAGCATTCTTCAAATGTTGCACGAATGTATACAGTTGAGAGAAGAACCTGTGGATGCATATGCTCGGCTGAAGGAGTCAATAGCTCTTTAGCTCGGATTGAAACAAGATGTTATAAAAGATCAAATTATCAAGCCTATAGAGAGAACAGAAATTTTAATTTTGTGGCGGAGAACTATACTGCTAGCCCGGCTTTTTGTTCACAGAGATGGAAAAGAGCCATGCAAAAGAACCGTTTGCTAATCTGCCGAACAACTTGGCACGGGTATCACCATCACATATGCATGAAGCCCAGCTATTTTAATATTGAAGATTGTGTTTGTAGCTTCTGTAGAGAGTGTGATATTGGACGCTATCATGTACTTGTATATGCAGATGTTTGCGGAACGTCATTATCATCCACAGTTAGATACATATTGTGAGACCGAAGTGTCAGATCGTGACACCTTGTGAAACATGAATTAACTGTCCACCAATTTTATGGTGAAATAAATACTGAATTGATAAAAATCAGATTCTTCGGGGTCTCCGACCTCAGTTTAGTTTCTTGATACAGGAGCTGTCATAATAATGTTTCGCACCTAGTGCGTGATCTCGAATATGCTACAAAGCTGCAGTCGGATGTTGCAAAGCTAAAATACGGCTGAAAATGTATTTTCTACACAAACGGGCTCTTCGCTGATATTAGGGCCGGTATCAGGGAAAAGAAATCTGTAAAACACATCGTGCTAAAGCGCGACGAGCTAGGAAGAGTGTGAACAATATTCTTAGCCAAATAATAGGTGACAAACTAATACGCCAAGTCATAAATGAAACCAAACGCATGCAAGTGAACTGACATAGATCGTACAGCTATGGCCACAGCCACTCCCCGCTAAACCAAACCATTGTAACCATTTCATCAGTGTTTGTTTACGATCTCACCGGTGCAGACGTGTTCGTGTGTGGCTCTTGGAAAGTATCTCTAAATTTAGAATTTAGTGTAGAAATCCATAGACATTCGCGAGCTTAGCAACCTTTGAGACCAGAGGAGTCAACTAGCGTGAAACTTTGCTGCTAATTTCGGTGCGCATTATCTATACGTGCAGTGTATACCTGAACAGCCATTGTCATCATCATCATCATCACCTCTCAACTTCATAATCACTTGCCAGCACTCTGTCGCCATTACGACCCTTTGTTATTATCAGCACTCCACAGTCAGCATCACCACCTTCATCGCCATCATCGTCAGTCTCATCTCCATCTTCACCTTTCTCTGTTTCATCTTCATCCTCACCTTCAACATCCTAGTCATCATTATCATCGCTGTGCTTAGCCTTTTTCATTAGTTTCTTCATTCAGCATCATCATCATTGGAGCAGCTTCACCATCATCATCGAAACACCTTCAGCATCATCTCCATCATCATCATGATCGGAACACCTTTAGCATTATCTTCTTCATCATTCACCTCAGTTAACGATCACCCACAGTCACCACCACCAACCTCCATCTCTAACTTCATCATTGGCGTCGCCACGGCCTCCAACCCCGTTACGGTAATCAATATTATATATTATCGAACGCTATTTGCAGTCCGCCTCGCGTCCGCCTGTAAACAAGCAATACCTTGTTTGTAAACAGGTGCGGCGCAGGAGCTGGTCGTGCAACGGACGCCGACGAAACGGCAAGAGAAGGAGCCACCTGAAGCACGCATGTCGCTGCAGGTAGATCGCGCAGTGGCAGGGGATGAACGCATTGTTGGATCAATCAGTGATACGGGCGGTTCAGCTTGTCATTCAAAAACGAGTTGTGGAAAGCGGGCCGCGTCAAGCCCGGCGGAAGACGCCCGCAGCAAAGGTATGCGTGTATCGCAATCTGAATGCTCCCCAGCGAGCACGGAGGATGCCAGCGAAACAAAAGAGCAGAGCAATGGCGCAGCAAACGCTACGGTTGAGGTTTCCGTTGACAAACCGATGCCATCAGTAGACCAGGAAGACACAATTTTAATGGGGAAGAATCAAGTCGCGGTACAGGGAACGCCTATTGAGGAGGGGGACGACGTTGGATGGAGTACGGTGGGAGCTGGCGGTAAAACTATTGTCGCTCCATGTAGTAGTCCCGCAGAAGCGGTTGTGCCGAAGACCACTGCTAAGGACAGACCGGAAGCTATAATTTTTTCGGCGGAGAAAAATTTACTGGAGATAAACTTTAACGCTGTGTGCGATGCGCTTGCCGGCCACATAAAAGGGAAAGTAGAGGAACCACGGTTTACTCGAAATGGCCAACTCGTTATTGTGGCGGAGGACGAGGAGGACAAGGCTGTGCTGCTTAGTTTGCAGTTCCTCGCTGGAGTGCCGGTCTCATCAAGGTTAAGCGGCTCCCCTTCGTCAGTAAAAGGGAAAATTACTGGAGTTCATCCGTCGCTGAATGACGCGACAATCTCCAGCGCCTTGAGGCCTTACGGGGTGACGGATGCCGTCAGAGTACGGTCTAAGAATATTAGAACGGGCATTGTCATGCCAACTGACAGCGTAATTTTGACCTTTTCGGGCTGCAATTTCCCAGTGGAGGTGCGCCTGGGCCTAAAAACCCACGGAGTTCTCTTGTACCGCGACCCGCAACAATTCTACCAGTGCTACAGCTTCAGTCATATCAGACCCCATTGCCCATTGCCATCTCCGCGCTGCCGTCGCTGTGGATCCACTAAACATATCCGGAAAGACTGCACTAATCCTGCGCGCTGCTGCCTCTGCAAGGGTAATCATGAAGCCGGCTACAGTTCTTGTCCACATCGGCTGAATCGCATGGAGCTTCTTAAACGGTCTGCAAAGAGAACTATCCAGCCGCAGGCTGAGGTCGCGCCCGTGAAGTTGTGCGCCCCCGTTGCAGATATTCAACCCAGCGCAACCTTCAGCAAGCGCAGTTTTGCTGCCGTTGTACAAAATGGTTTCAAGGTTAAGACGCATGCGGTCAATGTTGCTTCAGGAACGGTTCTCGGCACCAAGGCTGCGCCTTGCGCTTCGGCTGCTCCCTCCGTGGATAAGGTGGATCTGCTAGTAAAGTCAATCGTAAAAAATATTATTCCTCGTCTAGTGGAAACAATCGTGGAAAAAATTGGTGCTGTTGTCGAATCTGTCCTGTCGTCACTCCTCCCGGGTCTAGTCACCACTAGAGCAAACGTTTCGGGGGTTACTCCCCAAGTTGAAAGTTCGCTCGTAGGTAAAGACCTTCGCTGCGGGATTGAGGAGGCGATAAGAGCAGCGCTTTCCCCGGTGGCCTTGCAGTCACAGCATGGTACCGAGAAAAAGACACAAAACGACGATGGTTTGCCTAGCAATAGGCAGTCGTCCTCTTCACAGGATCCAAAATGTTAAATAGCCAAGCCGATATCCGCCGTTGGTTCCCTCCGGCACAGGCACAGTCGGCTGCGGCTGCCGCTCACTCCACTTCAAACAACCCGCATCTAGCAAACCAATCCGCTCTGCAGCGCGCGCCTACCGGTTCAGACTTTGCCCGTCTCGTGTTGAAGGTGGCCCAGATTAAGGCGAGTGTCAAGATGTTATCCTGCATCCCACGCAGCTTACGGAACAGTGTTTCTGTTGAGCTGGCGAAAACCATTGACGGTGTCAGTCATTCGGGGACCCGGGAATGTTGGGAAAGGCTACTCACCTTTTCGACGACGGTGTTCAGTATCCCGGCAAAAAAGGAGAAAGGCCGAACACTCACTTCCGTAGTCCGCGAGAACTTACTTCGCTTTCAGAGGGGTGCGTCTATATCGGATAACCCTTACCCGACTAGAAGACATACCAGGACAAACCCCGCTGCAGATTCTGACCGTCGTAGAGCAATAAGCGCACAGGCAAAGCTCGCTCAAGGCGACGTGTCAGCAGCCGCAAGAACGCTGCTTTCAACTGATACGATCGCCCCTCTTGATTCACAAACTCGCCGTAGTTTGCTGGAGAAACACCCCCAACACCCGTCGAACTCGTCGTTTCCGCCGGCACCAACGCCGACGCCATCAGTATCGGAAATCGTTGTTACGCCGACCGAGATCCGTAACGCCGTCAGGAGATTCCCTAACAGCTCTTCCGGCGGCCCCGACGGCCTACGACCTCGCCATTTGAAAGATCTCATTGGTACCCACGAGGACGACAGCAATCCCCTT